>JAQISU010000114.1:952500-1552500 GCA_029339505.1 Unio delphinus | reverse complement strand
TAAAATAAGTGAAGAATAAAATAATATTTATTCTGATAATAATAGTTATTCTGTAACTCTCTGTTTTTCATTAGATTTTAACTCTTTTAGTAATATTTACTGTAAAATACCATTATAACACTGATCTGATCGATTATTGAGATATATCTACTGTTATTATTATCATTATTATTATTTTCTAAATCAGATTGTAAATTTTAACCATTTATGTGAACACACTATATGATATTATTCCATTGATGGGGCCTAATGATAGATGCGCGGATAAATTAGAGTTTGGTAGGGTTGCTGTATGTAACAGCAGCATATGATAATGTATGTCTCTTTGCTACATGTAGATATTGTTTTAGCAATGACATTATGAACAACAGCAATATTTGTTGGATCTGAAATTTAAATTGTTATAATTATTTACTTGAATTATTGCCATTCCGGGTAATGGTGTTATTGTGTATAGTAGTATACTATACAATTATATCAACGACAACTACACATCTACGATATTTCTTAATTTCACCGTATATTCATCAATGATATTATTTAGTTAGTTTCGCCAACCAATCACCCTGACTGTATCTGTTCTGTAGCACGTTAAATGGGCAGCTCATTAATTAATTAAGGGAAATGTTAGAGATTACGTCAATACGCCAAACACCAATCAAGTCAAATCGTTTATTCTCTGATGACACTTCAAGTGTTACCTAGTCGTTTTTATCTAGTAGTACTAATATAGATCCCGAAGATTTTGTTAGTGGATAACGCCGTGGTGTTGTGGTGGACATTCTAAATGTTTTAATACCTGTCTAGACGATACCGTATATACTAATATATCGCTGATCGTTTATGTCAGTGAGTTTAATATCAACCACTGCTTGACTTCCAAGAAAGTTATGACTCTATATATGTTCGACAAATACTCAAATACAGGTTTAAATGATTAGAAACGTCAGTTCCAGATATGATTGTTCCAGTACTGATTAGTGTTAACGAGTCCGTATTTGGGATGTTTTTATCATCGACGTATTTCCTCGATGCAACATCATCATTTGATTCAGGTTCTCCAATACCGGTAATTGTATTATTAGTGATGTTAATGATATAGGATATTGTATGATTTGATTTTGTTACTCGATTGCGAATATTACATAATATCTTTGACATAATAACGCCAGTCTTACGTGTTCCACTATTATCAAACACAGCAATGCTATTTTCGGTTATTTCATTAATTTAACGAAATTATCTTTCAATGAAATATAGTCGTTTTTAATGTTTCATGCTATCTTGAAACATAACCATGTTATTTGGATCTATATTTGGATCTATATTTGGATCTATATTCGCAAGACTTGCAATGATATAAATCAGCCTTGACCTCATTAAGAGTTGCATCTTATCGCATATGAGTACACAATGAGTACCTGGACACGAATTATTGTCAAGATTTATGAAACCGGTTTCAACATTTTGAGGTCTGAAAGGTAATTGATTACGCATAAAAACACCTCTAAAATTCTTGATATTTAGTTTCGTATCGGCATTAATTAAATCAAAAATTGATTTTGGCACAATAGGCTTTGCATCTAACAAAGTGTTTTTGGAAGTCTCATACCTTTCCCGTATTGATAAGGATTGTATGGTAATATTAGATATTTCTTTCTTCTTTTAATCCTATCATGTTAGTTTCTTTAATGTCATTCTTACAGCGGTTCAGACAGCAGAAGGTAGCTGCAGGTTTTGCAGCGGCAGGTGTGGCTACCGAAATAAATACCGGTATAGCTGCAAGAAGCGGAAAACTACCAACCATTTAATATTACTTTTAATATCACCCTCACAACGATCAAATTGGACTCCATCATTTGATTTGTTTTGGTACTTTATTAAGATGCTTAATTTGACGTTCTTATAATGATAACTTATTTGGACCAGTTGCGACTTCTTTTCGCTTTAATGATGTTTTCTGTCCAGTATTTTGTATGGTAATGGACATTTTTTGTTTACCCCAAAGTCAGACTGACACTAAAATCATGATATGAAATTAATAATATCATAAACGATTTAATTATATTGTAGATGTTACATCTTTTCCAATAGGGCATCACTAGTTTTCATCTGCCACCAACACCTTTAACACATTAACCCCTGGAGGTTTTTGCTGTTTTCGCATTAAATGCGAGTAGGAAACATATTTTGGGGACTATTTCTAAATACATCGTAATCCATCAATTTCCAAACAATAATCTGTTAGACAAATGGTTACTAATGATACAGAAAATGTTTTTCATTGGTTAGTTTACTGGCGCATGAGCAGAAGGGCAAAAATCGGACTTCTTTCTTTCTTTTTGTTTTTTTTGCTTAACGGACCCATAATTTTCGTATGTAGAAGACTCTTTATTCAAAATGTCCACCTTATCCTACTTTTTGCACAGGTTCACCTGTCTGTGTGCGTCTCAGACCGGTCTGCCGTAGATCTGAGGTCATAAAGTCTAAAATCTGGACACAAATTCGGAACCCGACCATGGGCGATTTTTGGGTGGAAAAAAAACGGGTCCAAAAACTTCGGTTTTTCCCTCTGTATTTTGTAACACAATTAAAATATACAGATTACTTGCTATCATTGTAGAGCTACATCTGTCTATTTTTCAATGATACCACCCACTTTAGTGTATCATATATGACCTTGACGCTACAGACCATGGAAGTAGGCTACTACCTCATACCCCGTAAAGTCGTCGCTAGGGGTTAATGTGTTAAGTAGCATTGTGTTGTCGCTGAGTATAACAGCAATTGCTCTGTAATTAGGAATAAAGCCAACATCTCTATTTATGCGAGCACAGAAGTGAATAACAACTAATTATCGTCTAACTAATTCAAATCAAAACGTAATATATCGGATATCGATTTTGAATATCTGGTTGTGATATTTGCAAACGAGCAAACTTTATTTTGATCACGTCCTACAAATGCCATCAAATGATGATAAACAGTTGCTATATGATTATGTTTACAATTAAGTAAAATATTTTCAGATGGTTCTTGATGTCCACTTATACTTAAGGAAACGTCGGTAACTCCAAGTTTCCTAAATATCATTATACTTTCTTTCTGCGTATATACTCATTTACCATCTTGTAAAGCAGTAACTATATGTTATTGCACGTACATACGATACTTGATGTTTCAAAATTTTAATCGAAAATGAAACAAGTTTAAACATAATTAATCTGAAAATTGTAGAATTGTTACACCCAAATATGAATAAACATTCCAACAGCATTAATTACACTCCTTTATCGATAGCTAATGTAATTATTGCATTTTCCAATGTATCTGAATACATTAATATACTGTTCCATTTTTAAAATTAAACAAAAATACCCAACAATGTTTCTGATTTAAAATTTATCGCATTGCATATCAGCTGCTGTATTGAATTCGTGTTATAATGTTCTTATCGAACTTGTGGTATAACTTTCTTTACTCGTGTTTTAAACGAACTATTTGCCTTGCAAATGTAACGGAAAAAGAAGGATATATCAGCATATAAAAAATGCAAATTGTTGAGATTGTTTTTTTTTTAATTATGCAGCCAAAAAGGTGCAATAAATGTTTAAAATCGGAGAGCAAGGTGAAATGTTCCTAAAATGTGTCTGAAATTATGGATAGTAAATCTATATTATCAGGTATAATATAAATATGGACAGTGTATATAATTTAATTAATTGACATTCTTAAGGTATGGAAAGAAAATATTAAATTATCTGATATAATGTAAGTATGGACACCGAATCTAATTATCTGATTTAGTGTCTATAATTATTCTCCTAGTATGAACAAAATAAGTTTGACATATATACTTGATTCATTGGTTTTCCATTAACTTTATGTTTCACTAATCAAGTGTAGAACTCAAACTATCCGGAACTGGAAATTTTTGTGGGCATGAGCATTGGTGCTAAGGGAGGTAATTTTAGGCGCTGCGATCAGTAACTCCATTGCAACCGTAAAACCCCCTATTGCGTGTGGTCCGCTTTTTTTTGATATACTAAACTGATTATCTGAATAACATATTAATCGTACAACTTGCTACTCTGGAACAATATTTTGACGTCATTAACACAAGGCATGATAACTTCCAGTAATAGAAAAAGTTTAATTGATTAATGGCGTAAACTTTCTTCGATAAGAAATAGTCCACAAAATGGCATCAGTAGATTTGAGTGTAAACCACCAAGCAGTTTTATTGAAAGCCTCTCCTGCCGTTTGGTTGTATTATATTTTAAAGAGTTTGTAACTAATTGGTGAGTGACGTAAAAATAGTATTATTTCCTTACGATATTTATATATGATACGATATTTATATATGAATTAGAACGGTCAATATCTCAAGACAGTTCTTTGGCTTCAAACATACTCAGAGACGAAGAACCTGCTGTTACCAGGAGCAAACAATGGTATAATAACCAAATAGTGTTTATCATTTCGTTAATGCCTTTGAAATGCAATCATATGGTCTATATTTTAAGATGAGCCTGCAATGAACATACCTTGCTATCCTTTCCTTAAGTGATTCTCAAAAACTATACTCAGTCATATATAATATCCTACTGTATACATCTAAGGAAGATATAACAAAAAAAAAACGTTTCAGAATATCCACCGTTTCTAGATCATCTATAGATTAAAGAACAGGCGAGTGAAAAGAGACACTATAGTTTAAACATTACCATATGTAGCCCTCATAACAATGCTGAATATGGATGCAAAGAAGAATATAACGAACATGTTTTGCATTTTACTTCAGTCTTTTTCCTGAAATTAAAACCCTAGAAATGTTTATATTATTTACAAACAATTTAATCAGAAACAGTTTCGCATTGTATGCCAGTTTGGCGAAAGTTTCTGAATAGAAAGCTACTTTCCTCACACGGTCCATTTATTTAATAATTGGATGGAAACTCCTTGGTTGTTCATAACGTTTAAATCACTACGTCTAACCACCAAAGTTCAGCCCATTCTTGAAATGGCATGACATGTGGGAACCTTCTGTGATGATAACCTAGAAAAATATTATTTTACGTCTTTCTGGAACAATAGCTAGTGGTCCGGGCATTGAAAGATATTTTATTAACAACACATATTCATAATTACTACATAGAAACGAGTCTAATTTAAACGACATTTTTATTACAAACATATATTTCTGAAAACGTTCAAAGATGTGCATGTATTTAAACTTCAGGAAGAATATAATCAGTTATGTTTAGTATCTTCATTTATCAAATGTTTTAGTGTATTTCTAACTACATATATAGTGCTGGATCGTAGTGAAATCGATATACGCACAAACGCATGTAATTACTGATTACAGTGTAGTAGAAACAACCACCGTACACTTCAAAGCAAACCAATCCGCTGACAGGTATTTCTAGAAAAAACAAATTAATCTTTTAAAATCCAAATAATCGACAAAAGAAATGTATAACTATATAACACGAAATCTGTCTACAACAAAATGAAAGATATTTGGCATCATGTGTTCTCTAAAAGAAAGGTTGCAAAGATATTAGAAACGCAAAATAGGTACCAGTGTGAGGATCACATGTTCATTTTTACATCACGTATTCCCAACATGACACTGACAAATCATTTAATCTGAGTACATAAAGGCAGGAACAAGGCCAGTCTTATGTATTAACAATTAGAGTCAGGTCAAACAGATTTTCTGACAGAAACGTCTAAATCACGTAATCAAGATTATAAGATTGTATCATAGTATCATTTAATAGAATAACAACTCACCAACAAATTATTATCAATATTGTCAATATTGTCTTTAACAATAATTGGTAAAGATGCGAATTTGGGTCGGGATTTTTAATGATATAAATGATGATTGGCGTAATGATACTTTTAGTAACATAGCTTATCTTATCTGTTATGAACATGACCTTCGGATCCTACATCTTTGTTCTGCTTTGTCTTTTCCTCGATATAACGTTTTCATATTACACGGTAGTACTCACGGTTCCGATACCTACATCAGCAAAACCATTTATAGTGTTATATTCGGCTTTCGAGCTCATCAGTAATTATTGTTGGAAAATACAATAATTTGGAGTTGTAGTGAATGTGGGCAATCACGTCATGGATTATATTACTGTGATTAATTGGTATGCCGTTAGTACATCATTATAATTTAAGGCTTCTTTTACTTTAGTATCTTGAGCACACTGTGCGAATCAATACATTCAGCTCTGGATCTTATTTTGATCACCATTGAAATTGAATTTATTCATGAAGACTACTTGTGATTTAATTCACAATACTGAATTTGATTTTAATTGATAATATATAGTCTAGGGAAATAAATTATTTGTTGAATTTTACAAAGCTTGCGGATTTCTTCTCCTTTTTATGTTATTTAGATTACGACCACATAGTCTCAGCACTTCTAAACAGTTAAATTACAATTTATATTTTTGTCATGGTCATAAAGAGAAAATTACCAATGAATGTGTAAATATATTTCCTGCATCTGAAACAATGAAATAATCAAATGATCCTATTATTACCGCATATCAATTTCCTGGCGAATGTATCGAGAAATGCGAGGAGTGTACGTCAGGTTAAGGTGATGCCAACTGGTAAAAATAAATGGACATCTAGACCGAGTATGTCAACCGATGACGATGGTTAAGGCATGCTCCGTTCAGATTATACTTATCTCATAAACATAGATTTGATGTTGTTCTTGTGATAAGTCAGAATCTGACGTGCAAGTACACACATCAACAACGTTGCTTTGTATTTTCAGATAAAGTTCTTTTTACATGGTGTAACTGGGAAGGAGTTTCTGTGCGCTCTGCATATCGTTGGATATCGCTGCAGATAATGTCTGATCAAACATTTGAGGTGCTGTTTGAAAGCCACTTGGTTTGTGTCGAAATAGAAAATATACATTACAAGGATGTTTAGAGTGAACACTAACGGAAACAAATTTCTATGGAAAAAATCAGGATATGAAATTATGACTGCCAAGGCATTGGATCGAGACTTAATGTAGGTTGGGTCATCATGGAAGGCATTTAATTTATTAACACAGCATGTTGATTCAATCGTTTCCAGTAAATTAAAGTAAGAGCATTAAAGAGGTTCTGGCTAAGGTTTCAATTTTTTTTCTACAAGCAAATCAGAAAGCAGGAAAGATTCCGCTTATCCATAAATCATAAAGCACAAACTCTGGCACCTTGCAAACGCAAATGGACAGAGTGTAATTACACCATATTGTAAACGAATAGTCAGCTGACATTCATAGCTGATATAAGCCCAGTATATGATTGGACTACTCTAATTTACAATTTCTTAACAAAGAATTGGCACAGCAAAGAGTTTACCAGATATAACTTTGATCCGGATGATAAGTTATACGCACCAGCGACGCAATGATAAATTCAAATGTAGAAATATGGTTGACTTGGTACCCCCTCCCCACCCCCGTTTCATGAGGGATGTCACCACCAACAAGTAACATGAAAGGCTCCATTTGGTTCTGAATATTTTCTCTCCAGATTTAAAAGTCTATGAAGATAGTGTTCGTTATAAGGCGGATGTTAAGGATGCATGTCTCCTCCTGACGACACGGAACATTGATTAGTTGATGTCACTGTGTCTTTCCCGGTTTCAGAGTCTTTTGACAGAAACATAGTACAGAGTATCTAAACGTTAAGAAGGTTTACATAAAACTCTGGCGAGTCATGTGTAAGCGATGTATTGACTTAAAGTAAGAACACGCTTTCTGGTAGATCTTTTTTCAGTGCACGCATTGCATTGCAAAGCAAGCACTGTAAGATAGCGAGGTAAACTTCTTTCCAGTCTTTAATAGATGTAAAAAAACGTCTGCGAAACACGCTATGTCATTATCTAATCAGGTTTATTTAGTAACGGTGATTCTCCGTAGCATGAATTGTATTTCTTCAATTAACAATTATCTGTATAAGTTACTCTTTTATTCATATCCATTTTATATAAAAGTTTCAGTACTGCTCAAGATTATCTGACCGCTAAAAGCTGTAAACTTAGGCCTGCTGTCGTTTCCATCAGTCGTGACTGCTGTTATATGTAACCCGTTCTTACCGAATTAGCTATTAGGTTTGTCACGACACATCAAATCAACCACATACCAAAAGAATACAAATATGGTATACATACACATGCTATGAGACATAATCCGATAACTGCTTATAGCAATGTTTGGAAACCAATATATAATTACCTTAGAACTGTTTATCCTATATTGTTTTCTGATGAGTAGTAAATCCTGTAGAAATTACAAACATTTATGACGGTATTATCAAATGCTTTTTTGGTGTGTGTAAATTTCTGTTTTTAAGTAGTTTTGCATCATATGATTTATTGTTTAATCGAGGGACCGGTTATGTAATGTTTGCGCAGTTGAATGCACATTTGGCTATGCTGCGATCTGAATAACGGTCATTTGAAGGTTCCTACGAAATGAAAGGAACATATTTATTGGCTAATTGTAACAGAAAAACTACATTTTGAAAAATAATATACTGCCTTGAGCACATGGAATATTTTATATTTTTTGTATGACTCGACTGGGGTTAGAATTCACGACCTCCCGTTTTCAAGGCGGAAACTCTAACCACTAGACAACCCGAATGGGCTGTATTTGATAGAGGAAACGAATGCTGCGTTATTTGTCTCATATACAAACTTTGAAACGCAATACGAAAAGATATTTTTGATAGTGACCCACGAAATCGATTTCGCAAAATACATCTATGGATCAAGCCAAAACATGAATTATTATTTTAAAGTCAGTAAGAAGAACCTTTCGCTGAAATAGGTGCTAAATAGATAATGGACAAAATAGATCGTTTTGCACATTCACAATAAAATTGACGATACTATTGCGCATCTCTGCATGCCAATCTAATGAGTAATACGTGACGCATGGGAGATTATCTACAGTTATAGAGTAGTAAATAAAAGCGAGTAATGCTGACAAAAGGTGGATAAAGAATGTTATAATCAAACTGCGGTAAACTTCAACAGTAAACCAGAAAGACCAACATTGAAAGCATTATAATCCCAGATTTGGAATAGAAGGGAAACAGTTAAATATATCAGTCAACATACGTGCTGAAAACAAAATAGAAAAGACACTAGAAATTAAGGAAGTCATGCCGACGTTAGCAAGATAAGTATAGAGACTTACAAACTTGATTTTTAACTTGATTTTTAACAATGTAAAGACCCACTCAAAGGAAAACAGCATCAGCACACTGAAAATATTCCACTCGGTACTTGATAACTCTTTCAGCATATGCCTGTTTTACTGAAAATTTAACATAGCGTGACCCGACAAAAGAGCGCACAACAAAAAATAGCCGACAAAAGAGCGCCGACAAATGAGCGCTGATTAAATTATACTAACAAATATCAATCAATACGTTTATTGAATACTATGCGATAAACATCCAATTTATTTCAAAGTAATAAACACGCGATAACATTTGATTTACTCTTTAATATGGAATTGACACTCATTAGGAATAGACATCAGATAGGACACTGAATGAGTTTAGGATAGGTATCATGCAACAGTTCGTATAAATTGGAAATGTTAGAAGCAGGTAGGTTTGCCTTAGTTACACTACTGAATCGCGTATATAACTACAAACAACAAGTAATGAATAACATTGTATCATGCTGGAACAAGACGCATTGACTGTCCCTCTTAAACCATCCTAGAACCACTTTAACAACTCCGGCCGAACATTTTGGTGCTACAATCAAGTACTGCTATAAACACACTTTTCAATGAATTCCAAACTGTGTAACTTCTGATTTTGAAACTAAGTGAGAGAATTACCATGCTGATACAACCTTTTTCTCTGTTTATTGAGGTTTTGCTCAGTTCTCACCAGAAGCAGTTCTCACCAGAAGCAGTGCACGAAATAAGTACGCTACTATGCATTCAGAAATATTGCTTGCTTCTGTAATCAACAAAAAGTTTACCAATGCACTATGTGATAAAATCGTTTCTGTTTTATAAGCAATATTGCTACTGTTGACCTGATTCGATATGCGGCATTCATTCATTAGCACCATATCAGAAGGCATAACGGTGGTTAACGAATCACACGCCGTCGTCGTGGCAGGAAATTCACTTTATCCAATCAAGCCAAAGAGGCATTTATTCGCAATATGATGTTAATACTTACTGGCTGGTACCGCATATTTGTTCAACACCTGGTACACAGGAAAAAGACAAATTGTTAATCTTTGTTTAAAAATTATTCTAGGTAAGTGACAAATTAATAACGATCCTTTTTTGCCGGTCGATTAGATCTTGTACGTCTTGGATTAAGTTGTTCATGGACATGGTTCCATTCGTTGAGCGTGTGCTTTAATAAGGACTCCCAAATACAAACCTACTAGTATGTAGTCAGATTTTAAACTCTGAGCAGTAAAGATGCAAATATGCATGTACCAATTGGTTTCCCATACACAATATTGCTACGTGTTGATGAAATAAATATACTTTGTATCCTACTCTAACATGTACATCATACAAAAAGAAATTCGTCTGCTGGAACTAAACCAAGCTACAAATGTAACCGGTGGTAAGAGATGCATTTTTGATGCTGTGTATCACATTAATAAAAACAAATAATTAAATGTGCAAAATATGATATATATATATATATATATATATATATATATATATATATATATATATATATATATATATATATATATATATTAATACAATTGCAGATGTATTGATATTATGGCATGATATTAGAACGCTTAAGCTTGACAGAAAGAGCAACCCTTGAACCGTGCAACAATCACAGCTAATTTTGTAAATCATTTCTGAATACAATGGTCCGTGCCTTTATACCTATAACCAGCTATCAAATGTTTCAAGATACTCGACATTTACATAGATTCGTTTGCACTCTCAAGATACGTTTCCAAGCATTCACAAAGAGGAAATCAATGCAGATTCATGTATTTTATGTATGACTGTAAGATTCATCTACTCTCACGTAATGATAGTACGATATAAATAATCTCACATAGTGCAAGTAAGGTTCAGATACTCTTATGTAATCTCATGTAATGAAAGGGATATTCAACTAATCTCACGGAATGCAAATACGATTAATAACATGTCATGTGATGAAAATGAGATTGTCATAATCTCATGTAATCAAAATGACTAAATTGTACTCCATTGACACAACAATCATCTTAAACAAACATATGACTCGGTCATTTGTATAGCTTTTTGATTCATATATATAATGGAAAACGTGAAAGTTTGTCCACTGACAAACCATACATTTCTCCTAAACTCTTGGTTTTGATCACACTTTATCGGCCACACACCCTTCATTGATCCATCATGCGCACGATCTGACACATTAGCGTTTTTGTCTTTGCATTGGCTTGATGGTTACTTCATCGTGCAGATCCATATAGACGCACATACGGCCAGACATACAGCCTCTTCTACAGGCAGACACATGCAAATAGGCAGCAGAGTTCTCCTGAGTTGGGTTGATACACACTTGTATACCCCACACACCATTCATGGATCTGTGTGTACATATATACGTATTGACAAAGATAAAGACAGGTACAATGAAACCACGCTGCTGGCTTAAAACCTATAGATACATACTACTACATTAAGTTCTAATAGCAACTTGTAATTAAACGTTTCGAATCCGCACGACATGAAATACTGAATGTGCATCACTTATCAAATAACATACAAATGGTACACTTATTCCTATGGCTGGAGACAAAACGTTCACTCCTTATCAAGATGCAAAATACCAGTGTGTCGGTTAAAAAGACACTTGATCTTATTCGACTGGAGCGTGAGTGTTAGTAAGGGTACAATACATGTGCATGATGTGTTTTAGTGTACAATAACGCATGCAATCTACAACGAAACTCATACTAGTTTTATTCGCTTACCTAATATAACAATTATCCACCCTAGGTAACGGTGTATGCATGTACGATGAAATGATCAAATCTTTCACATGATAAACTTTCCTTTTTCTGTGACAATGACACTATTATATAACTATTAAGGAATACGCTATTTATAAACGTTACTAACTTGTTTCATACAAGAGTATGTTAAGCCGATGTAATGCCCACGAGTGTTTCTCAACAACATATCATGGTGACTGCTTAACAGTACATTATTTCAATTTTGAATACGAAATTGAATATAAATTTGACAATTTCGAGGTACAGTCGAAATCAGCAATCGTTAGTATTTATATTTTCATTTGAAAACAATATAGTGTGAAGGTCGGTTACCGATCCTAATTATGCATTGCTAGGTGCAAGCAAATTCAAAATGTGTAACGAGTGAAATTAGTTCCAGCTCATTCTGTATTTTCGCCTTCGAATTTGTGATACAGACAATTGCAATGAATACCGCTCTAGTGAGGTTTTGTGATATCAAAAATACGCACGACCTAGAGTGTTTACGTCCTAAATTCACTAATGGGCGTACCTACAATTTAACAAATGAAACATCAACTCGGGAATACATATTCATCTCGAATCTCGCTTTCTGACTGGCTCAGAGTTCTGAATTTATATAGATAATTGTTGCAGTAAAATAGGGACGAAGTCGGAATGTTTGTTTATATTTTGGAAAGAATGATTAATATAAAATAATTATAGTAATAATTTAAAATTATCGTAAGCCTTTGTGTGACCCTCATCAATTAGTGCACAGTAATGTAAATAGCAAATAGCAAATATTGTCTCGCCTAAATCCATAAACATGTATGTTTCAGGTTTCAGCAATATGACAGCGTCATTACCCGGTTAACAAAAGCATATCTCACTCATTTAAATGATTTAAATGTTAAATTAGCGCATCAATACATGCAAATTGAGACATGGGTAAGATAGGGTGGATATTGTCAACGAGATGAGGATTGTGTTGATGAACTTGGTGTCGACAGCTAGAATTCGATCTTATTGCAGACTGATAAGTTCAATTTTTACCTTAACGTAGGAATGGATTCCAAGGTATTTGCCAACTAAAGTCGGATTCCAATTATGGTTATTATACTAAAACATAATATGATGAACTTTGTTTTAACGTTGTAGTACATTCGTTTTTTTAAAGATTAATTATTTTATTACAACATCTATTTGTTATCGCCATATAAAAGTGATTGCAACCTGGATATGATGCATTTACCGTCAGGAAAATGCGCAAATGCTTCATTTAGTTTCGTTGTGTAAGTGTTCAAGCTGTCAATCAGCCAATTACCTCATATCAGTAAACGTTTAAAGGAGAATACAGTTGGACGATATTTGATAAAACTCCGATTCTCCTTTGTCTTTCAAAAACATATGTGCAATGGTTCTTGTGTAGATTTAACAATACATATTTGCTTGGCCATATATGAAATGAATTTTAATAATTCGGGAGATATAGTGATAAAACAAACAGCCATTTGCACAATGACGTTCGATAGGATATCTCACGACTTAGAACCAATTTTTCATAATATTTACCTGATCCAGATGAAATGTTTCAATACTGCAGACTTATCGTTACCTATTAATGCCTTGTTAGAATATCTTGATCATATGATGGGAATTTCGATCGCTTCCAAAGTGTGAATCAGGGGCAAGATCTAAGGTATCTGGGTTCATAACGCTTTATCCTCCTTTAATGTAAAAACGATTGTTTTGTAGAGATATTCATTGTCTCCAAGTAATGAACCAGGTAAAGTTACCAATCTCAGGTACCCAACCAATAGCTTGTGCAGCGTATATCTTCAAGTATGCTTCATGCCCTCAAATATATCTATATTTATTTTCTGTGGATCACAACAGGTGTCCAAGTATTTTAATGTTAAAGATTCATAGAAAATATATAAATTCCTCAGACTGTTTGGTCTTCGCAGTTAAGCCTGGAAGAAGATAATTATAAATCTTCGCTTCAAGTGGCCCATTTTAAAAATAGATTTCTTTTTTTTCATTAAACGTTTGAACAATAATACCTATTTATATGCATATTGGGAATTTGTCTTCTAATTTACTATGAAATATAACTTTTTTTCCAGTCAATTGGAGAAAGATTGGTCTGAGATATATACATGTGTTGTTATTATTTTTATTACTAACACTAGTAGTAGTAGTAGTTGTAGCTTAACCATTATAAAAGGGGGTTCAATGTTAAAAGTTTACAAGAAATGTGCAATTTCTTCAGACTGTTTGGTCTTCAAATTTAAGTTAGGAAGAGAAAAATTATAATTATTCGATTCAGATGGTATAATATAATTTGAAGATATAGTGTTTTTTTGTATTAAAGGTTTTGGACAGTAATACCGATTTATATGCAAACATTGATACAATGCATACTTGTATTCGCTCTGAAAACACATAATTAATACATTTGTTAATTAAACCTCTTCATTGGAAACACTATCTAAATTACAGATCAGATAACGTGGAATCCATACACAGAATCGTCCGCAAAACAGTTAGACATCTATCATTATAAGCTAGGATCACAATTATTCAATCAAAAACATTATGGGTCTTAACATATAACCGTCACTGCCAATAATCTGTGATGATGACTGAAATACGTCTTTGAAACAGGAGTTGAATGTAAAATAAATGCATTTATAATGATGACCTCATGATATTCCTTGAGTGCATGTCATGTACAAAGCCGAAATGCTTAGTATTGCCCTGTCTACATGTGGAATTATAAACATACATATGTGTATATCTATACAAACGCAGACACCGTAACATATATTTAGAAAAAAAAAACAAAGTATCTAACATACTTTAAAACACGAGATGTCTCCGTAAACAGAACATGATGACAGTAAATAATATATTCAATGTAAATGTGTTCGAGCGTAAACACATATGCATCAGGTCCATGGTGATTAGGGCACACATGGACAAGGCAACGACACAAAACATCATGTTTAAATTTCAGATGAGATGCATTACACTGCGGGAGGGCAGTGCAAGTTTTTTGCTTCAACTATCATTGAGGTTCATCCGATAAGGCTGATTTATGAATCTACATATGCTTCAAATAACGTCCTCCCAATAAAAGTAGGCTACCTATAAAGAAGAGTGTACCTAAACTATTTTACATACATATGTACCAACTGCTGATGTTAAATCACAATATATCCTAAGGAAAGATGAGATATGGGACGGTATCTGTCCATGCCTTACACGCAATATAAACTCACAGTAATAAAAAAATAAATAAATAAGCGATTAAGCCTTCTTAATGCTGGAAATTGAAAAGACCAATCTACAGATTTCGGAAAGAAAACTGGAAAATCAAAATCAAAAACAAAAATAAAGAAGGTATGAATGAACTTTATCATTAAAAGAATTACTTGATGAAAGGTTGTATTGACAATGTGCATTTCCAGCACGATATTATAGCCAAATTTTAGAATGTAAAGTCAGATGACCAGTTGCAATATAAATACTTGACACACATAAGTGGAGCAACATACTATGATACTATGACTGGGTTTGGGATGGCCGAGTAGTGGAAGGCATTCTGGTTTACCTACCATTGTGATCTCACTTAGGTTCTTGAGTATTGGAATCGCTGGGTTGGTCAATAGGAGTATGGGATAAAGTTTGCTAGCTGCCTTTTGTGGGTCTATGCTTCTTTTTCGACCACATAGTGTGGCTGCTGTAGAAACACTATGATATGGTGAACCATGGCGTGAAATCCAAGATAAGTCTAATAAACCTAGAAGGTATGCAATACGAAAAGAGGAGTATCTTCTCTACAAGGAAGGGACATATATGGTAGAAGACCTATACTATGAGGCGGCACGTGTGATATAAACGTCTTCAAAAGAGCCCTAAAAAATACAAACGTCGATAAATGCAAAATAAAACAAAGGGGAATACAAGACGACTTAAGGTGAATATTTCACCATTCAAACAGAAAAGCAGTAAGCTCACGATCTACCGTAATACCAGCACTAAGACAGGATCTTCCGCAATACAATTCATAGATAAAATACGGGAAAACGGGATCTAGAAACCATCATACCGGAAATATAAATAACATCTGACACATTTTAATAGAGAAAATAATAACTATCAACGACACCTTCGAGGACAAAGATAACCCAACAATTCACAAACATATCACAAAAGGGAATGAAACCTGTTTGTTGCATTGAACGCCCGCATGAAATACAATACCTTTCTTTTCATACACTTAGTATATAACCGTGCCTTCCATTAAAATAAATGGCATATTGTCAATCTCTACAATGATAGTAAAACTCTACCGGAAATGCCAATGATAGCTGATTACCATAGATTATCGATCCCATATTAACCAGCCTTTTGCAAGCATATACTTTCAAACCAGTATGTTGATTCAATAAGGCAGTAGTGTAAGTAATCTTGCGAGTCATGTTGTACTTCCTGTTACATCTCACTTGATATTACTCAGTTCCTCCGGTCAGTTTAAAGCTCGAGCGATAATGTTCGATCCTAAGTCCACCCGCGACACAGGCGTCATAGAACGTCTCAGTCCAACAACTGCTCTGGCGTTTGTTTGGACCAGTGGGTGTATTCGCAAACAGTTTACTACGTGTGAGATACTGTAACCTATCTTTGGAGTTCAAGCTTGTTTCTTGTTATCTAAAGTAACGATGGAGAAGATCCCATTTTATGTAAACTAAATACGGATAGTTTATTGGAGCACTACAATTTGTTGTGTTTTTTAAAATGATTAGTTGTTGTCACAATTTCAGTGAGATTATGTATTATCTGCAGGGAGAGTAACTATGTTAAGCTCTGTTTTTGTAATCAACTCACATATATGATTAATAGTTTGTTTATTTGTTTTAAATTAATTGAAGGATAGTTGTTCATTCTTCTTGTACTTTATTAGATGCAGCTACAGTCTCTGTTCTATTGACTGAGAGTGTTTCAGATGATTCGGCACCTTATTCGGCCGAAAGGATAGTTCTGAATAGCCATTTTCCATGTACATTTTTACGCGACAAACACAAATTTGCTAAATGTCAGGAGCCATTTACACGTAGTTAGGGAGCATGTGATCAAGGACTTGTGTCGTGTACCAATGTGCATTTTTATCAATGTGCGAGCGTGAGAGTTAGTGTTCTGCCGCGGCGCATATATGTTGTGCTTCACGAGTATTAAAATCAATTCCACACCAAACTAGCAAAGGCTTCTGGCATTCCAACTCTTATTCTTGAGACAGAGAACGCCTTGAGTTGTATGAGGTATGAAGATGGAGAGCGCGTGTCTTTCACGCCATTGAAATACCATGGATTCAATGTATTCTCAAAACAAATATACACATCGAGTCTGGTAAGGTGTAATTTACAGTTTTCTGTGATAGATTTATAAATTCATGTGTGTGTGTGTATTTTGTATTGTGTATTGTATTTGTCTCGGTTAGATTCTGTATTCTATTGGTCTTGTATTCTAAGCATGCGAAGTGGATTATTTAGGTTAATTTTGTACCATTTCAAATCGTAATAAATGACACAATCGACTATCGATAGTAATCATTTCAACCCGAAATGAGAGAGAGAGAGAGAGAGAGAGAGAGAGAGAGAGAGAGAGAGAGAGAGAGAGAGCACTAAAACTATACCCCGAATCGATAGAGCGTAGGGAACAAGTGCTATCACTTAATGTTTTAACACACGATATACATCTGAGTTAGCTATGAGATCAGTCACAATCCATGTTAAACTTGCGTTCTTTGGAAGACATTAGATATGATACAGGATTTGAACTGTGGGTATTTGCGTTATTCGTTCCAATATCTATATATAATGTAATGTTTCTTTGTCTACTTGGATCATCATCATTCATTCAGGCGAAGACTGCAGACCGAGTAGGACGGCTTATCTGGAGCGGACGAACTGATGACGTCAAGGGGGATTGCGAAAGCATGTTTCCCGGGCTTTCACAGCTAAGGACGAACCGAGACGTTTTTACTTCTCAACTACGGAGAGAAACATCTACATATACAGCGGTGGACTAAGCAGCGGAACCATTTTGGATTTTTTATAAGTCCCTTTAACAAGTGGCAGAAATTGAAGGTATGGAGAAACTGGATAGCCCACTTAAACTATTTGAAGAAGAATAATGAGGGATTTTGAAGTTGGCTGCACCTGCATCGATATACTGGAACCATACTACAACCAGCCATGGGAATCTAAGTAATATGGCGGACCTGAGGCGCGCTGACTGGTGATATCAAAATATTGAGTATCCCGCAGGTTGCCATAGGATGATATCATCAAGTCAGCGAAATCCTACCTTGGATAACCAGTGTATCGATGAATTACTGCTGTCTACTGATAAATCATCACCATCGGACTACTCGGATAAAGCAGTACAACGAAAAGATATTTGCCATTTATCTTTTCATTCGCCTGAATAATAGGGGACTCATTTGGTTACGAGTACCCCTCTTTGAACAACTATTCCGTGGCCCTAAAAATCTAATATGACTTATATTGGTACCTCCAGCAAAATTCATAACTAAAACAAACTACCATTGACTACACTATTATATGTCGCTTAGACATTTTAATTTTCAAAATTGTTAGGGACTTATTATATGTACACTTATGTACTAGTTTTATTTGAATGATAGGACTTTAAATAATAATTCTTCAACTTAAATATTTGAATAATTGCACAGGTGGCTAACACAATATTGGATGTTAATTTGTCCATTAGTACAACTGGACTGAATTTGACCTTTAGTATGACCTTGGTTTTTCAGGTGTGGGCTGCGTCCTTTGCTGTGCTGTCTTGCTGTTGGCGTGCTCTGGTGTGTGCTGCTGTGTCAACGCCCTCCTGGACCTGGACCTTTTCCGCCTTTGCCATTTCCGACTCACCAAATTACTAGCGAAATGAGGAAACATTTCCCCTCGCTACCTTACAAGCTCGATTGGATGATAGGGGTGGGTGTGTGTAGGTACCATTCCTACCCACCCCCAATATAGGCTTTCATTTCCCCTGATAGTTACTTTTTAGTAATTCAGGGGAACGCCTTAATTTATAGTGCATTTAAGCACTTTAAGGGAGGGATTAACAACCCCTCCCACCTAAATGGGTGCCGATATGGCACCTATAAAAGTTGCACAAATACCCCTAGTGGGTGGTTGCAACTATAAACAACTCAGTTCAGTCAGTCAGTCTACTTGGATAAGCTATATAAACTTCATTTTGTCTTGATAGCGCTTTTTGGTGTGTCATCCATGAGGTATTTTAAGCCACCCAAATGTGTGGTGTTACGTATATTTGATTTAAATCATTTAATTTTGTTTGTCAGATTCAAATTTGACATTTTGGGTTTAAAATGCGTTAGTTGGGAAAGATTTTCTAGAAATGGATGACCTATACACTCTACAAGTAAACACCAGATGTTAACCTCATTTTCTGACCTTGCTTAAGAGTGTAAACAAGCTTTTAAAATGATTGGTTGATTCCAATGACATTAGAGCTTTATTTTAAAAAATGATTGGTTGATTCTACGGACGTCTTTCTAGATCATGCTGGTTACGTGATTTCTTGAACGTGAGATTGTTCTGAGAGATTCTGGAAGGTCGTGACCCCTTTCCTGTTTACGTAAAAACAGGTATTTAAATTATTGTTTGGGAGAGAACAGTTCAGTAGAAGTTGGGCTTTTATAATATTAAGTTGTGTCTTCCTTTTGAGTTATTTTTAATTACCGTGTACTGGAAATTGTGTCAATCCGTTTGGAGCAAGAGGAATTATTGTATTATTTATTTTGAAAAGAATATGTGCTCATAGATTTTCATTTGAATTATTATAAAACTAAAACTGACTTCATCACGTGACATCGTCATCCATATCCAGATTCGAACCAGGAACTATTAGGACATTTTATTATCAGGACTCTTGCAATTCCACTAGTGGATTCTATTGTGAATTCATTTTGGATTAATTTTTTTGACTTGATTCTCTTAAACAGTAAGTTTATTTATTTTCTTTTTTGAAAATATTTGTACTCAATAAATTGTTTGTTAAATTTTACAAGATTGTTATTTTCACTTCTTTCTATTTTGCTGCTTATTCGAGCCTAAGCACGTAACAGTGGACAGACATAAACAAACTAGTATATCCTGATTGCATTTGCATTTACATGTATGCATTTCAGGTAACACGCTCATAGTAAATATATGCTAGTTTAACATGATTTCTTCAATGCTACTGTATTGTCTCTTCATTATGTATTTATTGAATTTAACAAGAGGCACTTCCATTGGCTGGTTCAAACCACTTTCTCTACGTTTTATTCATATGCAGAAATATGCAGACGTTTTGTAAAGAAATAAATACACTTGTTCATAAATATATCGCTAAATAAATAAATTACTTAACTGGACAGAAATTGTGCCTTTGCGTTATTAGCAATTACTCCAAAATCCTTATAACGTAGGTCTCATTGCAAGCATTTTGGTAATTTTTTCCTTTCACTTATACATTCCATGGACAAACGGAAAATCATGACGTGAAAAGGGTGACAGTTCCTGGATCTATTCTTGACATATCTTAAGTTATCTATATTCTCTTTTAGGACTATTTAGGTTTCAGATATTTCATATTTGCAAAACAGCATAATTAGAAACTGTAAACATAAGAATATATGACATTTTTTGGACAGAGAGTAGAGACTAGATAATATGGAGTTTTACTCAACGTGTTTTCAGTGTCAGTCTGTTAGTTAAAACAGTAGTGCACGTATAGGAATGATAGTTCATTAGATTCCAGATGACACTGATCTCTGAAATCACCATGACACATACTGCTGTAAATCCAGATTACATATTCCTTAGTAGAACATTATGCTGTTCTACACCAGTTTCTATTAGTTTGATCTTAGTTATGATTGTGGTTGTAGGTAATATCAGCGCATGTTATAACAATTGCATGGTATACTTTTGTTGATTAGGTACGTACTTATATGTGGAACTAAGTTTCGGCCAGTGTGTTAAAGATCAGTGTGTTAACTCTGATGTAGCCCTTCATTTGTATTTATAGTAACATATCCTTTCTATCCTATAAATTAAGCTGTCCGATAATGCTTAAATACTTTGAGGGATTAATGAGTGCACAATATTTTGTGGGGTTTTCTTCCCTCACTAATCATCGACACACGCATGTGCCCACAGTTGTGTATCAAGTCAATATTTGCGAGGATATGTAGGCCAAACAATTAGTTATCTGTCTTAAAGTAACATTGTTAACAAATCGGTCATCTAATGGCAGGGTTCTATTACTCACGTTAAGATCTTAAGCTTTGCTTGACTAGAGTGTGTTTATGTTGTCTGCGTTTTTATTACTTTACATTTGTTTGATTCTTATTGTGTCTTTCATGTACTGTCTAAATTTATTGTTGTTTTATTATTGGTGTTGTTTTTGTTTGTAAATTGGAATGATACCGGATTTATCAGATACATAAATTAAATCGTGATTACTAAACTGTTTCCTTAGGAAATGGAATATCATTT
The DNA here is from genome assembly GCA_029339505.1 of Unio delphinus. Taxonomy (NCBI): domain Eukaryota; kingdom Metazoa; phylum Mollusca; class Bivalvia; order Unionida; family Unionidae; genus Unio; species Unio delphinus. Next base: position 1,530,874 of record JAQISU010000114.1, on the reverse strand, counting down.
TGTTTGACGTGTAAGAGATACCATCAGGGCTTTGGTGGTATGTCAAAATTTAAGATCACGATGAAATTTATTAACATGAAGACTCAATTAAAACAACGTAATCTCAGCTGCCGTTTTCTGACACGTTTGGGTACGTTTTGGATATTGCTGTGTTCGTGTGTCGATCTAAATACATTGTGTGAAATTTTATTGTTTCAATTTCATCGGTGCTCGCATTTAACATATGTAAAGTTGACATTAGTATGTTTGTCTAGCTTTTATTTTGTCTCCAACGTATATTCATGTGCGCTTCTTTATTCTTACTATGTTCGACCTTTGTAAGTTTTCACGCTCTTGCAATCTCGGCATTTCGCCGTCGAAATGTTCTCTTAATGTCTATTGTAAGCATGCTGTTATCCGTTTCTTTCCGCACTGTATGAATGTTGTTTCAAGTCATTATTCACGTGTACCTTTGTCTTTTTTATGATGATTGAATTCATTGATCTAATTTTGGAAGATGCTGTGTATAATATTTACCCTATTCCTTGTACATCAGACACAGGATTAAAGGAATTGTATGACACAAGAACGCATCCAGAAATATCCAAATTTCATGACAAGATTTGGTTTAATTTTTCTCAGATTATTAGATATGATGTTTTCTTCTTATCTTTTTTGCATAGTTTAAATTTACGGTTGCTTTCTTAGAGCATTCAGCTATATTTAAATGTTGATTTACATAAACTTAAGTAATCCCTTAATGTGGATTGAACGTATACTGAATATCCTGAACATTGCTCTTTAGATAAAAAGACGAAAGGTGTGTTACTCGAGAAATTGCAGTTGCACATATAACCCTGAGTTCCTAGTGGTAATCACATTTATAGACACACCTTTACGTAATATAGGTGTCATAAATGTCCTTTCTAAATAGTCATCACATATCTTTATGAGATATGTATTGGCAAAATGAAGTGAGAGATAATGTTAAAATTTATTATTTTCGCGTGGACATACATTGTAACGTTTGCTCCAGATCACAAGTAATTTCACGCTTGGGTACCAATACTATCAGGCCATTGTAGATTCATTTATATCTGTATATAAATATGTAATTACATTTGAGGTAATAGTAAATAGCATTTAAAATACAAATTAGATTCGCCTCAGGTTCCACCAACGTTCGTACTAAATAACCTTTTTTGCCAAACCTCCATTTTGCTTAACAGGGTGCTAGATTTCTGATTGTGCAAAATATGTGGTGCAGTTCCATGTAGACATTTATATACAGGAACTGCCTTGTGGACATCTGTTCTTACATAAATTGTACACCATGTTAAGTATTTAAACAATGCTGTTTAAACTGTCGTTAAGTTCAGTTTTAACCATACATACAAGACGTACAATCGTAGAAAATGTGTATATTTAATAAAGACAGGACACATTTGTGTCAATGCAGCCAATATATATCTTATTATCCACAATGCAAAGCAATAATCTCCATTTGTAGAGAACACAGTAACCTTACGTATTAAATGATGCATGACATGAATCTATTTAGATTTCAATTGACACAAGTTATAAGAGTGACATAAATTGCTATACTAATGTAATCTTTAGGGCCCAGTTTCGTTTGAGTGGAGAAGATAGATTGACTTTTCAAAAACGAAAACACATCGTGTAGACTCGCTCGCGGATGACTGGTTAAGACTAATTTATCCTGTTGTACGTATGATCTCAGAGGCGTAGCGATGATATTTTGCGCCCGGGGACAAACTATAAAATTTTCGCCCCAGCGATCTTGTGACAGATTTATTACCCTTGTTTTCTTATTATAATGTAACGTTGCAAGCCTCATTTTGGCGCCCCTGTACCTTGGCGCCCGGGGACATGTGTATCCCCCCGCCCCCGCCCCCCCCCCCCCCCCCCCCGCTACGCCTCTGTAGGATCTATACATATATGTATTTTAATAATTCTGATTAAGGAAACTAAAAAATAAGGGGTATATTTTATAAGAAAGTAATATACACCATACGAAATGTGATATATTTTAATACTTTCGCTTGTGAACATTTAAAATAACTACCATATTAGATGAGTTTAAGGTTTTTATATTACACATATGGAAGTTTATTTAGAGTATTCCGTTAGGACAGAGAGTAAACATACAATTTCCTTGTAAAATTATCTGCATTTCCAGGGAAGTTTTACACTCGTTACAGACTAATACATAATGCAGTGTTCAAAGTACATTAATATATTTCATTATGGTACAGATGACACTTTGCACGCCAACACATAGTGATATATATCATGATCCATCCTTTAGCCTAAAACTGGTCAAAACCAGTCCCTATTTATGCTTGATAAACATATACAACTGAGCTTGGTTTTAAGAACATGATTGCAGTGAAATAGTGAAACTCTCTCTCTCTCTCTCTCTCTCTCTCTCTCTCTGTCTGTCTGTCTGTCTCTCTCTCTCTCTCTCTCTCTCTCTCTCTCTCTGTCTGTCTCTCTCTCTCTCTCTCTCTCTCTCTCTCTCTCTCTCTCTCTCTCTCTCTCTCTCTCTCTCTCTCTCTCTCTCTCAGTAGTTTTGACTTGCACGTAAGGCACGTACATAGCAATCACAAAGTTCACCTTGCCGAAATCGATGTTACTTCACTGGAACGTCATGATGAGAACTAATATAGTAGAAACAAGTATCCACATGATTATGATCAATACTGTTTGTTTAAAGACCATCCAGTCACAATTGATGTATCGATGTATCACAATGATATTACGCGGATTGACAATGATTGAATTTATAATAATATCAAAATATTGATCTAGTACAAAATTGAATATGCATTTGTACTAACAGTTAAAAGGTAATTATATGAATCATATCAAACTATTATGGAATGAAAATATTTATTCCACAAAGACTGACGTTAATATAGGAATATGAATGGTTGATTGTTTACTTCCACCGTCTAATATACATCCTCATGACTCCATTTTGCATTTTTACACGACTTTTATTGTAATACAACACATGCATCCCAGTTAAAAATGGCAATGACTGTAAAAAGGCTCATAATGTAAATAGGTTTATTGTGTATGTCCTGCCTAAGGTCACTTCCAGGGCTGGGGTTGACGTGTATCCACGAATGTACACGTTTCATTTATGTTGTCACTGTGTCCTCAGTTTAGTGTATATTACATTTGCCCCGAAAACAAAACACAAAACAATGAGACAACCAACCAAAAACATCAACAAATAGAGCAAGAAAAGGAACAACGAAACAGTTACTTCTGAAATATGTCTTGCAAATTTGTTACACTATGTTGTAGATTTTCTGATGTTGGCTATTTATTTTCTCCAAAGGTGTCAAACCTCCTAGTTGGTCTATACTGCGTTTCCTCCATAACAAAAAGATAAATGTTGAAAACGTCAAGTAAAATACAAAAGACTCCCTTTCAAAACAGAGAGAAATTGGAATGATGTTATTTTCTAATTTGTAGATTTGATAAGGGTGGTCTTTTTTCCTCCAAATGTCGGTTTTTACATTCGTATTACGATTAATACAAGTATGATGTCCTGTTTGACAGTTTTTCTTTTGTGCCATTTGTATTCACTTCTTAATCATTAGTGATCCTTCTTCTTAAGATAATGTGTTAAAAAGCATTTGTTTTGCCACCTAAAATATTTAGTGCTATTTTCAGTGTTATTCCTTGTGCTTTTTCTTTTGTTACTGTATTTTGTTGTGCTTAAACTATGTCATATATGTAATTAAATTTTTTTTTCTTCTAAAAGTGAAGTTGTTTACTGTTTGTAGAAATGCTGAATGTTTCATGCATGTATGCATTTTATCTTTCTTTCTTTTGCTTCATATTCACACAGTTCACTTCATTCGCTTATACTTAATGTGCTATATGATTAAATATATTTCTATATCTTACCTTATGCTTTTTCTTTCAGTTACAGTTTTTTTCTCATTAGATATTTGAGAAAAAATGTATCCGATCAAAGCGACCACCTCTGGCGGAGAAGTAATAAAGCCACCTCACGTCTAATAGTGACATGCGTGACCTTTTTGAAGCCATAATTTACTCCACAATTTCTTTTTTGTATTTTCCATATCCAAACATCGACCCACGCATGTACCCCCAGGTGCGTATCGAGTACACTCTAGAGTGCACATGTACATCAATAAATTTTATATCAATTTTAAGAGTAGGTTTGATTAGTAAAGTTACGGCCTTAGGTTTTCTTTGAGTACTTTGTGTTTATCTGTTACGTCTGGGTTTTTATTAGTTTGCCTTTATTTGATTCGTATTATGGCTTTTATGAACTTGTTAATGTTATCCTATTAATGTCATTTATATCTGAAGGGTACTAAAACTGAATCTCGTTCACACGTGGGTAAGACATGTGTACTTATATTTATATTTCAAGGAGGAATATAACTGTGCTTGACGCGTACGTGATATTGTACATGGCTTTGGTTTCATGCCCAAGGTTACGGTTGAAGTGATATTAATATTCATATGGACGTGACTGAAACACAGTAGTCTCCATGGCCATGTAGTTATTGGTTTTGCTGCTCAATTTGGGTGTTGGTATACAAATGCCTGTCTGGATTCTTATATATATATATATATATATATATATATATATATATATATATATATATATATATATATATATATACTTTTTTGAATTTCATTTCTTAGTTTTATCAGCGTTCGCATTTTCGCATTTGACATATTACATAGTTTTTACAGAGTTCACGATTTTCCCCAGATTGAATTGTTTTTCAAACTGGCACAAAACGATTTCTTGCTCTTCCTATCTTAGTATCTCGACGTCGCTATGTTTGCGAGATTGTTCCTGTAAGTTTGATGTTATTCTTTTTTTAACGATCTTTGAAATGCTGTTTAGTCATTATTGACGTTTTCGTTTGTCTTCCTTCTGTGAATGTTTGAATTGACGTATCTCATTTTGGAAATGGCTGGCTATTTGTCTAAAATATATAAAAGAGCGGACAAAGGAAAAATGAGACAAGTAATTTAGAAAATTGATTTGCAATAATGTTACTCTCTTTTGTTTATTTCATGCTGCTATTTACTTTTTTTTCTTTAAAAGTGGCATCTTTCTAGCTTGATGTATATAGCATTTATGTTTATGTTATCAATGTCCGCTGATCTTAGTGGATAGAACAGTTGCCTCAAAATAATAAGAAAACTATTAGAATACAAAGAAAACGGATCAAGAAAGGACAAACAAAAAATATACATAAACGATTTTCAATGTTGCTACTGTATTGTGAAGATTTTATTAGGTCATTTCTTTATTTTCTATAACATCCTGGCCTATGCTTGTAATTGTAACTCTGAAAGCTTGCTGCTGTCTACATGGTAAGCTTTTCTTTCATTGCTTCCCGTTTTATTCAGTTTTTATCCATGAGTGACCATTGCTCTTAAGGTATGATGTTAAGAAGTACTTATCAAGTCTGGTTGATGTACATGGTCCTTTTGTATTTTAATCAATTTTGTTCGTGCTACTTACTTTGTAGGTGTTTTGAGACAGGCTTTTACTTGAGTTACACTTGTAATGGATTCATTCGTATATTTTACTAGTTAACAATGGACTTCTGGGTTCTGTGTATTTGTATAGTTTATATATTTGTTTTTTACTTCCTCTTATTATGCATTACACATGATTTATTCACTTGCTCACTTAGGCTTCCTTCAATTCATATATATATATATATATATATATATATATATATATATATATATATATATATATATATATATATATATACCTTTTGGTCTGGTGATTTTTGTTTCTTATATTTGGTGCGTTTGCTACGAATTGTAACTGCAAAATCTATCTCATTATAACCATGTACGGAACGTTTTATTAGACAATATGTTTTCATTATTGTTTAAGAAACTCCCGGTTTGTGTTTGGTATTGTTGGTGTATTTCCAAAAGCGTTTTGACCTTAGAGCGCATGAAAATTCCATCTGTCTCCCTTCTAAAGATACAAAGTGTGATTCAAATCCTTAATAACATAGTTATATGTTTACCACAACATCGCTAGAGTCTGAATGAGAACTAAAAGGATCTGTTCTGAAGTACCCAAATATAGCGACCATAGTGGTATAAACTTGTTGACTGTCCCGATATCTAACGTGCATTGTTTTAAATCAGTTCTGTAAAGGCACATTATAGTCGGATCAACGTTAATACAATGATTTAATTTTCTTTTGTTTCATTAAAATGTTTAAATTTTTACATGATACAGTTGGCTTTATGTGGTTATGATAAAAGGGTTAAATATTGTATTTGACTATTGAAGAGATTAAATTGGTTTGTATATTGAGACGTTTTATTTACTACATGACCTTGTTATACATATCATTTGGTAATTGAATTATGTAGAAGGTAGGTGACTGGTTCAGAAATAAAGTTTGCATTGACGCAAGCACACGGTGAAATATTTTTAGATAATTGTAATACAGACCCTTGCTTGTCTAAATAACTATAAATACCCTAGGCTAGAGATAATGAATTCGTAATCTAGCAGATACAGCACAAAGAAAACAGGGAATCATATATTTGGAGGAAAACACATGGACACAGCTGTGTAATTATTAAAAAAACAATTATGTTTTTTGAACTGTAGTGGTGTTGTTTTTAGTATAAACAACATGTGAGAATAACAATGAAACCACACAGGACTCTTTCGTGAAAAGAAGCAATTAGTCGAAATACATTTGATATCATTGATATACTTTATGTTCATTATGAACTCAATTTTTATAACATTAACATCATATAAACATGTTATAATTGGTTGTTGTATGTTGCCTTTATCTTCATGCATGGTGTAAAGACCAGCCTTATTATGTCAGAAAGATGTATTCTTTATCAAGTAAAGTGAACTATAAGCAAATTTTATGGTTATTGGCATAGTCTAAACTACTATGGCTTTGGCAAATGTCAACATATGTTATAATTAGAATTTATTTAAACTTAAGCAAATACAATGTCAACTTAAAGGGATGATGCTTTTATTTCGTGTCTAAACATAATCCATCCGATTTATGACATACGTTAATCACATTTCTTTTAAGTATGTTGTTAGTGAATTTTGAATCATGTTTCCATCCGTCTTTCACACGTTCTTCTGATTCTAATTTTCCATAAAGGTAAAGTCTTCTGTATGTTTGGCGATATTTTTTTATCCACCAATTTGGAAATATGTTGCGGATTTCAATGACTAAATTCTGTTCCTCTGGGAAAAAGATGCAAAGTACAGGTCTGTTCGCCTATTCATCATATTTAACTAAACGGTTAGTGATGACGTGTTTGGAGATGTTTAAGTTTACGTTTTCTTAAATGCGACAACAATTGTTTGCACTGTTTTGATATTGTGTTCTGTTTTCACCATTTTCCACTCAATACGTCCGGATGTTATCATTATGTTTGCATTGCTCAAAGTCAGCAATCCTTTGTTGACGATTTTCCTTTACAGCTCCGTGAAATCTGATGGAGTCATGTTTTATGTAGATCAGAGTATCTAATTTATGTATTATCCTTCCAACCTATCATCTGCTACTAATGGGCTGAATTGTTCTCCTCCTTCCTTATTTATATATGTTCTTATATCAGCTATTTATTTACATAGCCTGTGTAGAAATGTAATACACATTGCATCGTCTTTGGAATTGTCATACCCATAATATCCATTTCATACTTTTGGACTTGTGATAGGACATTTAGTGCACACTACTGTAAGTGTTGTGTATACAATTTGACCTTGCAACACAGAGAACGAAAGTATTTATATAATGTCTTACAATTGCTAGTTTTGCTGCTTTCTATTACATGGTTAATCATATTGTCGTAACGCATTTCTCGTTATCTTAAGTGTCTACGAAACTGTACTAAACGTATTCCCATCGACATATCAATAGGCAGATAGCACAAGGCTATAAAAAAATTGTAGTAATACGGATGTAAACTGTATCACGTTAATAGAGATTAATACGCTGGTGCTATGGCTAGGAAACTGAAAGTTTTGTTTCCCTAAATATCAATCCTCTTCATAAACGCTTCAGCCACGTTATACGTTTCGACTAAAGGTTAAGCAATATACAATTTATTTAGCACGTCTGAAACTAGTTGATGATATCTACTTATATTGCTACCCAAAATTTAGTCTGAATGACCTGTCCTTAATTCGCTAGTGAAAACAATATGTGTATATTAGGTTGTCTTTGCCTTACAGTGTATGTGAAATTGTTGGAATAATTGTTCATGATATTCGAACTCGAAATATGTACGCATCACGTCTACACGTTCGAATATAAATCTATTGTTCCTCTTATAGTTTGATGCTCACAAGCCTGATATTATCCTCCATCATTTTGTATGTGTCACCAAACTGATATATTAGTCCGACCGCTTTTATTTATTGATTGCATACATGTTTATGTTTCGTTTCATTTCTCAGTATTTTCTGCACCTTCTGGTTATCAATCTTATCACGGGACATTTTCTACACCTTACATCCAAATGTATGATTTATAGTATTGTTTTATTTTATCTTCTCTTCACAATTTCATTGTACATCACCTTAGAGGTATTACTTCATCAAACGTCAAGACAGCTTCCTTTGTATCTGGCGTTTTGGTCTAAGATAACTCTCGGCAATATTGGACTGTGTACCAAAAAAAATACAGTTTATTATCAGTAGTCTTGATATCGTAAGATACAAAGCATTTTCGAGTTTCTTTTTTTTTTGTTAACAAATTAAGCTTTATGCTATATCATTTTATGGATTCAGCACGCAAATATAAAAGACAGTATCATAAACTGTGTTAACGTTTATTTTTGAGGCAATAACTATTGCTATACTGATGTGTCAAAAGTTGGGGGTTCATCAGATGAGATCTATAATTTTGTTTAGAAGAAAATATTCATCAAACTTTCTTCAACATATGAACCTTACTGGATAGTGGGGACAGTTCATACAGGGAACGATTAATCACAATTGTTCTTAAGTTCATACTCTTCTAATTGGGCAGCAGGGAGGGTGGACAGACAGAAACTATTTAAAGCAAACCGAAACCAATTCAGGCAGAGAAAAAGAAAAAATTGGTTTTGGTTTGTCACGCTACAGTCCCGGCACCAATGTCGCTGCGGAGACGAATTGTTATTGTAAAACTCTTTACGATTTCAACTGAATATTTGATCAAGTCCGATAAGATATCGTGTTTTCGGATCTGATAAATTTATAGTTATGAATCAGTGGGGGTAGACTGAGCACCACTAAAGAAATTTCGAAATTGATTAAAATCCATGTCACCGTCACACCAATATTGATAAATATTTTGTAATGTGTATTTCCAGTTCCTTTAAATACACATACTAATTGCAATTTTCTCTGATAACACTTGGAATCTGTACGTAATTTTGAGTGACATTTATCACGTCTGTGATTTTATGTCGTCCTCAAGAAAATATCTTGGCAGGTTTTTTTTGTCGATCCAACATTACATTATCGTATACAACAAGATTATTAATACTTCCATCAATATCATCAATATTCGGTGCATCCTCGATATCGATTATAAATTCATTAATATCCTCATCGATTTCCGATTTTGCTTTCTCGTTAAATTCCTTTAACACCTCGTAACATCGCTGATTGTCTGCGCTAGGAGCAATGCAATATAGTTTATCCCATTTCATCCATCTAATTATCAACTTAAGTAACAGTTGTGTCTTGACACTTCCAGATGGTCCGATTATAACCATACGAATATAATGTGGTAGCGCTGCAAGATGCTTAACTGGTTCTTGTGTTTTTGTTGCCGAAAAATCAAATACATTCAATAAATTATGAATCTATATTGTGTGAAATGTAAGAAGCGTACTGGCACAAACGACAACGATTACAACTAAAAATAACAGATCAGCACTTGCTGGTAAGTGTGTACAATGTGGTACAAAAAAGTTTAGATTTGTTTCTATTTTAAAAAAACGAGGAGGTGATATTGCAGCCAAGTTAGTAAAAACTCCCAGGAACACCATGGGTGAAGTATCCAGGAGAAAAACATCTTCCAGGATATAGTTATTGTGGACCCGGAACCAGACTCGATATCAGACTCGATGATCAAAACCAACCTCGTCCCAGTGAAAACCCAATAAAAGCCATTGATAAGGCTTCTAATGCTCATGATGTTGCTTATAACAGCAGTAATCTGCAACACAGACATTTCGTAGATGTGAAATTAATTCATGCGTTAAATTCCATCACTGATAAATCCTTCAAAGAAAAATTGGCTTCGAGGTTGATAAAATCGGCGATGAAAAGTAAATTGATGTTGGGTGCTGGTAATTAATAACATCTTGAAATCTATTTATTATTCTCCAAGAGGATACTGGAGGGTAAAGCAGCAATCAGTAAACTCGCTAGTGCCGCAAAGGTGAAAAATACCACTGCAGCGAATTGGTTATCCAAACAGGCGATATGGCAAATTTATCTACCACCACCTAAACAAATTAACTACTCGCATTTTGATGTCAGCGTCGTTAATGAGGTTCATCAGGCTGATATATTATTTCTGCAGCATGATGGTGTTTACAAGTATGCGCTAACCGTAGTTGATATTGCGAGTCGATACAAACAAGCAGAGCCGCTAAAGACAAAATCATCAACTGAAGTGGCTTCTGCGTTTGAAAGAATTTATCGGCGGGGTCCTCTGCACTGGCCAAATCTATTACAAGTTGATCCTGTCAAGGAATTTCAGGGTGCAGTGTTATCAACAATAAAGCATCATAATGTCACATTCAAACGGGGAGATACTGCTTTACATCGCGATCAGGCAATTGTTGAACGATTTAAACGCACACTTGCTGAGCGGTTATTTGGATATCAATACGCGAAGGAATTTGTTCAGGATAAACGATCTCGTGAATGGGTCAAGAGATTACCAGGCGTAATTACCGCGCTGAATAATGAGATTACTCGAACAATCAACATGAAACCTAACAACGCGATTAAAAAGAAGTATTTACCCGTAAAACCACAAAATGATTTTTCAAAACAACCAATACTCGGCAATGTCATTTTAAGGTATTTATATGAATCAGGAGAGCTCGAAGGTGGCAATAAAAGAGCTACTGGTCCTATTTGGAGTGTCACTAAGCATAAAATATCTAGCATAACGAGATCTACGGGTAGACCGCCTGTCTATAGTTTGGATTCAACTGGTCCTCAGCGAGGATTTACACGTGAACAATTACAAGTGATACCCGAGGATACTCAATTACCGCCGCGTGGTCTTAAATAGTACCATTGCGTTTGTTGCACTCAAGACAAGTAAGCATCACATTATCTCTGGTATGACCAATACTGCTATTCTTTCTGTCTACGGTAATTCTTCAGCAAATTATGTGGAGACACGCCGACAAATGGTGATGGTTGACCATGATTGCCACACATTATCACTTTTGTATGCGCTAGCAATAGCCAATCAAGAAACGTTTGTAATACATCTAACGACACCGTGCATATCTCATCCCAAATAATGATTTCAGGAATATATTTTTCACCCATTCGATCAGGAGTCCATTCGTCACCTTTCCATCGAAGGAAACTGTCATAAGCGCAAGCATTAATTCCTCGGTGTATCATCTCTCTTGCAAGTCTGTGTGTTGGTGTTAGCACAATCATGTTTAATTTCCCTCGAAATAATTCAATCGCACGAGTCGTCTTTCCTGACCCATCACAGCCGTTTAAGTAACTGGTTTAATATCTACATATTTGATCAGAACACGACGGTGCTTTAGATAGTTCTGATATCTGATTATTTTTCAAATTATTGTTTTAAATAGCAACATCTGCTGACTTGGAGTAATCACGCAGTATTTCCTTTCTAATTCTCCATGATCCTCAACTCTCGTCTGAATTATTGAATTCAGCCACTGCTTCGCTATATTTACGTCTATATAAAATGAATCAGTGCTACTCTAGCTGCTGATTCAGGAAATCTATTTATCATCGAAAGTAAATTAATAGAGCATAAGCCAGCATAGACGACCTTAAGTACGTGTATTGAGGATTTCTTCATCTGTGTAAGTAACAATTGTACCCAATTTAATTCCATCGGACAATAAAGCGTCTTTACGATCGACGTATATACTCCTAGATGTTACATCTGCGATTGTAAAATCGTATTCAGCATTATCTATAATCAACCGCGAAGAATATCGTTTGTGGTCGTATTTTCCACCCTGTGTGAACTTACCAATTATTCTTCTACCGAAATCATTTGCGTCTTTATTTCTAACTTCAAAGATTTCTTTGGACCATTTCAAGATATATTCTTCGTCGAGATCAGGGAATTGTTTTCTGTTTTCGCTGATTATACTATCTAGACTATCGGGTTGTGGTAACCAGTCTTCAGTCTGCGCTCGATATGATATAATTGCTTCACTGACAATTAGCGATATCAACATTTTAGAATCAATCATTTACCATAATATCACTATTGGCATCCAGTGTGTTTCAGAGATGTGTCTACCAAACCACACATAACAACACGGATCAAGTCCTTTAGCTAACTCAAATGATACCACACGAGCGAATCCGGTGAGATTAAAATCAGGCAGTGGTCCATTAATCGCAACACGGGTCATCTCATGTGTGGGATGTCCAAATCTTTTGGAGTACTCAGAGCACTCTCCGTACCCAAAAAACTCCCTGGATAACACGCAACCATATCAACCGAAATAATACTTTCGGGGTCGTATTTTGTATTCTATAATCCACCATGGTTGTAGTCAATCCAGCTTGATTCAATATCTGAGAGAAAATGTTTTCCATAGATTTCTCATTCTAATGAAATGAGCTGCAACTGACGGAATTGTAAAACAGTTCGTCAATATTTGTTCGTCGTAATTCGTTGAAAACCACTAGCTGTTTTTTTCATCTCGTTGTGGAGGGCTTCAGTACAGTATAATTCGCCATTGGGTCGTACAAATTGATCGAATTTACCCTCTTCGTCTTCAAAACTGTGAAGTAACCACACTGACACAGGATATTTTTTAACATAACTCGTAAATAAAATAAAATAGATTTCCCGTGTAATATTTTACGGTTCTATCCCGCGGAAATATTGTCACCGCAGGTGTCCAAGCGTGTGCATTATGGTCAATAATTTTGATTGGAGATCCTCTCGATTTATATTTCGAGTCGTATAATATCTCACCTGTTACTGTCTCTACGGATATTGGGAATTTTAGTATCCGTTCTAACGCGGCCACATTTTGAATTGTAGCTCCGCTCTCTTTCACTGTTAATCCCAATTCATTTATTTTTTTGCGTCTTAGATCCGTCAATTTTTTTCCACGCAACGCATTTGTGAAGTGTTCTATTATTCGTTCTGCTACACAATTCAACGACGAATATTTCATGGTTTTAATTTTTCAATACTCGGTTTATCATTTATCGGATAGATTCCATAAACAACCGATGTTACAGTATAGGATCTCTCGTAATACGGTTTGTCAATTCCAGTCAGAATTCCTGGTTTGGAATCTTGATTCACAGTGACAATTCTCTTATTTTTCAGGACGGGTTCAAATTTTTCGCGTATAATTTAATTCCCCGTTTCTGAGCGGATAATGAATTTCACTCTAAAACATACTATTTCTGGTCGAGATGTGAGATTATCACTGCTGCTCTTTCGTCGTTCATGGTAGCATCAACACTACCATCAACTCGAAATGTCGACCAACAGTGAGATGCTCCATGACACTCACAACAAAGTTAAGTTAGTGGAAAGACAATGATCAGCTTTACACAAAATCCCTATTCCTAAACATGGAAACATGTCCGCCACAGACATATGAATATAAACGCTTAATGTATGTTGTCACTGTTTCCTCAGTTTAATGTACATGTATATTACATTTGTCCCGAAATAAAAACAAAACATCGAGACAACCAACCACAAATAAAACAAAACAAATGCAAGAAAAGGAAAATCTAAAATGTTACCTTGAAATGTTTCTAGCAAATATGTTACACTGTTTTGTAGCTTTTATGATGTTGACTATTGATTTTCTCCAAAAGGTGGGATCCTCCTATCTGGTGTATATAAATCCTCCTATCTCTAAATCAGAACGAAAGGTGTTGAATACGGCAAGAAAAATACAAACCGGAAAAGAATTGCTAAAATAAAACAGAGAATTTAAATTAATGTTATTCTAATTTAGAGAGTTTATAAAGTTTGTCTTATTTCATCCAAATATCGAAGAATACACGTATGGTATTCTGTTTGGCAAGTTTTTTTTCTGCCATTTTTATTCAGGTTTTAATCGTTAGTGATCCTTCTCTTTCAGAAAATGTGTCAAGAAGCATTTGTTTTGCCCACCTAAAATGTTTAGTGCTATTTACAATGTTGTTCCTTGTGCTTTTACATTTATTGTTGTCTTTTGTTGTGTTTTAAACTATGTCATATATGTAATTAAATTCTTTATTTCGTTTCCTAAAATATACGTTGTTTAATCTTTGTGCAATGCTGATTCTTTTTGTGCGCGAATGCATTTTTATCTCTTTTTCATTCGCTTCATATTCACATATTTATGATACTACATTCCCTTAGTTGTTTTTCTTTATTGTGCTATAATATTAAATACATTTATATATCTTACCTCATCTTTTTCACTCTTTTTTAACTTTTTCTCTTCAGGTATTTGAGAGAACATGTGTCATGTCTCAGCGAACCACCTCTGGCGGAGCAGCAATAGAGCTATTTCATATCTAAGATTAACCCTGCGTGACCTTATGAAACCCATAATTTATCTTAATATATACATATTTTGTGTTTTCCATCTACACACGCATGTGCCCCCAGGTGCGTATCAAGTATACACTTGATAACACATGAGTGTCAATAAATTGGATATCTTTCGTAAGAGTAGGTTTAATTATTCATGATACGGTTTTACGTTTTGATTAATTTGCATTGATTTTATTATTATTTGGCTTTTGTCAACTGTATATATTTATTATTCGTATCCTATTGATGCCATTCGTATATGTAGATTATTGAAACTGGACCTCGTTCACACGTGGTTAAAACATGTGTACTTATATTTCCATTTCAAGGAGATATAGAACTGTATTTGACGCGTACGTGATATATTACATGGTTTTGGTTTTATGCCCAAGGTTAAGGTTAAAGTGACATTGATTTACTTGGGAACGTGACTGAAACAACGTAGTCTCAATGTCCGTGTAGTTGTTGGTTTTGTTTCTCACTTTGGGTATTGTTATACAAATTTCTGTCTGGGTTTATTTGTAGATATATCCACATTTTCTACATTTTTTTCTTAGTTTAATAATTTGACATATTACATAGTTTTAACAGAATTCACGATTTTCCCCCAGGTTTAATTGTCCTTCCAACGGGCACAAAACGATAATTCCTCGCTTTTCCTATCTTTGTATCTCGACGTTGTAATGTTTGCTAGATTGGGCCTTACGTTCGATATTATTCCTTTCTTTTTAAGCTCTTTGGAATGCTGTATTCTGTCCTTATTGATGTTTTCGTTCGTCTTTCTCTGACAATGTTTGAATTCAGTTATCTCCTTTTGGAAATTGCTTGCTATGGTCTCAAATTCAAATATATAACAGAGCAGACAAGGGAAAAATGAAACAAGAAATTTAGAAAATTGATTTTCAATAATTTTACTCTATTTTGTTACTTTCATAGTGGATTGTTTTCTTGTTTTCTAAACAGATGGTATTTTTCTAGCTTGGTGCATATTGCCTTTTTGTTCATGTTATCAATTTCCGGTGACCTTAGTGTATATTACATTTGCCTCAAAAAAAATAAGAAAACTAAGAAACGACAAAACAAAACGGATCACGAAAGGACAAACGAAACAGTATACATAACTGATTTGCAATGTTGTTACTGTTTTGTGCAGATTTTATTAGGTTCTTGCTTTATTTTCTGCAATGATAGAATGCTAGCCTACGCTTGTAATTCCAACCCTTCATGCATGTTGTTTGAATGGGTAGGTTTCCTTTCATCGCTTCTCTTTTGATTCAGGTTCATTCATGATTGACCTTTGCTCTTAAGGTATGATGTTATTAAGTAATTATTAAGTCTGGTTGATGTACATGATCGTAATATATTTGAATCAGTTTTGTGCGTGTTATTTATTGTGTAGGTGTCTTGTGATATACTCTTATCTAAGTCATACATGCAATAAGTTTCTTATTATATTTTACTTGGGAACAACAAAAGATTAGATTCTGTGTATTGGTATAGCTTTATATATATATAGTTCATGTTTTTTTATTCCCCATCGTATATATCGTACATGAATCATTCACTTGCTCACTTCGTCGTCTTCCAATTCCTATATTATTAAATATATTTATATAAATGATTCTCTTGTGCTTTTTGTGTTCTTATTTTTGGGTATTTACTGCAAGCTGGAACTACGAAATGTATCTTATAATAACATCGTTCGGAACATTGTATTACACAATATATTTTCTATACTGTTTAAGAGATTTCACTTTTGTTTCTGATATTCTTGTGTGTATTTCCAAGGTGTTTTAACTCTTAAAGCGCATCTAAAATACATGTTACTTCGTACTAAAGATAAAAGGTGTATTTGAAAAACTAAAAACATAGTTTTATGTTTACCACAACTTCTCTAGAGTCTGAACGGGAACTAGAAGGACGTGTTCTGAAGTATTCATATCTAGCGAAATTGGAGGTATAGATTAGTTGATTATCCCGATATCTAACGCGAATTGGTTTTATTGAGGTCTGTACAGGCACCTTAAAATCGGATCACGATTATTCAAAGGTTTAATTTTCTTAAGTTTCATAAAACGTTTTAGTTTGTGCAGTATGCATTTGACTATACGGGAGTATGATGAACATACAGGCCCAAATGTTAAATAGTATATTGAATGTTAAAGAGATTAAATTGGTTTGTATATTGGGTTGTTTTATTTACTGCATGTCCTCAATATGCTCATAATTTTGTGCTCGAATTATGTAGAAAGTAGGTGACTGGTTCAGTAATAAAGTCTGCATTGACGCAAGCGCTTGGAGATAATTTGTTTTACCCAATTGTAATATAGATCCGTATCTAAATAACTATAAATACCCTAGGCCAGAGATAGTCAATTCGTATTCAAGCGGCTCCAGCAAGAAGAAAACAGGGAATCAGATATTTTGAAGTTAACACACGGACACAGCTGTGTAAGTATTATAGGGACATTATGTTTTCTGAACTTAAGTTGTGTTGTCTTTAGTATAAGGAAGAGGTGATAATACTAACAAAACCACATACGACTCTTTCGTGAAAAGTGGCAAGACATTTGATATCATTGCATTACATTCTGTTCATTATGGACTCAATTTGTTTCTAACATAAACATCCTATCAACACGTTTCTGAGATTGGTTGGGGTTCTTGTCGGCGATGCATTTACCTCCATGCATTACGACTTAGGCAGTTGGTGCTGGATATGGAAATATTCGGTGAAAAGGCTTGCCTTGTTATGTCAGAAAGCTGTCTTCTTTATCATGTGAACGATGAGCCGATTTTTAAGGTTATTGGTATAGTCTTAACAAGTAAAGCTTTGAAAACTGTCAACCGATGTTTATTGTTTGAATTTACATAAAATTAGGCAAATCTAATTTTAACTGAAAGAGATCATGATTTAGTGTGTAAATATAATCCATCATATATAGGACATTTAGTTAATCAAAATTGTTTAATTATGTTGTTAGTTAATTGTAATTAAATTTCCATGCGTCTTTCACACGTTCTTGTGTTTTTAATTCTCCTAAAATGTAAAGTCCTCTGAACGTTTGGTCATATATTTCCTAATAACATATGTACAACCGTGGAAATACGTTGCGGATTTGAATGCCTCCAATCTGCTCCTCTGGGTAAAATTTTATAAATGACAGGCCTATTTGCCTAATCGTGCTTTGTAACTAGCCGGTTAGTGATATCGTTTTGGAGATGTCTATTTAACGTTTTCTTAAACGCGACAACAATTCCTTGAACTGGTTTGGTGTTGTTTTCTGTTTTGTCTGTTGTCCACGCCGTACGTCCGGATGTTTTCAATTCCTGTTTATTGCCCCAACTCAGCAATCCTTCATTTTTGATTCTTCTTTACTTCCCATTGATATCTGATGTAGTCCTGTTTGATGCAGATCCCAGTATCTAATTTATTCTTTATCCTTCAAATCTATAGTCTGCTACTAAAGGGCTGAATTATTTTTCTCCTTGCTTCTATTAATGTATTCTCATATCAGTGATTTCTTTGTATAGCCTACGTACAATATAATACACATTGCATAATGATGGAATTGTGATATTTATAATATAGACATTATTCTTTTGGACTTGTGATAGGACACTTGGCTCATAATATTGTAAGAGTTGTGTTTAAACTTTGACCGTGTAATACAGAGAAAGAAATTATTTGTGTATTGTGTTAAACTTGCTAGTTTCGCTGCTTTCTGTTAATCGTTTAATCCTATTGTCGTCGGGTAATTTCGTTCTCGTAAATCTATAATTGCAATACCGAGACATCCTCTTAATGGGGATTAATACGTTGGAGCTACTGCCAGGAAACTGATAAACATTTCTGCCACGAAGTACCTGTAATATAAAAAATATTCAATTTATTTAGCATATCTCAAACTATGTGATATATAATTCTATCAATACACAAACTTTAGTCTGAATGACTTGTTCTTAATTCTTAAGGGTAAACGATATATGTATGCCAATTTGTCTTTGTCTTAACCTTATATGTGAAATTGTTGGAATAATTGTTTTTGATGTTTGTACTCGGAAAATGTATGCAGTAAATCAGCATGTTTACTCGTGCACATATAGAAACGATTATTCCTCATATAGTTTGATGTTTACAAACCTGATACTATGCACCGTCATTTTGTATGTATGGCAAAACTGATATCATACCATGACCGCTTTTATGTATTGATTCCATACATATTTATGTTTCCTTTTCTCAGTATGTGCAGCACCTTCTGGTTATTAATCTTATCACGGGAAAATGTTACTAATAAAATCGCCACTCCATGTCAAATTACACATAGTAAGCGGTGGCAAAACAAAAAATGATTTGTACTTTAATACTTCCAACCTATACCTTTATGACCTGAAACAACGTTGCTTGTTTTATCCATGTTCAAATTGATGTCTGAAATTGCAGGGACGTACTACCAAGTGTAGTAAGTTTTAAACATTCAATATAACTGCTATGCAATGGAAGGCGTATTCACACGTAAAGTGTGTAGATAGTACACTTTACACAATCTGTCTACTTATTCAGACTGAACCTAATCGTTTCTTTCCTCTTCTACAATATTATTTTATTGCCGGAAAACAATAATAATACTACTTAACAAAATGAACAGCTCACAATATAGTCGTCTCATTTATTTTTAGTTCCCTATATGCACAATAGTGTCATTTGTGTTGATGCAATTTTCATAAATACACAATATTGTCGTTTGTGTTGATGCAATTTTCATAAATACACAATATTTTTGTATTGTTAATTTAAGTGTCTAATTATACAATATGTTATTTTGGTGCTAATTAAAATATCTTAAATATATAATAATTTTTTTGCTGTTAAGACAAGTTTCCCTAATACACAGTGATATATGTTAGTGTTTATTTCCATATGGTTTACGCGTGTGTTGTAGGAGCGGTTGTAGCTGATGGGTGTATTCGATTGGTATGTACTGTTTGATATGACAGTTCTCCATATAATAGCAAAGGCAATTAAACTAAAATAGCACAAGTCGAATCATGAGATAGTATATACTGTAAATGGTGACAGATATGAAAACTGAGAATTGACAATCGTTCACACGTCTCACATGTGCTATGTTTCAAAAATAGTTTAACATGGACAATTGAATCTGTCTTATCTTCATGTTAATATTTTTTTCATTTTACCAAGGTTGAATATCAATGTATGTAAATTGCAAAGCTTTTGGTCATCAAAACATTATATGGTTTTTTTATTTTCAGTTTCGAGTAATATTTATCCAGATTTACCTTATCAATCTGAAAAGAATTGAGATAATGTGGAAATCCATCCTACTAGCATTGTGCTGTCTTTTGTCATGGACTTCTCCAGTAATTTGTCAAAGTGGGTAACAGTGAGTTGTTTATCATGGTTTCAAATATTATTAGAAATAGTGCTTTTTAGTTTCAGATCTTCACTTATCTTGCACAGGCAAAACATATTAATGTATATATGTACACAATGTAAGGCGAAAAGGAATAACTGAAATATTTTCTTGCATTTTTATATTGAATAATAAAACAAGGCATACATACACACACACACAAATATGTATAATAAATTAACTTTCTGACTTCTTACATTTTCAAAGTCAGTTCGTGTTATCAAATGCTCAAGAACTATTAAATATTATTTGAAACTATTATTTAAAATGTTCTGCCTTTTTTACTAACATTACTCTCTACCTTTACATTGTTACTCGGAACTAAAATGTGTATAATTGTAAATGTAAAAACATATAATTCAGCTTATGAGGTGTCAAGTTTCGAAGTCTCCGTTGGAAAAGGGAATGTTCATTTTCTCAACGATGTTTATAAAGTTTGTTATGAATAGCTCTTATTTTGTTAGTATTATATCAGCGCGAAAAGTGTCGATTTGGACCTAAGTAATGATTGTGATATGTAATATTTTCACATGAAAATTTTAATTTATTAATATTGTTAAAAACATTGTTTGCATAACTATATTTAAAGGTTTTTGCGGGACTACCCAATACAATCCTACATATAGTTTGTGCTGCAGCGGAGTGGTTCAGCCAAAATCAGGGTCATATTCTACTTGTTGTGGAACACAAGTATATGATGCACGATACTCCATGTGCTGCTCTGGAACTATCCAGCCTTATGCAGGATCACAATCTGCTTGTTGTGGAACACGTGGATATGATAAACGATACAACATGTGCTGCTTGGGAACTATCCAGCCATATTCAGGGTCACAATCTGCTTGCTGTGGAACACAAGGATATGATACACGATACAACATGTGCTGCTCTGGAACAATCCAGCCATATTTAGGATTACAATCTTCTTGCTGTGGAACACAGGGATATGATACAAGATACTCCATGTGCTGCTCGGGTACTATCCAGCCACGTTCAGGATCGCAACCTTCTTGTTGTGGAACAGTAGGATACGATGCAGCTTTCAGAAAATGCTGCAATGGTCAATTGTGCTAACAGGCACTATCAAGTTGTTATGTTCTATTTCTTTTCTAAAACGAAATGTAATAATAAACATTATTTCATATTAAACCTATCTGGCAAGACAAAGAGGCATACATCGTTATTTTATTCATTCCCTATTCTTTTGTTTTAGATGTACGTATCATGTTCATTTTTCAAATGTTGATTGTTCCATCTTTGTGACAAGTTTCCTGGTCTTTCACTTGTGATCGCAGAACAATGTATTGTTTGTCTGTTCTTGATTTTGAACGCTACAAATTGTGTGCCCAATGACTTTGCACGTTTCATTTTGACGAAGAGAATTAAAAGGTAATTAATATTGTTATTTTTAAAGACTATCTTGAAACGATAAACTATATGAGAGCAATAAATAAAGCAATCGAACAATATTTAATAAAACGACAAAGTAACAAGCAGTTTTTGCGCCTCTTCTGAAATGTCACCAAACCTTAATAAAATGAACACGGAAAATGTATGTGGTCTCTCATGAGATAATTTATGCTCTTATACTGATGTATTAACATCATCGTCAAATTGTCCAATGGCTTCTATTAACATGAATATTATTGTGCAACGTTAAGCCAAATTCTGCTGAAGAAAAAATTAAAACAAAAACAAAACAAAAAACAAAGAAGAAAAAGATATATTGTCATTTTTTGGATATTGATTACATTATTTTATGTTTAATAAAGACCAGAAAAGATATAATTAATTGAGGTAAATATAATCTGTGTTGGGCCAGGGGCTGGGGATGGTTTGGATGCATTACTGCGTTAAACGTCGCACTATAGGGTCTTACGTTATATATCGTTGTATAGTGTGTTAGGCCTCTATTTGAAAAATGGGTGAATAATGATAGACATTTTCCAAGGATTAACAATTTTGTCGCTAAAGGCGGTAAAGGAAAGCTAAACGTTTGGTTGGTACCTTCGGAATCAATGACACTTTTACATTGTGGATATTTTTGGGGATCATGCGGGAATATGATGCTGTATAAATCCATTATTTGTAATTATGGAATATATGAACATGCAAGAATTTAACATTTTGAACCCCTATTGGGCGTTTTGTGAATGTACAATTGTGGTACGATATGTTATTAATCCATGACGTCCAACGTAAAGAATGTAAGAGTAGTTTAATTGCGGATGCAATGAGATAATGTAGGTTCAAGACCAACGTTCAGCTTTGTATCATATAAAACTATGTTGTGTCTTTATTGGCCCTGGTGTTATTTTAAACTTTGTCAGTCAATTCGGCGCAATGTTCTTTATATTCATTAACTAGAAATACAAGTGACTATGTAAGACGGCTTAAATGTTGATATTTTGAATGAAATTACAAGTAGATCTTGACCTCTGCCGTTTGAGACATTGTAACGTTCTTAAGCCTAATCCGGTTAACTACCGTTAAGAAATTTCCGTTGTGTTCCTTCTTTATATTAGGATAAATTGTTTTAAAAAATGCATTTGTAGAAAAGAGATTGCAGACAATACAGAATAAATCGAGTGCCATGTGGTCATCAAAGTGCCGGTTATCTCAACATGGAATTTAACAACCGAATATAGAGCGCTGTGACATTGGTATTATCTCATCCAATGGATGTAAACCGCTTTGAAGAGTATATTGATATAGGCTGTGGAATACTATACTGGTTGAAGACCAATTCTCGCCACTTTTTCCTGATTTTTTAAAAACCATTCACAACCGACATGAACTTGCTCAATGACAATATAATAAATAAATGCAGGGCCTTTAACAGTATTTTTCGTCGTGTCTAATGTGAATTCAGCAATATGAACGATTACGAGGGGACCGTTAATTTAAATGGTGTTGGTGATGAAGTTTCCGGGTGAGACAGTTCCAATTGTCGCAACATGTTAAAAAATAATGATCTATTCACACATGGTCATTAGATTATATTTTCTCTTTCATGAAATGAAAATATAGTCATTTCTGACTAATTATTTCTTAATCCGTGTTGTTGTGTAATTTAAATTAGTGTTCTTTACCTCTTATGAATTATGATATGAAAGGGTGTAATTTTACTTTCCCCGGTTGTAAGTAAAACGGGATATTTTTGATATGTAACAGTTACAATAATATATTGCTCTCCGCAGTTTTAATAAATATTTCCAAATAATTTAGTTTCATGAGGCTAAGATGTTTAATTTCACGTATGTAGCATGCAGTTTTTTGTTTTCGCAGCTAATTTGTCTATCGTTTCACGGTGAACAGCGTGGTAAATAGTCGCATTTTTTGGACACCATTTTGGATTAGTGTGGAGAAAGGATAACGCTTAATTGATGATGGTTTATTATGGAAGTGTTGTAATTCATATGAACAGCGTCTGCTACAAAAGCGAGGGCCTACTTCAAGGTAGGATTTTATGACGTAGTTCATGTTGACCTATATATGTAAATTGTATCACGTGACTCCCCACGTCAAAAAATGGAGGCGTAAGGGGCTAAAGTGGGGATTTTTGTTCATTTTCTGTACTTATTCGACTTACCTTATGCTTATTTTCGCCCTGACTTGTCATCTTAAATCAATCTTCTTATTTTCTAAAAAATAACAAAAATATTAATAATATGGCGAGAATTGGTACGCGGCGAAAATCGGTCTCTGACCAGTAAGGTGCGCAAATTAAAAATTATATGTTGGGGTTAACATGAGAAAAATTGATGCCTCATAACAAAATGAATATAATAGATGTGTAAACGCTAGGTAATACTTCTAACCATACAATGTTGCATTTCGTAAAGAATAATCACAATTCAAAATCTTTCATGAGATTTCCATTGTCTTCGGTCGCTTAGTGTGATGCTCGAGCTCCGACATTGGTACGGAATGCAGCAGAGACCAAGAAAATCAAGATAATTTATGTTTGGTAAAGTCTATACAGCTGAAATATTGTAACCCTCCAGGACAAATGTGATCATAATTAATTATTATTTCTTTTGGAAGAAACTGACACCGACGAAAATCTGGATTAAAGTTTAAATACCGATATAGTTTCAAGTGGTGAGATAAATGTAACCAAATTATGTTTTGAAAACAATTGAGTCTAAAGAAATAATAAAATTCAAAAGCCAACAAAAAAATAAAATATTGTAAAAGTAACGTTAAATGTTGTGTGTATAAATGAAAAAATTAAAAAACATTATCAACATTAGCAGAATATAAATGATACAAGTTTCAAGCATTTTGTTTACATATTTAAACGTGAATATTAAAAACATCCCAGATTAGAATATAATAGTAAACGTTTGCAAAATCTAAATGTGGAAATATAATTACAGACGATTAAATGTTGAAATATCGTAATACTAAAGTTAAGGATGTGTGTACAAATTAAACTGAATTGTAAAACAGCGTCAACAGTAGAAGCACATAAATGATACAATTTAAAAACATTTTGTTTAAATATATAAAATAAATATTAAAAGCATCCCAAATTAGAATATAATAGTAAACGTTTGTAAAACATAGAAATGGATATATAATTACAAGCGTTTAAGAGCAATGTAAATTTAAATATTTATCCGTATAAAAATATGCAAACAACTCAAAGGTGCTAAATGTCCAATAATGCAATCGTTTGAAAATTATTTGATGGAATGGAATGCAAAATTGAAAAAAGTCTTTATTAATTGATAAATAATGAGCAAATGTACTTATAAATTAACATTTGACACTGTTAAAGATTGTACAAAGTATGTTTGAATTTTTTTTAGATTGAACATAACTGCACTCTTGTCGTTACTAAGTTTGCAGTGTGACAGCTAGTAATGACCTCTGCCACTGAGCCATCATGCCGCAGACATGTAGCAGCATGGTCTATCCTTTCATATTAAACATTATCGTCTTATGCTGAATGCCACGCAAGGCAGCTGTGAGTACAATTTTCATACGTTTTTAGTTTGACTTGGACGGGGATGGACGCAAGCGAGTCGGACGCAATACGCAATAGGACACCGGAACGGTCGCCCACAAAGAAAATACATTTGGGATACGAAAACGAGATCAAAACCAATGTTTCAATATAGAAGCTTGAAGTTAAACTTATATGAAAATAATCAAACATAAAAAACAGGGAATTTTAACAAAGCGATTATAAACGAATAATATTTACACAGGTTGAAAGAAAATGATTAAAAAGAATCAATGTGAGTTACGCGACTTGAAGAAATCATGTCGTAATACTGGTTAGGGAACGAACTAAAATTATAGAATAAAGACGACTCTGAATCTTGGTGACAATATCACACTTACACTCTTTATTATCATTAAAATTTAGTAAATATTCATCCTGATCTGGTACATTATTCTATGGTCTAGATCAAAGAGAGCTAAATGTAATTTAGCGACGTTTTTGTATTGTACGTTTTAGTGTCTCATTCCACACTAATATTGTCCTGATCTATATAGCGTTTAAGCATCCTGATCACATTTACACACATGTTCAGAAATTAAAAAGAACATAGAACATTTTAAATCACATGGAAATCTTTTTGTTTTTATTAGCATAAAATCAGTAATGAATTTGTAAATACCATTACTGGTTGGAATTTGTAAATGTCATTTCTGGGTAAGGAGTATAGGGCATTCATTAGAGGCTGAATAGACAAATCCTAGTAAGTGAAATGCGAAAGAATGCATTGTGAGTCTTGTCCGCACATCTGAAATAGGGAGATACCGACTGCTGTATTGTTGCATCCGTCACTGTTAATTTCTACATTTTGATTCTTTTGGTTTATGATTAGTTGCTTGAATTAACGTAACCGCCATTATACATCTTGCGTTTCCTTCAAAGGTTTTATATGAATTATTTGACCCAATCAAAATTCAATAGTATCAAAGCAACCGATCCATAGCAAGAATGTTTACTGCAATGAGGCCGCCTTCGTCAAATTTGCAAGGTGATCATTTTCTGTATGAGAATTTGCTGCTCATCAAACGAAATGTATTTGATTATCCCTACTGAAAGCAAATATTTACACCTGTCTCTTTTGTGACTTTAATTTAAACGACATTAATGGGTTTTTTTTCAGATTCGAACCAAATATTAACAGAAAAGGAAAGCATATGCAGTTTGTGTTCAATGCAATTGCATTAAGCAACTAATAATCATAGCCAAATGCTAAATCATCAGAATTTAGCCGCATCAGCAATAAACAAAGCTTTTCTTAAGAAATTGAATACATGTTTCAACAGCGATTTCTTTCCTAATATGACTATTTAAAATAACGAACACGATATAAGATAAAAGTATAGAAATACAGGAGCACGTTTTTTTAGCTATACTACACTAGTCGTAATATCTAGAGCATAATAGCTCAGCAAAAACTGACTCTTGCATTTCGTTAAAATCTTATTCGTTTCTAACTGTTCCCTTTTAGCGATTCTCCTATTGTAATTACTGCAGGGTTAAATTAATAGTGACCTTGTTTCCTAGAACATTACATGTTTCAACAAGGAGATGAACTGCAATATGTGTTTATACTAATATTACTAAAGTTATGGAAATCACCCAGTGATTGTTAGACCGAATCAACCTCACATTGCTACCTGAACGGATAATTATATACATGATATTTTTTACTGTTGAATATATTTTGAAGTGGACATTTTACTTTGCAAACCATACAATACAAACACAATGTCTTCTCAGTTTTTCATCTGTATCAAATCAGTAAATCGTATTCGCCGAATGATTGTTGATATCATTGAATGCTCTTTATATATGTATGTATGTATGTATGTATACATGTATGTATACATGTATGTATGTATGTATGTATGTATGTATGTATGTATGTATGTATGTCGCATTAAAAAGTCTTCAACTGACCTCCTTCTAGGTAGTCTCATGTATGTTTTATCTCCGAATTTTGTTTACAATATGGAATCCAAATATTTGCATGAGCTCCGCTCAAGAGAAAATCAACTACAACACTAGATCATATATGTCTGATCCTTTCCATTAAACTTCCTTAGTAAATTTACTAACCTTTGTCTGCAGCATTGTTGTTCATATGATTGTCAGAGTAAATATATGTGATTGCTTGATCTGCGTGATTCGCTGCTCTACAGTAGATTCTGGGTGAAACTGATTTGACATTTTGAGATTGTTCACAAAACGAACATTTCACCAGTGTATAAAAGGAGTGAGTTGAAACATTGGTGCATGCGAATTCGTTACTAGGAATAATATTAATATCCAGGAGTCTATATTAACATCGTAACATCGTTCATCTCATAAATAAATCCCATGTATTGGAAAGACCCGTGTGGCTTGCATGCATTTCACTAGTGGCAAGATGAAAGCAGGCATGATTCAAAAAATCAGATTAATGCAGATCAGTTATCGTATTTTGGCAACGGTCAAGTTACTTGTTTGCCTACGCAAAATACTAAATTTAACGTGGTGTTGTACACTAATGTATCAAATATGGAATCAGCTATTTAGGTAGCACAATTGCCCATGAAACTATCGTTTATTAGACATTTGTTTCCCAACCAAATTTGTATCACATATAAATGAGGTGTATTAGTTGAATTGACAATTTGAAATCCGTTCAGTCAGAAATGGTGTTAAGACAGACGACACTACTTGTTTTGTTTTTACAACTTTATTCTCATAAAAGTCAGCTAGGTACTTTCGTGGTAATATGTGCCTTAAACGATTTTTACTCTGGACAAATCGCAGCAGTTTTAAAATGTTAAACTATATCTTTTCTTGCCGTGTCTCTGCGAACAACTTTTGAAGTGAGGTAGTTCAAAAAACATTTCAACTTTTCTTTTACAGTGTACCAACACCAGACAGCTTTTTAAGAATGATATGATTTCTTGGAGGGATAGTGTGATTTTAGGCGTGTCAGTATGATTGTCAGTATGATTGTGTTTGCTGCTATCGCATTGGAATGAACGCGATATGTGCAACCCATCTATGATTACCAAGTTTTCTAACGCCTAGTTATGCTATATATAAAGAATGGTTCTTGATGAACGTATATTCAAAAACACACATGAGGAGCAATTATTTCACACTGATTAATGGAACTCATTGGGAATGGGACCCAAAAGGCAACAATATTTTCTTCTTTAACGCAATTGTATCCGATTCAATTCACTCATCAGTTGAATACCCATACCCAAATCTTGTACAATATTTAAACATGTAAATATTCTTTAACTTGCAGAAGTCTTTTTGCGTCTTTTTTTTACCTTTTATTATCAACCATTTTAGTTCAACATTAGTACATTGTCTTCAAACTTTCCTTTGATAGCTCATATCTAGTAACATTCTCATATTTGTTCATCCATAATATATAGTGCTGTAGCCGGATTTAGACTTTTTAGATTTGGAAACCTATTTTCTCTTTCATATGTTCATATTCGTAAGATAGTTCACGGCTAATTGGTTATCCTTACGAAAAACATGAATTTGGACAGATTATGCGATCTCGGAGTATTCATTAAAATCGTTTGTCTCTGAAAATCTATAAAATGATCTTGGTTTTGGTCGTAAATATAATGTCCGCAGTTATACAATATCGTCCAGTTGCAAAACTCTGAGGAACACTTATTTCAAAGATAAGTACAGGATATAAAGTGATTATATTGTATGCGAAACTAAAATTATTATGTAAAGATCACATTAGTCGCACAACGCAATATTCTAATCAGTAATACCATAAACTATTTGCGACGTGTTTCTGCAGTGGAAAAGATCTTGCCCGAATCTAGTAATTCACCTAAATTGATCCTTGAACTTGAATTACCCCCAACTAAATCTGGAGCAACATGTATGATAAAGGCCATAAAGACTTGTGTGTTTGTTAGAGGGAAAATAAGTTCTAAAGTGTACAAACCATCTGGGACAGTAGTATTTCTGACTACTTTCATATGATGATCATTAAACTAACTATTAGCAAAACTGTGTTTACTGTCCCCAACTGGTTCACCAAATTTACGTCCATGTAAAAAAGGATCTTCCTTTATATATGCAGCCATATGCAGCTTTAACGTTAATTCAAAACGAAACGACGTTGATCCTCACTAACAACAAATGTTCAATCCGGAGAATTTCAATTATTTTCCAGCTAAATGTTCATAACCTATCAATGACATAGCATATAAAAAGTATCCAGCTTGTTTTCAAAACTAATATCTCCAATCTCAAGTGCATTGTACTTAATCACCAAATTAATAAATCCAGCCAAATGCCACATAAGATGAAGTTAGATAAATCGACAGGGAAACATGCATTCCTGACAAACTGGAAAATGTGTTCCAATAAGCACTTTTCAGAATATGATTAATTGAAGTAGGGCCAAATGAGATTTATTTTTTAAAATGTAGTTTTTCTGTCGAAAAAAGGCAGTAGATATGTACATTTCATATCGTAAGAACATTCAATATTTTTACCTTCTCTTCCATTTCCTCAATAGATACGTCTTATTTCGTAGTCTGACACCGTCCAGTGAAGAAAAAAAAATTGATTAGTAAGTTTTTTAACATTTGAAAGAATCATTGTTTGTGAATAAGTGCTTACTATGTGTCTGATAAGAGTTTTCTAACTTTTTTCTACAGCTTAGTATGTCTACCTGTTCATGTAATCCCGCATTGTCTCAGATGTTCACAAGCTTGCTACGTATCCCAAGATGTGTTATTTCATGACCTTCCTATTATTAGGTTCTAATCACACGCAATGACCGTTATTCATTCAGATCGCATCACTGACAATTGCGAATTCAAATATGTAAACACAATAGAAGCAGTCCCTGAATTAGACAATAAATGAACTTATATGATGCAAACCTCCTTTAAAACACAACATTCCAGACACCAGAAAAGCATCTGATTATACCGTCACAAATGTTTGTAATTTCAACAGGATTTACTACTAATCAGAAAACAATTTAGGATAACGGTTCTAATGTAATTATATATACTTTTCCAAAACTTACCGATTATGCCCCATATTTGGTTGATTTTAAGTGTCCGCGTGTCGTGACAAACCTAACTGACAATTCAACAAGAACCAGTTTTATATAATAGCAATGACGATTGACGGCAAATATATCAGGCATAATTGTACAGCCTTTGGCGGTCAGATAATCTTCATCAGTACTGAAACCTTTATATCAAATGAAGATGAATAATATAGGACCATACAAAGATAGTTGTCAATTGAAAAAATAATTCATGCTACAGCGTATCACCGTTGCTAAATAATCTGTATGTTTACATTTGAATTTGGTAACTACGTCTTTGCTGCGTACAACGTATCATCCGGATCAAAGTTATTCTGGGCCGAGATTTTTCTGTCCCGATTTTATCCTAAGAAATGGACAACATTTTAGCTCAGAGTGGTCACTATATCTGTTTTGCATTTATCAGCTTTAGATTTCAGTCGACTATTCTTTGACAAGATGATGTAATCAAAAAATATGCATTTGCATTTGCCCAGTACCAGATTTTGGCATACGACTCTCATTCGCTCAGTTGGGACTTCCGATGGATATTGGTTTCCCACAAAGGTCTTTGTTCCAACGATTATACAGAATATTGAAGTGCCGGAACTGCAAAATAATCTCGATCACTTTCTAATGAGTGAGAAATCCTTGATAAACTATCTTCTTGACCTAGAGATAGATAGAATCAGAGATATAACAGCAATTACAAATCATTTAAACCAATCTACGACCCACTTGGTCCATCCTTGCCCAGACCATTTTCCGTCTAACACGTTACTTTATTAGAATAACTCTGAACCCAAATCAATTCAATCCTAAATTCCTTGAAAGATCTGAAAGAGTTAGAAAGCACACGACTTTAAAAGCCCACGGAAGAAGGTTGCAAGTTTTCAGGAACTGGTTCAAAGTCATAAACATACGTTCCTTTAATTGTCTGTGTTCAAGAAGTAGATACATGCTTCATTTGCATGTTGTAAGAGAACCATACTGGCCCCGATTACCATTAGGGCCAACGTTTTACGATTTATGGCTAGGTTGAATCTTTCCTGTGTTCCGATTTGCCGGTAAAATCATAATTGAACCTCTAGCCAGAACCATCTTTTTGATCATTTCACACATTACTTATCTTTACTGAAAACGATTGTATCAATATGCTCTGTTATTGAATTAAATGCCTTCTATGATGACCCAACCTACATTCAGGCTCGATCCGATGCCTAGTCAGTCATAATTGTATTTCCTGATTTTCTCCATGGAAAAAGGTTTCCGTCAGTGTGCATCCTAATCGTCTTTGCAATCCGTCTTTGCTATTGTGATATAAACCAAGTGGTTTTGAAGTAGCACCTCAAATGTTTGATCAAACATTATCTGACGCGATCACAGACAGTATGTGGAGCTCAGAGTTACTCCTTCCTTCCAGTTATACCTGCCTTTATGTTCTTAAATTAAATGATTTGAAAGTATGATGTTGGGAGTACGTGATGTAAACATTAACACATGATCCTCACACTGGAACCTATTTGGCGTTTCAAATATCTGTAAAACCTTTGGTATAGAGAACACATGATTCCAAATACTTCTTATTTTGTTGGAGCCAGATTTTGACTAAAATATTAAATTTGTCGGATTATTTGGAATTTAGAAGATTAATTTGTTGTTCTGGAAATATTCGATTTCTCATGTAGATTTCTTGGACAAAGACATTTCTTAAAACTGATATTCGGAGCTCCAACATCTTAGTATCATTATTTGTAATTCTACAGGGAAATGTAGATCACAGCATTGTACCAGAAAGCATTCTTCATTGCATTTCAAGTTGAATTATCATTGGGACTAAAACATACATTTATTACAGCATTTCATTACTAAGGCTTTTAAGATTTTATTCTTGGATTATTTTTGGATTATTATGGACTTGATTCTTGAAACCTTAAGTTATATCTTTCATTCTTTCATTTTTTATTTTTTCAGGGAAAAACATTAGTTGTTCAATTTAAAATGTATGGGTTTTCTTCACTCTATTTTGTTACCGTTCGATTGAGCCTAAGCGTGTAACGCAAAGTACACTTGTTCACAAAATATAATCATATTAAATTTCCCTATGTCCGAAATACAGTGTAGTGAATTATGACAAGGTCAAATTCGAAGTATACTGATACGTAACCAGGGAAGAAACCTAAGAGCAATACAAGCCATATATACATAACAAGAAACTTGTATCTTGGTGTGACGATTTCACTCTATTCTCACGAGGACACTTATTAGCTTTTATACTGTAAGCATTCCATTGTTTATCGTCATTTGCTATGATAACCTTTATATTAAGGTATATCTAGATCACATGTATTTAATCATTTTCACCTGATGCAAACATCTAAATAAGCACTGTATAAATCTGACAAAATCACAGTATTTTGATTTGATGTAGAATTTCGGCATGCAAAGATGCATACATAATAAATAGTCATATTCTTTTGAAAGCATTTTGCTTATGAATCAATAAACTGTATTCGCTATGTTACAATATATAGTATGAAATGGTTTCGAAATGATAAAAGCCCGGGTTTAAAACACCGTTACTTTTTAATTAGATGCATTTTTCAGATGTTTGTTTAAATTTGAAGTCATCGCGATAATACTTAACTTAATGAATTCTAACATAAACACTAAATTATCCTGACTTTGAATGACTGTTGAAGGTAAAGATTGGGATCTTTTAGAGATTAACCGTGTTAAAGAAAAAATCTTTTATAATTATGAAGCATTCATTTAAAATAACTTTTTACAAAACAATTGAAACATAGTTTAAACAATACAAGGACAAGATTAATGTCACGCTAAGAAGGAAATGTTGTTGATTCTTGTGTATTGAATCTATTACACAAAATTACAAAATGCTATTTTACTGACCATATGTTTCAAGGAATTTTGCAGTCTAACTTGCCAGATGTTGCTCGTTATATGTCGATTGTTTTAAGCAGGTGTGCAGCAAATTTTGGCTAAACATTCGGATGAAACTATACACTGCACAGCACAGCTGGTCTAATGCTTACTATAAATTCATACAATTCGACCAGTTTGATTCAGTGGCTGCACTCTTGAAGGACACTTGAGGTAAATGTTTAGTACGATACCTCTGTAAAACTCTTTCCTTTATGTCGTATTATGCTAGTACATTTTCTAGGATGTGTACTTGTGATCAAAGACTAAATTTGTTGGATTTAATTATTCAGACTTTTGAATTCACATGCTACATTTCACGATATAAAAAGTGACAACAAAAGATATAGCAGATATATTTCTTTCTCTATATCTCTCTAACTCGTATTTTGTCTCTCAAATGTGCAACAACTAATCGCGAATATCATTCAAATCTAAAGGAAGTCTTCGGAGATTATCGCCACTTTGACTAAAAGCATAATATAATTCTGTATATTTAGTACTGAATAATAACCAAATACCTTTGCATAGACGCACAACAATGTCTTTAAAAACATGTACTGAATAAAACGTCTACTAAGTTCCACCATGGGCAGACAAACAACGGCAACCTTTAATACTCTCAACGTCAATTACCAGAGATAATATGACTCTCATATATCGATTTATAGACATATTGTCTAACATAATTGACAAGAACTAGTATAAGACAGTTGCAGTCGTATTGTCATTACCTGACGACTTATATCGGACATAAAACTTATTTCACGTCTTAATGTTCATCTGATCCAATCGAAAACCAAACCAAGCCACATACACACAATACATATATTATGACCTTACCTCTGTTTTGGAGATCTCAGTAAGTGAACGTTTCCCTTTGATTACCCGTCAGCGGATTGGTTTGCTTTGTAGTGTACGGTGGTTGTTTCCTTCCAAAGCGTAATCAATAATTCCATGCGTTTGTACGTATATTGAGTATATGACAGTTTTTATTATTTTCAAACTATTTGGTTATTTAAAGTTTTCTAGATATTCATGAAATTAGGCGAGATAAATTGAATATAAAGCTACTTTGCCTCAACGTCAATACACACACACTCACACACACACACATATATATATATATATATATATATATATATATATATATATATATATATATATATATATATATATATATATATTAAGTTAATCCTTGTGAGTTACCTGCACCTGGAAATAGACATGTACCTACCTCTGGATGTGGACCTACATCAACATATCTATAATGGCCTGGACCAACCAATCCTCTTCAATCTGGACTAGCACCTACGTCAAATTAAGATAACCTTCCTTCTCTTTTCTTATATTGCCATAAATAAAGATAAATTAAATTTCGAATCTAATCTCAACTTCAGTTGCAAATTTTGAAATCAAGCTTACGTCTCGTTCATTTTATCAATATATATTGTCAGTTTTTGTGAAAAATTCAATCAAAGTTTGTGCATTCAAATAAGATGCTTTGCTCTTTTTCTTACTTTATGAATATACTGAGTTATTGATTTGAAGGGAAACAAATGCTAAATCCAGCTTGTAGATTCAAATCATATTGCAGTTCATGTAGTCAACAATCTTTATCCTGAAAGCTGTGAAAAAAAAGGTGTGAAAAAGCATCGATCATCTTTGAATGAACATGTTGATGCACATTGACTACGTTCTTTCCTATAAAAAAAAAACAATTGTGTTATAGCCTGTTACATACACAAGCATTAGATTGACGTTTGATACAAATTTTTCATGTCCAAGTGTAGTTTTCATGTTTTCAATCTAAATGAGTCGTTAACGTATATTGAGTTACCTTCCACTGTGTCTCTGTCTCCATATATACTCTAACAATTAGTTAACTTTACTATGTATATATGAATACCAAATTTATATATTCATATTCATTATACATGTTTACGTTCTCTCAACCTGTCTGCTACAGTCACATATGAGAATTCATTATGTGAATGTAGATTTTCTAACAAGTTAGCATCCTGGAAAATTATTCAGAAAAGGTCGACTTCTAATAATGCATATATCAGGCCCAGTTACCGGCGTGCTTTATTTCCATCTAAAGCTGCTTACTCCACGTATTTAAATGCAAAATAACCTTTATCGTGTCGCGGTGGCCAAGTTGTCTAAAGCGCTGTCCATTACCGATCACTGCCATCTCACCACTCTTTGCGTGCGGATTCAGCCGTTGTGGTTATGTTGAAGGCTTGCCAGTAGATTCTCGTGTGTTTGTGGTTCTTTCTGGGATTTTGCGTGTTCATCCTGCACCATTAATACATGGCCGCCATGTTTAGCCTATCTTATGCTGAAAAATGGCGTTAAGCCCTAAACACGAACAAATTGTATTAGTTTTACCTTCAACTGGTTCCTAAATTAAATTCTAGAAAGTCTTAGGGTTCAATAATTTAATAGTTTCACTATTGTTAGGAGATCGATCTGGATTTTGCGTTGAAAAAAAAAATCCTTCAAAGACCTCTGATAACGTCACATATAAGGGGTATATTGGAGATCAAAATATAATTTTGCTGTTTTATATAAGTGATTGTTATTTCATTTGTTTCTTTAGTCCCATCTTCATTTAAATAGACAAAAACTATTTCTTACAAATTCTGTTAAGTGAAGTATTTGGGAGCGACAGAGTAGGTTACATAACATATCTGTTGGACGTGTAGATGCTTTTGCAATGTTTGTTCAGAATTGTCTTTGATCATGAAGGTTAATCTTTATATTTTCTATACATGAAACTCTTTTGAAGATATTGCATGTTGTATAATCTACATTCAAATGCTATAGATGTTACATTCATGCAAAATACTTGATACAATTCGAATATGAATATAATTCTTTGATAGGAGAGTTTGCATCACAATGGAATTTTTCACACATGGTAGCTCCAATCTGAGGCCTGAATATGCGCCATTAAAGTGCAGAATTCCTTGTTTGACATTAGAAACAAGAGGCGAGTGTGACGTTATTGATGCAAGATTGAAATCCTAGTTTATATTATTTAGTTGCCTTACGTTCGATATTAGACGAAAACACTTTACTTATAACGGAAGTAGATAGCATGAATGCTAAGGTTGTAATTGCCTGAGATCTGTATAGTCTTAATTCGAAATGTAATTTAAATAATTTGAGCTTTTGTAGCTGGTGACCATGTGTGAACAGATAATATTTGGACCACGCCGAGACGAGCAATCTTTGAACGCTCGTAGAGTCAAGACTCCAGAGCACATGCAGAATTCTAGTTTTAAGTAATTATGCATTGGATTTTACAGGAACACATTTGAATAAAGTAGGTTTGACGTTCAAGTCAGTTTTCTAATCTTTGTTCATGCAAACTGCAATTTTTGTATTAGAGTTCAGTCACTAAAACGTATCGACAAGAAGACTCAACATTATATTAAATATGAGAAAGACAAGAACTCTATCAATGTCAAAAACATCAAATGATTAGCTAAAATAGTTCAAGATGAACATGTTAATCTCTTCAAAATTAGAGTAATTATTTAAAGATTATACTCATTGGCAACTCAATGATGATATAAAGAATAAAATCATTGAAAACATACAATTTAGGTAGAATTGTGCTATAACTTTTTCATATTAACGAAGAAATCATTTAATGCTGATCACAAGAGGCATTAACGATTAGAAATACTAAAACTAAAGTATTTATTGATTCATATAAGATAACCGATACGACTTCACCAACATTTGTAATACCAGAATTTAACTATAACGAATTAATACCACCAGTCAATAATATTATCAAAGAAAACTTTCCGAAAGTTATTTAAGCATGCATATATATTCACCTCCAAGTATTCTCAAAGATAATAAGAATTCTAAATCTTATAGACTTGAAACATAATATTTTACTGACTTCTAAAATATCGAACATTTGCCTATATCAGCACGAACGGTGATAATATCTTAACCTACAGAAGAATGTTTGGCGGCATCTATTTCAGGTGAAAGATTTTGACAAGGTATTCATCGTCTGTTTAGTTCTTCTTATTGTCATTCCAGATTGTTCATCGGTTTGTTTTAGAGGCTTCGGTTTTAGGTTATTGACTGTAACAGAATTGTTAATGAGTGGATGGTGGATTAAATGAACAACACAAACATAATATGTGAAAGATAATGTAAATTTATGAAATAAATTATTAATGAAAAATAATGATGTATCAACACAATAACTCATGCATTCAACCCACAATCACGTTCCACAACCCTTCACAATTCAAAAATAAATTAAATATTAATACAAAAAAACACAGATCCAAGGAATCTCCTAGACTATAGATCCAAGGAACCTTTACAAAAGTTATATTAGCGCAAGTATAAATTGCGATAACAAATACAAACATCAAACTATACTATCGCACGTATGGGTTGCGACAACTAGCACAAACATATACATGTATTTAATCAAGTTGCTAACTTTTATTGAGATTCATGTAATCCCTTGAAATACTACTGTGATTTGAAGTAACTATGTGTAAATATAACAATGTATTCAATTGTAACTACAATTGCAACACACACATGTGTCTCGAACCTGTGCAACCGTACGATTCACCAACTGTTCAATCGCCGCCCAGCTTCTCTGAGTACCTAGGGTTGACTCAATACTTTTATCGGTCACTTGCCCATCACGGATCCACCACAGTTATGCGTACAGACAGCATACAGCATCTACTAGAACCAACGGTCCCAAAGACTTAGATGCCACCCCGGATGTTTACACCTCTAGACAGCTCCGACACTCAGACTTCTAGATTTCCGGATATTTACACATCACGACAGATGTAGACGGACAGACAATCCGACAGACAGACAGTCAGATACCTCAATTCGATCGCACAATTAAACAGCACAATCACGGCACAATCATTCACATTCAGCTACAATTCAGAGACATTCAGAGACGTTCAGCTACAATTCAGAGACGTTCCGCTACAATATCTGATACGTTCCGCTACAAATCAGCTACAATAAAGAAATCGAACGAATAATAGTAGTTTCTAAAACAATCTATAACTTAAATTACGCTATTGCATTTAAAGTCTAATAGTGACTTGTAATTCCAAATATTCCACGTTTTAAATCTGCATTGTAATAAAAACATCATTACATGAAATGATAAACTGAATATAATTCACATTAAAACGAAATATAAATTTAACACTCACCCCTTTGGCTGGAGAAAGAATGACGAGGTATCTATTATGTGATAAGATATTTTTGTTCCCGTAATATTATCATAATTATTCTGCCTTATATATCCTCTAATAGGTGAGCAGAATTCACGGCAAAATTGCCGTGCACCCCGTGATTCTAATGTACCTGACTTCAAGTGATTCGTAGTCAGGCACATGCAAATCGTTACACGTCGCTTACCTTGGAAAAAAAAACCACTTATTCACCCCAGGTAACGCATGTACGACGAAACAAAAAAATTGGTGAGATTAGTTTGTAATTCAAGAAGAAATAAATTCAATTTTCGCCTAATTCCGTGACATTGACCTTATAATTTTTCATTTTCGTAGGAAGTCATTTAACAGCAAATGATGTTGCAGCAAAAGGTCGGCTCACACTCCCTGCTGCTTGTATGATTAAAATATTAAAATCTGCGTATGTGACCAATTTCCATCAGAGTTAATACGATTTAAACATAGCATATTCGGTAGTATTCATACTTTTATCATACAGATATGTTCGTGTGTTGCACAACATGTTTTAAGCAAATAAAATGCACATTGTTACCCCTAAGGCCACACATCATTTCATGAGGTTCTGGAGAAGCTCGAGTCACTATATGCCAAATATGCAGAGTTGTCTTGTATTTTTTTCGTCTGATATCCGTTCAACAGAATGTTTATCGTATGACGCCATTTATATTGATGAAACCAAAAATATATTTGCTCGTGACTTGAGTGCACAGTGCCATCCACGTGTTAACCAAAATTTGGAACTTTATTGACATTATCCTCCTCTACGTTCATATGACGACTTCTACTTGCACGGGTATCACACATCTTTCAGTACGTTTTGATTCCACTGGGACTACTTAAATGCTCGAATTCAAATATCTACCTAAATGCCTAGTCGTTATAACCCAAATTAGCGACGCACTTTCAGCCTCTAAGCCTTCATCTCTCCTCCTCGTTGAGACGAGTAACAAGCTTGTCATATCCTTTAATTTTCGACACCCTATCCGTATTTATTGTTTCAATTTTGTTATGCAGAGCTTGAGCAGAAGACAAACAACTTGCTTTTTATCTTAACAGGTATGTACTTAGCTCTGTGTTTTGTTCCAGTTAGCAAATCTACGGTAAACAGTTATTTGAAGGATATTTAGATTATTTCATTTGATTTTCCTGGTTGGAAAAACGAACATCATACTATAAAGATTATAATAATGATTGAAATTGTAACTGCAATCTGTCACAACACCAACGAGATGGATTGAAACCATGGTTCACATCCTTTTTTCAGTGAAGGTTATCTTGACCGCAGTTAAAAAAGTTTGGTAAAATACTGATATGTAAAGGATAGTTTTGTTTTTTATGGTTTAACGCCATTGTTAAGCACAATGAAGGCTATACATGGCGGCCAGCATTAATGGTGGGGGAAGAACCCGGAAAACCCCCGGAAAGAACCACTGACCCACGAGAAGCTACTGGCAAGCTTTCTCACATAACTACATTAGCCGAATCTTAGACTCGAAAACACGCGGACAGAGGTGAGATGGCAGTGATCTGTAACGGACAGCGCTTTAGACCACTCGGCTACTCGGGGCCCCTGTAAAGGCTAGACAGAAGTACTATAGGATGAAACGCCTGATGAGCAGTTGAACAAATATAAATTTAAATATAGGAAGATATTGGAGAAGCTGATAAGACTTGTGCACAGATAGAAGACTTTGCTTTGGAGCACGTATTTTACATTACAAAGTCAGCATTGCACGTTAAAGATGTGAAAGGCTTTGATGCATGCATTCGTGTCCATGAAGTTGTTTTTTGCGGTCTTTTCCGGTCACAACTGAGCATTGTTGCCTTTCGGTGACTTGGTACCTCCAGTCTTCCTAGTCGTCGGATATGATGAATTCCGTCTCATTTATTACTTCTGAGATTAGATGCTACCATGATAGTTTTCATATCCAAGTCATTAATGTGGAGATATGTTTCCTCCAGACAGCACTTTTCTTAGCAAACCTCGTTGCGTCATTTGTACCAGTAATGATCACATCTCACACGTCCCGCTGATCCTGCAATCGACAGTAATTGCCTAGATAATAGGCGCCTTTTTAGCTAACAATTTCGTCGGCAAAAGGCGCATTTAGACGCGACATAGCTGGGCAAGACCTGTTGTTGCAAGAACAATCCAAAGACTTGCTGATTCTTCATAGATGTGATTGATGTGGTATTAGAAATGGATTTTTGGGTTATATTTTCCATCACATAACTCACTCTCCAGGTTGAATGGGTGAGGTTAATATATCTATATTTTTTTATTTTTTTCTTAAATATCTTATCTATCTGACATTGAACAGCAATTCTGCATAATGGTTTTGCTAATCCTTGTAATAAGAGTTGTCAGGTGTTTTTCGTACCTTTGTAGTAGATATGGTAGTCACATAATTTTTTTTTTGCATGTCTGAATAACAATTGTACCAATTATATTCGTTTAAATTTACAACTAAGGGTGATCATAAGTTTGACATATCACCAATACATTGTATTTTTCCGCAATACAATTTCACGCGCCTTAATTATCTACTCATTGATGATACATAAAAGTCGCATAGTTCCTTTTTCTTCCCTGCTTTAATCCTGCTGAGGCAGGTACCATGGATTTACAAGTCAGTATCCGATTTATTACGTTTTGCTGGAACCTCTGGATTTAATTAGACAAGCGTGGAAACCCAGGTAGTTGTGTTATTTACCGAACAATCGCTGTTATACTACTCAGTGATACAACAATGTTACTTGACGGCTACAGTCAACGAAAGAGAGTATTTGACTCTCAAGTGGAAAACATTTAACTGAATCAGTAGTGATATTATAATGGCATATAGTCACGTTACGGTCACCTTGACATGGTAAAATAAAAACAAATTACAATCAAAACATAAAAGTAAATGCGGACCAAAAATAAGTAGGATTAAATTTATATTGTTGATCCAAACAAATTATCATTATCATTCACCAAAGCTCATCTTAAATCGGTATCATAAACCTTCAAGAATATCGAAGAAAAGAAATATGGAAAATGCAGTGTTTTTAAATATCATACATTTTAGCTCTTTTTAGTTCTGATTCTTCTGAAAAATTGATTGTAAACAAAGAATATACTAATATTTTTTTAAGACAAGCCAAATCTGAATTGATACGTATATTGGGCAACTTACACAGTTTATTTTTAGTATATAAAACATTTTTGGAAGAATTAAAACAACCGATTATTGAAACAAGACAATAATTAAATCAAGTTTCATCCGACATTAAATGTATTAACCAGCGAATTCCTGAGCACGTATTTGGTTACAATGTAAAAGATGATTATTTTACAAAATCATGCAATAACTGAAATACATCTACCAACATTTGCTCTACAAGGAGTTTACACCGACAAAGTAAAAAAGGCAATTACTGATCTTAATATTGAGAATTATCCTATATAACAATAATCCATACGGTGTAGTACATGTTGTCATATTTCACTAGAAATTGTAAATATAATATCAGCAAAAACTGTCAATTTTGTATCATGCAAATCTTGAAGAATCCACTCAGGCCCAACAAGTAAATGTTCTATATGCATGTGCTCTGCAAGTGCCTACTGGATAATATATTGTACAAGAACTTGTTAATTCTGTTTATTTGCGTTAGTCGATTCGAGCATTCTGACCACTTTGCAATATATTTTATTTATCAGTAAATACGATGCTCTTTCAGCAGTAGATTGTCTTCAAAACATCACATATATCACGTAAATAAACAAGCAATAAAATTCAACCATTATCGATGGCGATTGGACGCGGTACAAATATAAACATGTTATTATAGGATATTATAGGCGGTATTAATATTATTAGGATGGAAATATATGTAGAAAATGTGGCGGTCTTGATGAGGAATTTCCTAGGCTAAGTGTGAATCCAAATAGGTCCGAGCCTTTCTGTGTGCCCTGCCACAGTTAATTTCTTTTATGGCTGTCTTCAACTCTTTTCTCGTTTTTGGAACATCATGTTGGTTGTACAGGTATTTGGTAAAGACCTGATTGGCTGATTGATGAGGGTAGGTTTAGGAGCTGACTAAAGTGTTTTTCCATGTCTTTAATTGTAGCCTCATCTCTTATTATTTTACTGCCATCTGCAGCAAGCAATGGGGCATAGTCAGAGTTTGAAGGACAGAAGATTAACTTCATGGGGTTTTGCAACTCTTTGGAGTTGGTAGTGTCGGCATAGAGTTGCACGTTATCCATTTTCTTATGTCACCACTGGTCATACATCTTGTGCATTTCTCTATAAGCTTCACCTTAGTATGACTCAAAGCGGTCTTTGGTGAGATGGGGTTTGTGTCATTATATCAGTCCATGAATGATGTGTTCTTTCTGGCAAGCCGATATTCAATGTCAACGTTGTCAACGTTGTTCCCCTTGAAACATCCTTGCTGGATTCTCTTATTACGACCGAGAGTCGACATAGTTATTTTTCTTCTCATGTCTCTGAGCTTGTTCCATTTTCAGAAGCATTTCCACGTAGATTATCGTTAGTTTATAGCTTGTCATTTAGGCTCTTCTGGACATTGAGCTGGGGGATTTGCTGCATCAGTTTAACAATGTTGAAGACTGTGTGCAAAAGATTTTTATGCCTTGGGTGATGTTGAGCATTACGCAGCTCTAAGGGTACTTCGGAAAAGTCCGTGGTCTGCCCTGCATTCCGTTCATTTAATGGCGTTGCTGATGAGAACATCGTGGCAACGCGTTAGCGGACCATTAAATAGTCGATTATGTGCGATTGGCGAGAGCTTGGGTACATCCAGATGTTCTTATGCTTGTTCGCCATCCTTAACATTGTATTTGTGAGGATGACGTCAAATTCTACGCATTTGCTGGTAGGAGCAGGTCGTTGTTGTTCATCTTGCCGACATAATGCTTGCCAAGCACACTTTATTACATTATATTATTATGTAAAGTACAAATTATATTGTATTATGATTAATATAGCGGGTACTAATGTAAAACAATTCGTGGGTTAACTTATTATATCTTTTGTATTCCACCAATATTGATGTCTCGAAATCGGCTTGGTCTTACCTAATGACCCCTTGGACCAATGGTGCTAAGATCTGACGGAAAGTGCGTTCAAAACATAATCTTATTGAGGATTTATATGATATGTGTAAGACTATATATTCGACTGGGCTAAGATGGATGGACACGAAATCGAACATTATGTATTGCTTCTTAAATTTAAGCAGAATTAGGACAAAGTAGTACATTTGTCGGACATCAATAGCAATGTACCTTTAAGGTTGAATAAGGAATATACCACTGATTATGTTTAATTAAATCACAATGGTAATGTTGGCAAGTGACAAACAACAAAGGTAAACCCTTTGTTTGCTGACCTGACCAATAATTACTTATTGGATACTTTTTGGCAGTCAGGGATATAGAACAATTGCTGACAGCTACTAAAGCACGTCAGTTAGTTATTTCTGACACAAGCACTTCGAGATTTTGAAACAGAATTTATACTTTGGGATTATTACGTATCGAATAATGTTACCATTACTACCTTTCTGATTTGGACTTTTCCCTT
The DNA here is from genome assembly GCA_029339505.1 of Unio delphinus. Lineage (NCBI taxonomy): Eukaryota > Metazoa > Mollusca > Bivalvia > Unionida > Unionidae > Unio > Unio delphinus. The sequence continues at coordinate 1,486,725 of JAQISU010000114.1, read as the reverse complement.
TCATGTATTCTGATAAGATGTATACACGTTTATCATAGTCTGGACAATCTCACCAAACATTAACCTCAAATGCAAGTGGTAATTGTTTTTTTCGTGTCAATACGTTACCAAGTGATTCAACACATAGTTTTGAATTTGCTCTTTAGATTTATAAATACCAGCGTTACTTGAAAGCCTGCCAAGACCGATCAATATTCATTTCTTCCGAAGCATTCGAGATAGAAACAGTCATTATCATATGTACATAATGCATTTTTATCAACTATATTAGTAGATGATGAGCATTCAAAACACAAACGATTAGCCGAAGCATAATTAAATCTAGAATATAAATTGTCTTGGGTACACGTACTCTTCAATATATATTGGTCTCCAACAAGTCTACCACTTACAATATTTAGATATATTATTTGATGCATATTCATAACAATTATCTTGTAATTATTTTACCTCCCTTTGATTGAGGATTTTAAAGGTTCTCTAGTTAATATTTGTGATGTATATTTAAAGAATGAGGTTTTTAAAGGTCGTCTAGTTAATATTTGTGATGTATATTTAAAGTCATAAAGAAGGCGCTAATGGGCTTTCCAATAATCATGAAATGTTCAGTTGCTGAACATGCACACGGCGATGCATTAGAGAATACTGCGTGTTTCATTATCAACAGATAAAGAACGGTTCACATGAACTCGTGAAATTTATCAACTGTGGTTTTGGTGTTCGCGCAAGATCTAAATTATGTGCTACTTGTAGTTGAAAAGGTTTCGTGAACGAGCTAGATACTATTCGCGAAAATATAACATTACCATCGATGAAATGGGTTATATAACTGGGGATTATCATCAAACACAATTAAATAATTAATTTCCTTAGGAAATATATGGATCAGATTGAATTAATTCCTCATCCAATTTACATCGATTACGAAGCATCCAGATGCGGAATTATCAAGCACCGACGATTGAAGAAGAAAATTGGTTCGATTAATATCCATGGATATATGACGATTACTGTTTATAATAATGGACAAATGAAAACATATAAAGCTCACAGGTTTATTAAAGAATGTTTTAATGGCCTCATCGGTGAAATATTAGTTGTTGATCACATCAACATAAATAAACTTGACAATCCAATTGAAAATTTGCGTGTGGTAACTACTAGTGAACATTCCTTAAATTCAGCTCCAAGGAATCAACCACAACCAGGAAAACCTGTAATTGCAATCATGGATACCACAACGGCTTATTTCCCATCGATAAATTCTTCCGGGAGATATTATGATATTAATTCCTCATCTGTACAACGAGTTGCCGATGATATATATTTAGCCGCGTATTCAAAAAGATGTCATTGTTGGGTTTCATTTTTATACGACAATTAACCGATTTCAATAAAAAAAAACACCATATTGTTTGAGATATGTATCAATTAAACAAAAGGTTTCATATATATATATATATATATATATATATATATATATATATATATATATATATATATATATATATATATGAACGACGAAATTAAAGCCCAACTCATTATTGAATTTGACCGACTAAGACATTTGGTCGGTACCAACAAAACATTTACTAGTGATTTTATCGCTGAAGAATACACAGGTGTTAAAGCAATGCAAGAAAAAGGAATCCCATCATATACAAATGAGTATAGAATCATAAAATTGATGATAGAAGCACGAGAAAAGGTCATTTATAAAAATCGTGAACAACTAAAATCATGTATCGATGTTTGTAAAATAATCAAAAAGATTGAAGCTGACATCAAGGATACATTTGCCGAAGAGCGTCGAAGAAAGGTTGTCAGTAATGAACTTGAAAAGATGTTGTTGGATTGAAAATGGAAATTCTTTGAATTTCACCGAAGATAACGTTTAAGAATTTGTGTCTCTGGAATTTTCATCGTCGATAAATTTCCCCTTTTTGTTTTATTCGATATCATTTTCAAAATTAATTTCTTCCTCGCTGACAGTTTTTAATATATTTTTTTTCTACCATTAAAGCTTTACAATCAGTGTTTAATATATCTCTTTCTTGGATTAACTGTTTGATAGCTGATATACCAATTTCTCTATATTTTTTAAGTTTCATAATATCTTGTTGTTGTTGTGCAATGGCTGTTTCCATCGTGGTTTTTTCCTCGGTGTATTTCATCGCAATATCTTACATGGTTGTCCTGAGTTGGTTCCGTTCCGTAGTTAACTTCGCGATTTTTCCTCGTATCTTAGAATTCTCCTCACGAAGTTCTCGCTATACGTTGTTGTTTTATTGCAGCTCGATATTCTTCGGCGGAACATCCTGATGTAGCTGACATTGGTTCCTTTGACCATATTTTATATAATCGAGATAATCCAATTTTGTATTCCCGGGACACTACGAGAAGGCGTTTGACACCTCTCAACGATAATATTTGTTTTCGTCGTCGGCGGTAAGATAAGTTGGCACTCTCATATATCAATCAAAGATTTTTATGTCAAAAAAAAAATTATACTCGGAAATTACACACGGAAATTATACTCGGAGATCACGGGAATACAAAAATTATACTCGAAAATCGTGGTTACAAATTACACGCACATGCCACATTTGCTGGACTTTTTCATAATGAAAATCTTTGATTTTTATTTTTTTCAAGATAGGTCTTGGTATAAACTCATCTTGATTTTCTTCACTGTGCATTTCTTTAAGACACTCTACGGTTATACACGAGTGAACATAGTTCATTATCTGATCGCGATTACAGCTAATTGTCGTTATAGGATCACGTTGAAGTTGTTTTATCTGATGATACGTCAGCAGAAAATCCTCATTACCAAATCTGTCTAGGTAAAATTCGAAGTTACCTGTGATAGTTTCATCGAATGATTTTCTAATAGCGTCTTCAAGTTTATCCTTGTCGTAGACGAATACTTGTGCGTGAGTGTACATTATTGTAATCACATCTAGGGTGATTTGTAATTGTTCCGATGATAGATCAATCACGTTAAGTAGGACTGGAGTTTCGAACTTCATGGATGGCCTACTATTAGCGACAGCTACTCGGAACGATCATATAATCTTGCTGAGAAACGTTCTAGAGCGACTTAGAAGAAACTCACTACCATTCCACCATAGCAACATTTTGGGTATATACAACTAAAGTATCTTGATCACGCAATCACCGGAGGCGCGTTAGCTAACATAGTTCTAAAGTTGACCTAGCAGAGACGTTGTAATTTTTGACAACTGTGACGGAAGTTCGGGTTTTCGTTTGTGTTTCAGGATATTATGGAAGGTATGGAGCTAATATTAATGTTACAGCTAGTCAGGTTACTGATTTCTATAGGAAGAAGACTCTGAAGAAAGTTGTTTGGACAGATGTTTGTGAGGGAGCATTTCAGACGATAAATAATGGCTGATGTCGGACGCAGAAGTCGAATGACCAGTCATGACAAAGACTTTGTCTAAGCCATCGCATCTTTTGAGATAGGTTTATGAACAGTGTTGCTATAATACTATGATGGGAAGTTATTCCAGGCTGCATATGAGAGTAGGAAAGTGTCGACTGCGGAGCGCAATTATGCAGTATCTGAAAATAACGTTTGGCAATTATGTTGGGGATATCGAAATTAACGCCGGTAAGATAAACCTAATTTCCGATAGGGACACTGTACATTTTACTGTTGACCGTATGTGTATAAGTGACCGATATTATTCAAGAGGGTGTTTATTATTTCGCACTGCAGGTGATTTAATTGTATTAGGCGAGAAAAGGCTATGATTTCAAGCAATTATTAATGGTAACCTGATCTGTAGACAAATACATTACCTGTATTATATTAATATATATGGAACTTTATTGGGTAAGTGTTACGACACTGTAGTAATAAACTAAGTATCAGAAAGAAGCAAGCAAAACGTTCTATAAAATGTAAATAATTTAACTAATCAAGGTTTAAAAGACAATATATAAGCACAGTATTATGAAGTGAAACCCAAAATAATCCTGATAAAGTTCTATGAAAGTCCTAATGAATGTAACATTTCGTAACAATTTCATAGTCGTAAATGTACTACCCCGCCAGGAATCGAAACGTTGTCAAAATGGCGTTGTACTGAGATCCTTTCAAAAACTCACAACAGATCCAGACAAATATTAAAGTCCAAATGATTTTTCTCTTGAATAATATTTAAGTAACAAGCACGTCCCCAGGTTAAACATTGAACACAACAAATAACAATGACTCCACAATAGGAATTATTCTTATTATTCAAATCTCTCCTTATCTACGTTCTCTATTACGACTATGTTTTACTACTTGATCCAGGTGATATATCATACTACCCATGCTAATGAGAAACCAACAAGCATGTGATCGAGCCCATCCAATCGAAATTGCTGAATTCATCTAGAATCAACTAAACCTGACCAACCAAAAGGTAAGTCAAACTCCTCAACAACAGTATTATTAGTATGTGTCAGCACATACATAATCATCCATTCGCTGATTTTGTGTAATTATTTGGTCTTAACAGAATCGGGCCACTTGGGCAATTACTAAGTTAAGGTATTATGTACAATTTAATGCGATCAATACGAATTAAAATTATATAATATCACGCAAAGGAGTTACATAAATATAGATGTACATAATAGCTGGCAAATACTACTGTGTTTTTATGGAATTCAAGCTAGTGACTTGAAACCATGTTAGCAATTAGTGTCTGTTGTAAACCAATATGGTTAAATAACGAAGAGACAAGATGAAAGTGAGGTTTCTGTCCAAGACGTAAAATACACAGCAGAATATTTGGATTTCATATATTATATTTTAAACGGAAATAGGAAAAACGGGACGTAGGATAGACGAAATATATAGCAGTTAATGACTCGTAAAAGTCTGGGTATGAAGGAGAGGACATAATAAGCAGCAACACACAAGAAGTAAAGGGCGTACATCAACCGCAAAGTACATTCTGTGTTGAATCTTTAGCGACACGTATTCAGGTTATGCCGGCAAGCAGGACAATGTTTTTTCGAAACTCTATATTCTCGTATATGTAAACGGAAATTTATAATATCGGTGCTAGCATAACAGCTAATTAAATTCTTTCTACCACTTTGTAATTATTGTATAGTAAAGGTGTATGCAGCAAGTGTCATGTAAAACTGAATTATGCTCATCTAATTTATTACATTTGTTATATTTTGTTTACGGGGGCTTCGTGTTATTTTATTACATGTCACCTTAGGCCTCTATTTCTTACATCGTTTTGGCTCTTATCTTCTTATTCAATCAGAGATAAAACACCGAGGTCAGTCATCGTCTAGATCTCGTAACTACCACCATCACCAACAACACTACCCCAAAACATCTCTTGTTATATCTAAATCTGACAATGAATCGAATTCCTGAACAAACTTGTATAATTTCATAAGTAAAATATTTAAAAGGCAACCAAGTAAAATATGAAGTCGATTTATTATTTTCAGAATGTATTATTTAAGAAGTTTTGTCCATTTATGGGTCATTGCCTAGGTTGTATCATCCCTGTGCCCTTACATTATTGCGACTAATTAAACATCAATAGATAAACGATGATTCCATAGTTACGCAACATTTACAATCTACATCATACGAATCGCAAACCCTTTAGAATAGTAACTTACCATGTCTGTGGTAAATATAAAAACAATATTTGCAATATATAATCTATTTAAAAAATCTAATTCAACACGTAAATGGACGTTTGTTTCATTTGCCGGCCTAGTGAGGTGTACATTCAATTCAACGTGGACCAAAAACTAATTTAGTAAAGGTGTCAACACACAAAATCTACACATTCCTCGAATTCATCCGGTATAAGTTGAAGCAAATTCAATCTTCAGCTTCGACTATATTTTCGAAGAAATTCATTTCAAATGCGGATGTTGTAACATTAGTGGTGAGTTCGGCACAATTAATATTAACAAAATTGCAGTCTGAAGATATAATTAGCAATTATAGCGTCTCTTATATTAATATTTAAAGATTTATTTTCCATACTTTGGACACTGAATGCATTCCAAGCAATATATCATGACCGTGAACTACATGTATAAAATAACTGATATTATTCACAGTTTGTATAGATTCAAACAATAAGCGAGCAGAACGAAACCAACTTACTCCGATCAACTATCAGTTTGGAACTAGTATTATTTAAAACTAGGTGAATAATTATATGCTATTTGGTTATGAAATTCATCCTTTCTATTATGTATGTATATGAGCAGTAAATTTGAAAATCAATGACTTACTGAAACATATTATAGATCCACTACAAGACAAATCCCACAGACAACCCAGGTCCACAATAGGGACATTGTACCATCATCATCATGTCAGGTCAGAAAATGTCAGTTAAGTTTATCAATTACGTGATAAATTCAAATATTCCGATGCAAATTCAGACATCTGATAGTATAAAGGCCAGAGCTTCACCTCGCTCAGATCGATTGTCTGCTTTCTAAACCGACGTTCCGCCAGATCACTCGAATAACGGCCACAATGATCCCAGTGGTGCTTGCGCTCCTGTTTTGCCATGTATTAGGGCAACATGTTCTCCCAGCACATTTTAACTGGAGCGACTGCGGTATATTTCTATTACGCAGGGTTCTACTCTTCCTTCGTCATTGTCTTCATTGCATACTATACTTCAGTCATACGCGGAAGATATTCATGAAATAGCTATTTCATTCTTTCATATTGACATGCTTCATTCACATTAGTTCTGAGACTTACATTATACCCTCTAGGTTCAAGACTGAAACATTATTTGATTATTTGACAGGTGAAACTAAGAAACATTTGAACCTTTACTCGCCCTATAGTTATTCTGCTCAAAAATTAAAGTTACATAATTGATTTGTTTTTCATATCGTATTATTGTCATATGCATCTTCCAATCTCAGAACTTATACGAGAAGGTATAAATATAAATATAAAATTAGTCATTAGGGACGATGGTTCTACAGATATTAACCTTATTTATTTAAGTTTAATTCTAATTCAATTTAACTATTATTGTGACATATATTATCAAAAACATAGTCGATATATTTGTATTATTATTATTATTATTATTATTATTATTATTATTATTATTATTACTATCAGTAGTAGAAGTAGTAGTAGTAGTAGCGATTGTAGTAGTATTAGTAGCAGTAGTAATTGTATATCTAGTTCGGCGACTCCTTTTTTTTCCTTGCTTGACTTTGTTCAGTTCTTTATAGCATTTCGGTGTTTTTTCCTGGGATCGGATCATTTCCAGTGGTAGAATAGTTCTCCAATACTTTCCGCAGTATTTTTGTTTTTTTCCTGGGATCGAATCATTTCCAGTGGTAGAATAGTTCTCCAATACTTTCCGCAGTATTCTTGCTTTTTTCAGGAGTTTCTCTTTATAATAGTATGTTTGGTGATTGTGATATTTTACAGACTTGTTATTATTATTATTATTATTATTATTATTATTATTATTATTATTATTATTAAGGACCATCGGATCGGAAGATTCGTATTACATCTCTCCATATTGACCCCGTTCCGCTTAAGCTGCCAGGCATCATCACTGTAACCCTTGAAGGTATTATTGTCGGGACTAATCCTGTCGATGTCACGATGGATGTCAAAGTCAAGAAATGGACACTGGGCCAGTGGAGCAATCTTCCATGTCTTCGCTCTTCTTCACTTGTCTTCCTTTTTGGATCTTGGTAATATTACATAAATATATACATACATACGTCGTACATTTGTATTCAACCAGTATATGTATATATAAATAAATAAATAATATATATACGTAACGTAGTAACGTCGATACATACATACATTTATATGTTAAAGAAACATTGTGGTATGTTATATTTTAATCTCATTAAATTGATCAATGCACTTTACAGTAAATTAGTTTAAACATTGCTCATAAATCACCCAAACAACAATAACTTCTTTGAATTTTTTTCAGCATAATTACATTGTTCTGTCATAATATATAATAAACATGTGAATACCGACATTAGACATTTGCTTACATTTGAGGTTGTTTGAATTTTTGATTTTCTTTATATGCTTTGACTGCATGTTTTAGAATGCATTTTCATCTCTCTGTCCAAATATTAGACCTAAAAAATAGCATGTTCTTTATCTACTTCCTGTCCGAGCTTACATAACCACTAATATGTGGATTAATTAATGATTTCGTTGTTTATGATGACGTAATACTGGACAAACAATGAAATCAAAGAGATAACTGAAGTATTTTAGCTGTATTTAATGGAGTTGATACACATTCACTTAGAAATATTCATCAGACTTGGTGACAGGATATATGGATATAATTAAGTTTAAAAACTTTTCATGTGCGATAGCTACCCAACACGGATTTATAACAATACATTTACATAGTCATAATGATGGCGTATAGGTCTTGATACAAGTTTTGGTTAAGAAATCGATCTAATTACACCAGCAGAAAGGGTACGACCTCGATGAAACGTCTTGTGGGTAAACAAAAACTCAGTATAAAAAATTTGAGGAAACAAAATGACAGGATTAAGTAACAAAATAAACAAACCTAATTAGACAAAACTATCAGTTTGAGGCATCGGTCAGGCGTTAGTGCCCTTTCTTCTTCTCCATTTTTGTAAGAAGCCTTATTTTTCAAAAATAGACGTTGTAGCAAAAGGTCTGTTCACACTCTCGGCTGTCGTTGGGGTCAAGTGAAAATTAAATTTATTGTTCGCCTCCTAAACGGAATAATAAAAGGATACGCCTTGCATCCATTTGTTTGACGGTAAAATCATTTTTATAATACCAATTGGAAAGATACTTAATTATAGTTGATGTATAGAAGAATACAAATGATTATTTTCGACATCAATTAAATAAGTTTCTTACAGAAAGATTTTGCAGATGTTTATACTCAGTAAAATAATCCGTTAGATGTTTTCTTGATAAGCAGCTAGTAATGTTTGGGAAATCTTTTTTCAAAGGACATCCAAACTCGTATCAGTTTTATCAATAGGTCCCTTTTCTCTTAAACGATTTAAAATACTGGTCTGACACTGACTATCATTAAACTATTTATTTCCTTACATATTAAAAGAATCAACATGGTTGAAATTTTGGGATTGGAAGCATGACAATGAAATCTGCATACAAATCTAAGCCGTTTATATTGGAATTGAAATACTGGTGCAGTAGTTGCACGTGTGTGTGTGCGTGTGTGTGTGGGAGGGGGGAGGGTATTATCGGTACATGTATGTCCAGAGTTATAAATTTGTCTTCGTCGCTTAAATCAAAATACTTAATATATTACAATTGAATGGGAGACAGGAGTCAAAGAGCACAAGAAAATTTAGACTCAGTAATGTTGAAACTTGAAGTCTGTTTAAAAATAAATTCCATGAGACAATTTGGACTCAATAATTGTGAATTTAAAGGAAAGCGAGAAAACAGATGGCCCTAGATAATTCCGTCTCATTAGTCTTGCTAGTTAAGTAGCTGTGTTGTTCATTTTATATGTTGTTTTTAAAGCTTTTACAAACTGAGTTTGAATTCAACGGCACATGCAACACTTTTCCTGGATATTTTCATGTCTTACTCACATAGGTACGTCTAATTTCATGCCCATTTTATCATATGATTTAGTAATTTATAACATTGCGGAAACCGAAGAGTGTTCATAATATTACACGAAGTAATTCACTTGATCGACTGTCAAAGTCTTTTTCAATTGAGCATTAAAGTCACGCAATACGGGACGACAAAGGCAAGAGGCCCATGGCTGCAAAGTAGAAACCATCAGTTAAAGGGGAGATCATCAATAATTTTGACTAGCATCTATAGCAGTGGGGTTAGTGGAACCTTAATCGGAACTGTATTGCATGGAAAACATTGTCAACACATAAGAAGCTTCTCTTTCTTGGGTAAACTAAATGATGAAGGAAGCGATGAGGAGCTCAGCTCGGCCAACGACTCATGTCATCTAACTAAAGATTGTATCGAAATAATCATTGATCCCAGTTTGCGTTGTAAGGAAGACTGACTAGGCTTTGATCTAAATCCCATTCTTTGTTTGTTTCCATTTTATAATGCCGCGATGTATGTTGCTAAGAGTTTCAGAGCCTCGTCATAAAGATGTGACCTCCCTTTGTCGCCCGTGGCGCTGAAGGTTATGCGGGAGATGCCTTTGTGATTCGAGCGGTACATTTACTTTGACTGAAGCCATACCATACCGCATATTAAGGACTGTCAAGTGTCACTGACAGGGATGAAGTAGCTGTTAGTGATGATAACACTATTAAATCTGCGTGTCCGGTTACAAATAGATCCAAATCGAAGACTTGTATTGAGGTATTGTTTGGAATATGATTTCGTGACGTAGAGGAACGAGAGTATGGCATTTATATTGTCCTTCATCTTCCCAAGACAACAAAGCTGGGTCATAACTTACTTTCGGCGCCTGCTCTGGTGTTAAATTCACCCCATTCATCAGCACATGAAATGCTATTCACGGCGGGCAGTATATTTGGTGGAGGCAGACTTTTATCATACCTTTTTTTAATATACCGATGCATGTGCAGTTAATGGCAACCTCTGTCACATACAGACTTCTGCCTAGTGCGAGTATCTAACCCGGGTGGACAGAGGTGGGATATGAGAGGTCGTTAATACCGAGCGCTTTCGGTCATTCAGCTACTTATCCCCATCTTTTAGCAGGTGCAACCTTTTTCATTTCGGGATCCGGGTGATGGTGGATTGTTGTAAGCCCAGTCCTTTGTTATAGAGGACAAGTAGAGAGTTGGAGCGTATACGCTAATAAGTTTAACCAGGCACGGGTAGTTTAATTGCCAGATTATTAAGACTCTTTCGGAAAGGCTTTACAGTCATTATCACATATGGGAAGTAAGCTACCATGTCTACCCTCTACTCTTTTCTTTGATGCTGGCATTATTCTCGCCAAAAAAAGGTCGGTGTACACTTTCTACGCGATGGAGTTAATGCGAAGCGTATATCTAAATGGGTGCAATGTCAACACTGAATATGTTAAGTTCGACGTTGGTCACAGCCCTTTGCGTAGCTCGTTGATCTGTTGAAGATCGTCTGAGAAACCGGTTGTCAGCGATCTTATATTCAGATTCCCAATTCATTTTGCTGATTTTGTTTATTCTTTTGTTTTGCTTCGTGCAACAGTTGCAGCCCCCTTCTTGAGTATGAACGTTAAGCTCCATCCACCCATTCATGGATACTATATTTATCATTTGGTAAGAATGAATAATTAATCTTTAATAATTCTACATATTTTTATGCATTTCAGTTACTGAAGATAATAGTATAATCATAGGATGGTTTGACCACAACTTGCCAAGGTTCACATTAATAAAATAATTTGGTAACGATATATGTCTTTGTCGTATATCACTAATTGATTGTCGCTGTTGCAGATCATCGTTGGATTAGTGGTAAGCGTGTCAGACACTCGATCAGAAAGGGTTGGGAATAAAATCTGCCCACCCTGGTATGCTATCGTTGTTTTCCTGGGGAGATGAACCATAATCTAATTGGCTGAAAACTATAACCTATATAACTATATAACCTACATATGTTATGTGCCGTTAAACATCATGGAGTGTTAATGCTTACATATCCTGCTTTATTCTCTCTTACCTTTCTTATCACAGTATTGCTAGTGTAAAATGTCTTTAACCACTCTTATATTGTAGTCATTATGGTAATCCTTGTGAGTTTTTGAAGACATTCGCAACAAATGGATGCCCTCACCAGCTAGTGGAAAACGGACTGCCTTGCACGTGTCCTTTCGCTCCTGAAAGGCTCCACATAACGAGGGCAATTTTCAATGTCAGCAACATTCCGCCTACTTACTCCAGATTTATCGAGGTAATCCATGATGGTAGAAGATTAAATGTTGTTCTCATCCAAGATCCATTTAGCTCTGATCTTGTAGGTAGTATAGGTAGTATAGCTACTTCATTGTCTGTTAGCTCAAACTGACAGGAACACAAATAGCCTAATTTTCATTTTCAGAAACCACGATGATTCCACCCTTCCCACAATACAAAAACAGGACATTACTTAATACGATCATTTAGATTGTCAACTGTACAATTCCATTGCTCAGTACACATACGCCTTATTTTAATTTTTTATATCACTAAAGCTGCAAAAGAGCATACTAATATATGTATATGAAATAAAACACGATTCCTGATCAATGTATCGCAATTTGTTATATAATTTGATCATATCAATTAATTGTGAACTTTGACTGTCATCGTCATTAAATATTAAATACAAAATACGTGTATTTAAAACAATGGAAGAAAAAGAAAAAGAATAATATGAATGTCTTTGGTAAAGAGATGGAAAATGTAATAAAGAAAACCATGATAAAATGGGTGCTATCACCAAAAAGTATTTTAAATTTCAAACGTCGTTTTATGTTTTTGTAGAAAGAGATAATATATTAAAATGAGGCAAGAGAAAAAGAAACTATTTAGTTTGAGGAGACGAGAGCCTCTACAAACAAATGTATGTTCAAAATTAATATATATTGTCAGACAGATATGTATCATCCACTTTAGAATTATTCTCAATGTATGCTCTCTCTCATAAATCTCGCAACAGAAACACTGGACACATTATATACCCACGAATGTGATCTCTGCGTCCTTCAGGTCAATACTGTCATCAGTTACAAATAGGAATTTTCTGTAGGTAAACACATGAATCGAGATTTGCCCAAACCGAGTGCCTTTGATAAGTTTTAATCACATCACTCGATCATTAGATAAATCCATATTATAGAGCAAAATATTTTCTACCATATTTTTGTCTCCTTGTTTGATGAATAAATCAATATCCTGACTTATAAATCATGTCTAAATATTACGAAGTTTTCTTCCAGGCATACAAATATTGTCATACGCTTGAACAAGATCACACATTTTATGAGATACGCAATTAATCTCCAAACTAAGTATAATATCTATTATAAACGAATGTCTTTTTTCCGGCTGTATTCATTATATGATGACTATATATATATATATATATATATATATATATATATATATACATATATATATATATATATATATATATATATATTTATTTATTTATTTATTGTTCCAACGTCTTGAGAGAATTTCAATTAGTACGTGTGTCTCAAGTATACAACACACGCAAATACGTTTAACGTCAAGAAATTATTGTTAAGAGATTTAAACTTAAGACATCAACGCTGATTACTTCTTCAATATAACAGCCGCACGGTTAAAGCTACTCTCTCTCTCTCTCTCATTCTCTCTCTCTCTCTCTCTCTCTCTCTCTCTCTCTCTCTCTCTCTCTCTCTCTCTCTCTCTCTCTCTCTCTCTCTCTCTCTCTCACACACGTCTCACGCGCGCTAAGCTAATATGAGATACTAGTAGATATAATATTCTTATCAAGTTGTTGTAGGAAGCAGAGAGTATCTAGGCATGTCCTGTTTGGAGCAGAATGAATGTAAATATAAATGTGAGCCGTCAAATGAACGCTGCTTTAGTCTCGTTGTCTCAAGCTATTATATATATATATATATATATATATATATATATATATATATATATATATATATATATATATATATATATATATATATATATATATATATATATATACTTGTTTTTCTTTGTCACAGGGTAGCTACCGTTACCATATGGAAATCAAGCAAGCCGGACATGTAATCGGATGTCTGAATGCAGATATTACAATGGCCTCATCAACTAGTAGTGGTAGTGGGTTTTTCTTTGGTTGAAGGATCTTCTTAAATAAATGATTGTTTACAGCAGAATGTAAATCATCATAATACTTATTTTATCCGTATCGATAATTTATTCTCTCTTTCCATTGCTATTTCGAGGGCAGAACTATTTAAACAACCAATAAGAGGTCAAAATTCTATCAAATGGTGTACAACCGTGATTTGGATACGCATGTTACTTACTATACCAAACTAACACAACACTATGGTTCCATTTCCTATTTATATGACAGTTAACGTAACAACATCGAACATTTAACAACTTAAAAACGGAATGGCTATGCTAAGATGTCCCATTTTATCAAGTAGCATGTAATACTGTACAAAATTCCTCCCAACAGTAACAACATAGGTTATATCATATACATTTACAGTTTATGCATTAAAAACACACTGTTTGCCTCGAAACCGCGTGCAAATGATACGGTCGATGCGAATTGGTAGAATGCACACTAGAGTTTGTCAAACACCAAATATGGCCATACTAAATACGGACGCCATTACTCGAATCAGTCAATTTATGTAGCTTGCATCTCATTATTGACTCATTTATTATATAATTTATTTTTCATTACAAAATATGGTCTTAATTTAAAAAACAGAATGAAGCAAGGCCAGAAAGTTTAGACACCTTTAAAAAACAAATTCTTTTAATAAAATACAAAGTTAATCTTTAAGAGAAACATATAGTATTGTAAATGTAATCCCATAAATACTAAATATATCAGCACACCTCCAAACATATAGAATGTTTTGACTTAGTTCCACTAGTCTTAACAATAATGTCGTACCAATAGTATTGTGGCACCACAATGATACAATTCAGAATATCTTTGAACACGTTCTAAATAATTTGCAACGTCAACGAGTACTTCGTAATTGCACTGAATAATGTAACTAAATACATTCCTCTCATAGTATAACTGAACACAACTACAAAGTGATATAACAAACTAATATTAAGATTGTAATGACTAATGATTCTGATAGTATGTATGTATGTATGTATGTATGTATGTGTGTGTGTATATATATATATATATATATATATATATATATATATATATATATATATATATATATATATATATATATATATATATATTGTCAATTTCAAGATACAATTTATTTCCCGGTATAGAAGTGAAAAATTAGAAATAACTTACATTATTGTTGATGAAGTCATAAGCAGTCCTAAAACTCCATGCGTATCGAGTATTGCGAATGAAGTACAGCAGCAGGAAGGGTAAACAGATCGAAACTAATTCAGACAAAATCAAGAAATTAACCGAAACTAATTCAGACAAAATCAGAAAATAAACCGAAACTAAAAATGACAGTTTCGGTTTCAACCGAAGTTTCTTTTTGTCAACCAATACTGTTGCGAAATCGAAAAAAACAAAAATTGCCTCTGTTGTCGTGGTTTTGGTAGCTGCATTGCCTCTGTTGTCGTGGTTTTGGTAGCTGCTACGGTTTTAACCGAATATTTTATCACGTCCGATGAGATATCTTGATATAGGGTCATGCAAATGTATCCTTTAAAATCCATGTGGAGTTGAATGAGCGTAACTAAAGAAATTTCTAAAGAGATTACAATCCATATCTCCACAGCACCAGGTCTGGTGAATATTTCGTAGCGTAAGAGTGTCAACTCCATTTAACACAGAAAGACTATTACAATTATCCCTGATCACTTTTGGTATTTGTTTACATCTCTGAGTTACATAAATCACATCGGTATTTTTATGTCTACCTCTGGAAAATATCCTGGCAGGGTTTGCTTGTTTATCTAACATCACATTATCATATACGATGAAATGATTAATACTTCCATCAATAGAATCAACACTCGGTACTTCTTCAATATCAGTGATAAATTCAATAACATCTTCGTTGGATACCAATTTTGCTCTCTCGTTAAAATCCTTTAACACCTCGTAACATCGCTGATCATCTACAGATGGTGCTACCAAATATAATTGGTTCGATTTTAACCACCTCATTATTAGATTAAGTAACAACTGCGTCTTGCCACTTCCAGATGGTCCAATTATAATCATGCGAATATAATTTGGTAGCGCTGCATGATGTTTAACGAGTTCTCGTGTTTTTGTCGCCGAAAAATCAATTACTTTCATGTTATTATAAATAAATTATGGATCTATATTGTGTGAAATGTAGGACGCGTACTAGCACAAACGACTTGAAAACAATTACAACAAGCAATAACAGATCAGCACTTACTGGTAAGTGTGTACAATGTTGTACACAAAATTTAGATTTGTTTCTATGAGATCGGGTAACGATTTTTAAAAAACGAGGAGGTGATATTGCAGCAAAATTGACAAAACTTCCCGGGACTCCATGGGCAAAATATCCAGGAGAAAAACACCTTCCAGGGTATAGTTATTGAGGCCCTGGAACCAGACTCGACATTTGACTTGATAGCCAAGACCAACCCCGACCAGGCGAATATCCAATAAACGCTATTGATAAGGCGTGTCATACTCATGATGTTGCTTATAAAAGGAACCGTCTGAAACATAGACATATAGCAGATGTGAAATTGATTCATGCGTTTAATTCTATCACTGATAACTCCTTCAAAGAAAAAATAGCATCCTGGATGATAAAATCAGCGATGAAAAGTAAATTAATGCTGGGTGCTGGTAATTAATAACAATATGGAATCTATTTATTATTCTCCAAGAGGATACTGGCGGGGTAAATCAGCAATCGATAAACTCGCTAACGCCGCAAAACTAAAAAATACCACCGCGGCAGATTGGTTATCCAAACAGGCGATATGGCAGATTTATTTACCACCGCCTTAACTTCGCAATTTGGATGTCAGCGCCACTAATGAAGTTCATCAGGCTGATATATTATTTCTGCCGCATTATACTGTTAATATATGGACATACAAATACGCGCTAACCGTAGGTGTTGTTTTGAGTAGATACAAAGAAGCTGAACCATTGTTATCCAAGTCATCAACTGAAGTAGCTTCTGCATTTGAAAGGATTTATTGACGAGGTCCTCTGCAGTGGTCAAATCTATTACAGGTTGATCCTGGAAATGAATTTCAGAGTGCAGTGTTATCAACAATGAAGCATTATAATACCACGTTACTACGATGACATACTGCAATACACCGCGATCAGGCAATTGTTGAACGATTTGATCGGACACTTGCTGAGCGGTTATTTGGATATCAATACGCGAAGGAATTCATCGAAGATAAACGATCTCGTGAATGGGTCAAGAGATTACCAGGTGTGATACTTGCGATAAATAATAAAATTACTCAAACAATCAACATGAAACCTGTTATCGCGATCAAAAAATGTATATACCAGTACAAACACGAAATGATTTTTCAAAACAGCGATTACATGGCAATGTCACTGTGAGATATTTGTACGAGCCAGGTGAACTTGAAGGTGGTAAAAAAAGAGCTACTAATCCTATCTGGAGTGTTACTACACACAAAATATCTTGATTCAACTGCTCCTCAGCGTGGATTTACACGTGAACAATTACAAGTGATACCCGAGGATACTCATTTACCACCGCGTGGTCTTAACTAGCACCTCTGCGTCTGTTACACTCAAGACAGGTCGACATCACATTATCTCTGGTATGACCAAGACTGCTATTTTTTTCTGTTTAGGCTAAAGTGGCGAGAATCTTTATCCGAATACTGCCAACACATTATACAATTACAGCTCGCGCAGTGATTATTCTGTTGTTTTTTCATCGTAATGATAAACTCAACATCAATATCAAATTCTCGTTTATTTTTCTTATCTTGTTGTTTGTAACAGTGATTTTTTTCTGATTATATCATCACTGACAATATCACTGAGTGTGGTGTCATTAGCATCTAAAACAACTCTTCGAAGTTGATTTATACTTCGTACTCTAGACACTGCGAGATAAACTAAATTCGACCACTCGATGCGATCATCTACGATCCAAACAATCGTATCGGATATAGTCAATCCCTGCGTAGAATGTATCATCATTGCGTATCCTAGCGTCCACGGAGATTTATCAGCGGGCAGTGCATCTTCGACAACACTGATATCAACCAACACAATATCCTTTAACACTAGAGTTTGTTTCTCAGACTGTCATGGAATATCAACTTCAATGCTCTGTCATTGTGAATCCGTCGGCCTTTAACACAATGGCACTGAAACTGTTGCGAATTTTTCTTTATGTGTTTGAAACAACCGCGCTTGAAGTGTGTCTCTGACTATCATTCTACATGCCACTATCAAATCGTTTGGTCTCCACGCTTCCCAAAAACATTTAATGGAGTTTCTGAAATTATTTCACGCGCTATTTCACACTGGAATTTATCCGGTTGTAATCTGATTAATTTCTTAAACTCACTTAATTCTGGATCAAGAGATCTATGATTAGTATTAATTTCTTTATAATAATCTACAAAATTCTTCAACCAATCATGCGGAGACAAACCGACAAATGGTGGTGGTTGTCCATGATCACAGCTGTATTTTTCAGTAACATCCATCCGATAAACATTTTTAATATATCTAACGACACTGTGCATATCTCATCCCAAATAATAATTTCAGGAATATATTTCTCACCCATTCGATCAGGAGTCCATGCGTCACCTTTCCATCGAAAGAAACTGTGATAAGTGCAAGCATTAACTCCTCGCTGTTTCATCTCTCTGGCAAGTATGTGTGTTGGTGTTAGCACAATAATGTTTGTTTTTCCTCGAAATAATTCGATCACTCATGTTGATTTTCCAGACCCACCACATCCGTTTAAGAAAACGGTTTTATATGTACATACTAGATCAGACAACGAAGGGGCTTACGATAATTCTGATATTTGATTATTTTATTATGTAATTATCTTCAATCGTAACATCTGCTGATTTAGAATAATCGTGTAACATTTTATTTTATTTTCTATGATCCCCAACACTCATCGGAATTTGTAAATTCAGTCACTGCTTCGCTATATTTGATATCTATATAAAATGAATCAGTGGCGACTCTAACCGCAAATTCAGGAAACCTATTTATCATCGAGACCAAATTGATAGAAGCATAAGCCACCATAGATGCCCTTAGATGTACGTTTTTGGGACATTCTTCATCGGTGTAGCTAACAATTGTACCGAATTATATTCCATCGGACAAGAAAGCATCTTTACGATTGACATATATACCTCTAGATGTTGCATCCGCGATTATAAAATCGTATTCAGCATCTTCTGGAATTAATCGTGAATTATGTCGCTTGTGAAGATATGCTTCACCCTGGGTCAATTTACCAGTTATTCTTCCACAGAGATCCTTTGCATGTCTATTTCTGACCTCAAAGATCTCCTTGGATGCTTTAACAATATTTTCTTCCTCGAGATCAGGAAATTTGTCTTTGTAATCGTTAATTATACTATCAAGACTATCGGGTTGTGGTAACCAAATTTCACTCAGCGCGTGATAT
Source organism: Unio delphinus (assembly GCA_029339505.1). NCBI lineage: Eukaryota > Metazoa > Mollusca > Bivalvia > Unionida > Unionidae > Unio > Unio delphinus. Next base: position 1,467,370 of record JAQISU010000114.1, on the reverse strand, counting down.
GAATTAATTACCTCGGAGACAGTCAGCGATATCAGTATTTTACAATCGATCGTATACCGTAATAACACTATTGCTACACAGTGTTTTTTCAGTTATATGTCTACCAAACCAAACATAATAGTATGGATGAAGTCTTTTAGCGATCTCGAATGATACTGCAAGAGCGACTCCGGTTTGATCCAAATTGGGTAAAAGCCCGTTAATCTCAACTCTTGTCATCGAGTGGTAGGGATGCCCAAATCGTTTAAAATACCCAGCGCACTCTCCATATCCGAGAACACTCCCTTCATAACACGCAAACATATCAACCGAAAAAACATTTTTAGGATCATATTTGGTATTACATAATCCACCGTGTCCGTAGTCAATACAACTGGCTTGAACATCTGAGAGAAATTCAACGCGTGTTGGTTTCCAGATTTTTCTTTCTCGCAAAATGAGCTGCAACTGACGGGATTGTAAAACAGTTTGTTAGTAATTCCTCGTTATTATCCATTGAAAAATTCCGAGCTAGTTTTCTCATCGCGTCGTTAAGAGAGTCAGTACGGTATATTTCACTGTTAGGTCTTACAAATTGGTCAAATTTACACTCTTCATCTTCAAAACTCTGAAATAACCACACCGACACAGTATCGTTTTTACTTTCCGCGTGAATAAAATCAAACAAATTCCCCTCCCTCCAGAGTTCTCTGGGGAGAACGCTACGGGTAGTTATTTTATGGTTCTAACCCTTGGAAATATTGTTACTGCGTTAGCCCACGCAAGTGCATTATGATCAACGATCTTGATTGGAGCCCCCCCCCCCCCCCCCCCCCGATTTATATTTCGATTCGTATAATATTTCTCCTGCTAACGTTGCTACGGTTATTGGGAATTTTAATATCTTTTCTAACGTAGCCACATTTTTAATTGTTGCCCCATTATGCTTGACTGCTAATGTCCATTCATTTATCTTTTTCGTCTAAGATCTGTCAATTTGTTTCCACGTAATGCATTTGTTAAATGCTTTATTATTCGTTCGGCTACACAATTTATCCTCCCTGACAAAGTCAGTGGTGACAATTTCATAGGTTTTAATTTCTCAACACTCGGTTTGTCATTTATCGGATAAATCCCATAAACAACCGCGGTTACAGGATAAGCTCTCTCGTAATATGGTTTGTTAATTCCAGTCAGCGCTCCTGGTTTGGAATCCTGACTCACGGTGACAGAAATTTAATTTTTCAAGATAGGGCCGAATTTAGCACGATTAATCCAATTACCTGTTACTGAACGGATAATGAATTTCATTCTGAAAAAATACTTTCTATCGGCAAGATGCGATATTATTCATGTTGCCCTTTGGTCGTTCATGGTAGCATCCACACTACCATCAATTCGAAATGTTGACCAACAATGAAATGCTCCGTCGCGCTTAAATTTGTTAAACCCTTCCTGGATTTTACCAATCATGTTGCTATCACTTATTAGACCCTTATTTGGTGCATCTATGGAGACTCTATCGAGATTGAATTTAACATTTTTCCAGGGTTTGATTTTTGATAATCTATCAAACTCCTTCATATTATAATTAAAACAAGTATTTAAATAAAGAATTTATATATAATGAATCACTGTAAATGGCTTATGATAGGATCAGTAACCGTTTGTAACAAATCAGGCAGAAACGAATTCTGTGGATATCATTCACTGGGTGTGCGACGAGGAATCTTAGGTCCGTAACCTTGTATACGATGTGGTGTTGGAGTACGAGAGAAGACACAGATGTTTCTCCAATGTCGTGGTAAACGATACAGAGAGCTTAAGCGCTATCATGATAAACGAATCAAAGACAAGCCCTAACTCTGTCCCTGACGCTGTCAGTGTTAAAGTCATAAAAACACCCCAGGACTATATTACTAGATTCTCAATAAATAATAATTAAACCAAATACTTAATTAGACAAATAATTTATATGTATAAAAATGAGTCAAGAATTTCAACCAAACGATCATCAACTATGAAGCATCATGTGATGGTGTAGTCAGAAACCGTAAGCTGAATAAATAAGTTGGAGTTGTCGATAATACTGGGTATCTCAGATTTAATGCTGGAGGGAAAAGGTATCTTAATCATAGATTTATCTTCGACGTCTTTATGGGAGAAATCCCAGATGATCTTGTTATCGACCAAATTATTGTATAAAAACTGATAATTCTTTAATTAATTTACGAGCTATCACTCAAAGTGAGAATATATTTAGAAAACCCGGTTCTTCCAAAACAGTTGACAATGAACCTATAAAATCAATAACGGAGTCAGGTGAAGAAAGAATATTTCAATCAATGAATGAATCCGGCAAGTATTTTGATATTTGCCAACCATCGATTCGACGTGTTGCTGAGAAAATACAAAACTCTGCGCTTTCAAAGCGATTTAGACACAAAATTCGGTTTGAATATTATACAATAAAGTCTTATTAACACTCATCCCAATGCACAATTATTGTGTAAGAGTGAATAAAAAAGTTTGATTTACCTGTGTCTTAAATGCTGGAATACACACAGTTGTAAAAATTTCACTGACTTTTATAGTCCACGCAGAGTGAATAATCCAATAACCCAATAATTCATTGATAATACAAAAATACCCAATAATTCATTGATAATAGGAAAATACCCAATAATTCATTGATAATACAAAATTACCCAATGATTCCGTGATTCTGATATTCATTGATGATAGAATATTCCCAATGATTCATTGAGTGTGGTATTTATTGATGATAAACAAAGTACACAATAATTCATTGATAATACAAATAAACTCAATAATTCATTGACTGTGGTATACCCAAAAATTCATTGATGATAGAAAACAAATTCCCAATGATTCATTGATTGTGGTATGCATTGATGATAAACAAAATACCCAATAATTCATTGATGATAAAACCCACTTGAAAATTATCTCTGCGTGGACTATAAATGAGTGCAATTTTTAAAACTGTACGTATTCCAGGACTGAACACACAGGTAAGTGAACTTTTTATTGACACTTTTTTGTGCCTAATGATGAGTAATATTTCTGGTAACGATTTGGGAACAGTACAAGGGGAGTAACTCCTACTACCATCTGCTACTCTTTTTATTTTCGATATATATATATATATATATATATATATATATATATATATATATATATATATATATATATATATATATATATATATATATATATATATATATATATATATATATATATATTATAATGAATTACGAAAAAAGAAATGACATAATTTATGCAATTGCGGATTTAAAAAATTAAGAAATAAAATTATCAAATAAATTAGATTGTGATCGGACTTTTTCTGATTTTCAGTCGTTAGAAGATATAGCCCTAAATAACAAATTAGTGTTGCCGTCCCAATACGGATTCATTAAAAACAATACAACAAGCGGTTAACGAATCATTGGCATATAACAGCTAAATCACCACTGACATGGATTATTGTAAATGTTTCAATGGCACCCTTATCTATTATTGCACTTGCAGTATTAATTAATCTATAGATACCTCTGACTTCAGCGATAATATTAATATTATTATTTTGAAGTCTCCAGACGAAAGATCCTTGATATGTCGATTACACAGTATTAATTTTTTGTTTATGTGGTATTTTAATTTTATCAAGCCGAGTGACGATTGCAGGAAAATCTCTAACGATATTGTCCTGTGTTTGTTTAATCAAATCGATATCTGTTTTAATATCAGAATGTTTCATTGGGACAGTCATCGGATTGCCAAAGGAATTATCCATGGTTTCGACCGATTTTCTAAAATTCATACGGAGGTTTGCAAACGCAACTACATGAACATCATACTCAGCTCGCAATGTTGTTAGTTTATCATCCGTGGTTTTATGCTCACCATATAACGTCGTTAGTTTATCATCTGTGCTTTTATGCTCACCATTTAGCGTCGTTAGGTTATCATCTGTGCTTTTATGCTCACCATTTAGCGTCGTTAGGTTATCATCTGTGGTGTTATGCTCACCATATAGCGTCGTTAGTTTATCGTCTGTGGTGTTATGCTCACCATATAGCGTCGTTAGTTAATTGTCTAACACATCTACATATTTTTTGTCACAGCATCAGTGTCCATGTCGGATCGCCAAGTAAGTTTTTTTTAATTTGAGTTCATATCGAGGGTACGTGTCATTCTGTCACCGGATATTTTTACTTGACTGTTAATGCTATCTATCACAGTTGGTAAAAGAACTTCTAGTTTAATCTTACTGCTGAAATCAAACACCGCTAGGGAAATGTCGGTTACTCCATTAATTTTAACTAGAATATCATTCAAGGAAACATTACTTGATTTCAATTTCACTTGTTTGTCTTGAAATACGACTATTTCGTTTAGATCCACACTTGCGAGGTTTAATATCTCGGATATTTCATCTTCGATTACATCTTTGGTTGCAGATATTTCCCCGTTGAGATTTTTCAAGCTTGAGTGAGATCTTCCCGAAATATCAATCATTTCGCGTTCAACCATTATATTTTAAGATCTCTATAAAAAGCGATTACTCGTATATTCGTGTACGGTTTTATGGGGTGTTTTAGTTCATGATGATATAGCGTTAAGTACATTTAATATCTGTTGGCCGCATATTGGTGGGTCGGTCATTTTCTGTGTTGGTAGCGTGGAGTACCAGATCTGAATTTTTAATTGATGTATATAACGCATAAATTCTTAAGGTGGCGCTAACCCATATAAATCAAAATAAACAATTACACGCGGATCAATCGCGTGTGTAACCCAGTGAGTTCCAGGTCCGGTGCTGTTATCCTGATTAATGATACCGGTTTCAGTGTTGTTTGGTTGTGGTAATTGATCTCGCATAAAACACCTCTAAAGTTTTTTTATTCTTAATTCCTTGGTAGCATCGAGTAAATCAAAATTTGACAATCGTGATAGTAAACTGTCCCTGGTAGTCTAAGGCCGTTTCCGCTGTACGATGAATACGGAGTTCCTGGTAGTCTCAAACCCTTTCCCTTTACGGATCGTCTCTTTTTTGTATCCGCTCCCAGTCGCTTTCTTTAGTGTCATCCCAGAGGCGGTTCCAACAGTTCAGAGATTTCGGTAGTGGAAATTAGCGCTGGTAACGCAGCGAAAATTGGAAATATACCACCTGATTTTATTATATCTTTGATCGCGAACGCAGAGAGAGAGAGAGAGAGAGAGAGAGAGAGAGAGAGAGAGAGAGAGAGAGAGAGAGAGAGAGAGAGAGAGAGAGAGAGAGAGAGAGAGTGACCTGAACACCTTTTTTATCTTTGCTAGCATCATTGAAATGCTTAATCTGACGAGCTGTCAGTGATAGTTTATTCTGACCACCAGACATTTGATTGTGTTTTAACGATATTATAGTTCCACATTCTTTAAAGCTGATTCCGATTGCAACATTTTAATCGGACCAGGAGTCACTAACATGACTATATGACATTTTATTTAATACGAGATTGATCTAATTGTCTACGTGTTTTTGGAAAACAAATGTTTTCTACTGGCGCATCAACTACCCTCATTTGTCCACCAACACCTTCGAGTAGCATTGATTTGTCACTGAGAATGATGGCAATTGCTCTGTAAGAACCGCGCACGACGGGTGGACCTCGAATGTCAGGAGGAGGTTGTGTTACACGAGCTCAGAAATGTATGTCAACGACGGAATGTCTGGTTATATAAAGATGTTCCAGCGAAAAAAAATAAATTGGTTATCGATATCTAAAATCTAATTGTGATATTTGCAGACCGGTATCTACATTATTATCATGTCCCAAAAATGTCAGCAAACAATGATACGTGCGTGCTATTTGGTTTTGTCCGTAATTAAGTAAAATATCCTCGGATGGTTCTTGTTAGCCGTTTATCCATAACGAGTTTTCAGAAACACCCAGTTGATCAAATATCATATGGCTCCCTTTTTGTGAATTTAATCGTACCTTATCCTGTAACGCAACAAATATATGCCGCGGCGCAGAAACACCCTTTTTTTGATGCCATGTGCCATGTAAATATACCGTTAACAGAAGTCTCCATAATATATGTTGTTGTTGTTAGCCATGATAGCATTTATTTACCACATGTATCCATACATGATAGTAATTTGTCCTCTGCAGTGATTGATTGAGTCATTACTGGCATCCACAATGAAAGTTTTGTTATATTTACTTTACCATCAGGAACACCAGCACCATGCCAGATTGCATCAGTATCATCACCTTTTCGCACGAGGACTACTGTATGTTTTGCTCCAAAGATAGCCTTTCTAACATTTCTGCAAAATCCGAAAATATGAGATAGTGATACGCGTGTTGAAAACCCTAGGTTGTAATTAGGATTAGTATCTTTTGTAATATCAAAGACATCACGTGGTCTATCTTCATATCCAGCTGGTTGTGGATAAAGTGCAGTAGCTCTTGGTGTCGTAACTTTAACATACTGAACATGTTCAGTGTAATTAGTAATATCCTTAGCGAACATCATAGATGGTCCAGCCGATCTTGTAGAATCAGCAGAATATGTCGCTAAACCAACCATTGTTGCGGCAACATCAACATCATGCTCAATAGATTCAATCTATTTTCCATCGATCATATATCTGGCGTTACTAAATAATGCCATAATACCATTATTGACAAAACCAAATCTGCGTCATATTCCCCATCAGCATTTGTTAGAAGTTCTCCTTCTACTTCGATAAATGCTTCAGCGGGTAGAAATTATTTGCTTGTATCTTGAACCTGAAGTTCGATTATTGAACGACTTTTTGGTTGTATTGTGTTATAGGAATAAAACTGATAATCGCGTACAGAATCATTTTTGAGAACTGGGGCATCCTTATCCAATGCTGGGTCGGGTGAAGATTTAAACATTTTATTATATTTTTCGCGATCTAAATCGCGATTTCAAACCACTTCCCGCTATCATATTTGCAATAATATTCCACTGAGCATCAAATCCTTCATTTATTCGCTCTGCTATTGTTTGATCCACTGCGCTGTTTATTATTGTGCTAACACTCGCAGGCATAATCTCCGTAGATGGTAGTTTTCCCGGTGGTGGTTTTTTCGTCGTCGAATTAGCGTGATTAGTTTTTCTTTGGCCGCGGAAAATACTTTACCGGCAACATCACTAACAGCGCTAATAACATCAATAGCTGGCATCGATACCTGTTTTGCGATTTGTGGAATTTTTGGAGCCATCCTTGCAAATAACCCTTGAACAACATCATCGAGACTATCTCCATAATACACCTTATAAATAGGCAATCGTGAATTTACTACGTTAGTCATAGTTGGTTTATAGTGGTTATATTGTATGATCATTTTATTTAAATGCTATTAATCTAATCGGGCGTCAGGGATAATTAATCACTATGATAATCATCAACGAGTTCATCGATGAATTTTTGATATAAACCAATATTCATGATACCACCTTCCAATAGTCGTCGGCAGGTATCAGCGGCTTCATAAATTATTTAGGGTGAGTTATTTCCAGCTCGTTTACCCCCGATGAGAATTTCTAATCGTGCTATGTCATCTAAAATATTATTAGGACAGGGAACACGATCATTACCATGGGTTCCAGAATTAGAAAATCCATCTGCGAATTTTTCATCTGTTGCGCCTTGCGTTTCGTGAGATATTTCATCCAGTGATCTGTTAATTCTTTCTTAAAAATCATCTGGTACTTTTTCTTGTTGAGATGAGAAAGACTCTTGTTTTGAAGATTTGTGTCTTTTTCTTTGCGATTTTTGCTGTTTTAATTCTTCTCTTCGCTGTTTTTGTTCATCCAGTTTTGTTCATTTTATTGTTCTTTTCGCTGTTGTGGAGTTGCTATTTCTTGCTCTTTAAATGTTTTATATTGATGATATACGTTATTTATCTCACGGAGATATTCTATGTACGGTCTACTTGTTGTATCAACTCGGCTTGTGTTAGTTTTAATTTTATAAAGTACATCTTTCCAGTGTTGCATATTTCTAGCATATGTTTTATGTCCTGGATTCAACATTTTCTTTTTATCTTCGTAATGAGTAGCAACAAAAACTGGATTTTTAAATCGATTTTATCGATATATGCGAAAGTTTCCTCGGTAAATTTATTACGTAATTCTTGGACTGTTTCTTCATCGGTTTTTTTCGGACCGGATTGAAATCTTGCTGGACCAGGAAGATTTTGTAACAGTTCTGATGTATGTTTATTTATTTTTATTTGCTATTTTTTTCAAGTTTAGGAAGAACACCTCTCTTTATTTATTCTCCTTTTTATCAATATATAACCTCTTTAGTGGTTGTAGTAACAGGTTCGAATAATTGTTCAGCACCTGTTGCAAAATCAGCTTGAGATTCCTGTCACGCTTGTAATTTATTTCTAACAGAATCTCTCACAGGGATAAATCTCTATATTGCATATAATCGCTCTCGAGCTAGTCTAGTTGTTAACGATTATCCTACCATTATTGTTATATGATATGATTTAACTGTAGCAGCTAACAAAACCACAACAACAGAGGAAATGTTTTTTTGTTTTTTTTTTCGATTTCGCAACAGTGTTGGTTGACAAATAGAAACTTCGGTTGAAACCGAAACTGTCATTTTTTATTTTCGGTTTATTTTCTGATTTTGTCTGAATTAGTTTCGGTCTGCTCACCCTCTCGCTGAAACTGTCATTTTCTGAATTTGTCTGAATTAGTTTCGGTTTATTTTTTGATTTTGTCTGAATTAGTTTCAGTCTGTTCACCCTTCTTGCTGCTAGTACTTATCTGAATGAAGTAAATATATTGTGCTGTTGTGTTAGTCACAATAATATATTCCAAACTATATTTAAATGAATTCACAGTAATATTGTATCTTACGGTGTGTGTGTATGTATGTGTGTTTGCACGCGCCTGCGCAGCGTGTGTGTGTGTGTGTGTAAATTCAAGACTTTTGGGAAGTGTATGATGTGATTATTGAACAATATTCACACTGGGACAATATACATATGAATGATGGAAACATACCACTGTTGTTTGAAATTTTGTAGCATTAACTCGGCATCATTTTTACTAAACACAGGGCTATCAGTATAATATTTTTTATGCATTTTAATCCAATGCAGACCAGAAAAGGTGATATAAGATGATTGCAAAGTAACATGCAGCTTCACTTCATTTAGGCTTTGAAAGTAAGTACATAATCATCATTGATATATACGAAGTTATAATGGTGTTATGTAAGCAATATTTACATATGGTTAATTCCCGTATATTCATATAATAATGTTCATACGCATGTGTACAGAAGTAAACGTGTCGTTTGAAAACAATTTCAAAATTTATATAGCTTAATACTATGGTAGAACAGGTGTTAGACATTGTGTAACGTGCTAGAAGTGTATGGGAAAATAAGTATTTACTTCTACTTTATACAATACCATAATGTTGTTTCATCTTAATGCTCAATAATAGAAAGAACACGGTACAGCAAATAAAGTAATTTAATTTATACTAAATTTTAAAGTACAATGCACATATCACATTACAGCGACAGTTCAACTTGGTAGAATACCACTCGCTTTGCCTCTCATTTCAAACATGTATAGTTTATCAGGAATGCATGTTTCCCTGTCGATGTATGTGGCATTTGACTGGAGTTATTAGCTTGGTGATTCAGTACGATGCGCGTGTCTCACATCTGTCTACGTGGGTTCGAGTCTCAGATTCGGCCAGTTTGGGTATGTCAGAAAGTTTGCCAGTAGCTTCTCGAAGGTCGGTGGTTCTTTCCGAGAGGTTTCCCGGGTTCGTTCTCCACTAGTAATTCTGGCCGCCATGTAGTCTATCGTGTTCTAAAAATGGCTTTAAACCCTAAAACAACAACAGCAAAGCAATGATGCACGTGTGACTGGAGTGAAAACTATTGAAAACAAGCTGCATCCTTTTGTTCATTTCTGTCATTAATAGATTATAAATCTGCAGCTAGAAAAATAATTGAAATTCTCAAAAAAATGCAGGATTGAACATTTGTTGTCAATGAGGATCAATGTCTTTTCCCTTTGTATTAACCTTCTGAAAACTGCACATAGCTGCACATGTAAAGGACGATCCTTTCTTACATGTAAGTAAATTTGGTGAATGAGTTTGGGACAGTAAACACTCTGGGGCTAATATCAAGTTTAATGATCATCACATGAAAGTAGTTAAAGATATATACTTCCCATAGGTTTGTCCACCTTTAAACTCTTAGTCTCTATAACTAGCAATTAGATCTTTATTGGATCTAACATACAGGATGCTTCAGATTTAGTTGAGAGTAATGCAAGTTCAAGGATCAATTTAGATTAATTACTAGATTCGGTCAAGATATTTATCACTTGAAAAACACGTCGCAAATAGGTTATGCTATAACGAATTACGAATTATAATATTGCGATCTTTACAGAATTGCGATATATGCGATCTTTACATAATTATTTTAGTTTCACAAACAATATGATCACTTTAAGTAATATACGTATTCTTGAAATAAATGTTCCTAAGAGGTTTGCTACAGGACGATAATGTAAAAATGCGGACATTATATTTACGACAAAAAGCAAGATGATTTTATAGGTTTTGAGATACAAACAATTTTAAAGAGTCTTCTGTCCCAATTCATATTCTCTTAAGGATTACCTTTTTTGCCGTTTCCAACCTTAATAATAACGACACATGACAGAATAAATAGGGTTCCGAATTAAATACCGTCTAAATGCGGCTACAATACTATATCTTATGGATGTACAACTATGGAAGTATTACTCGATAGAAGGTAACATATGAAATGTTTGAAGACCATGTTCTAACAGTACACTAGAATGGTTTACAATAAAAGATAAGAGAAGACAAAAAGACTCCTGCAAGTAAAGGAATCTTGACATGTTTAAATATTCTACAAGATTTGACTAAAGGTATGCAACTGATGCCTGAATTGAATCAAATACAATGGCGTTAAAGAAAATATTGTTGCTTTTGAGGCTAAAATTCCCAATGAGTTCCATTTTTCAATGATTGCACCTTCAGTATGCTTTTCTATATACGTTCATCCAGGAGCAATTTAAAACTGCTGGGATATGTCCGTATTTATCATTGTTTAACGCACACATTGCCGAGAAAGTAACTAGCTGGTTTTATGATAATAAAGTCTTAAAAAGAAAAACAATGGTATGTATTGTCGTCTATTTTAAGACCATTTCCGACGGATTTCAAGTGTCAAGCCAACTAATACAGATCATGATTAAGTGATACAACGTTGGTTACAAATCAAATTTCAGAGTTCTTTTCACCCGTAAATCGTAAAATAGTAAATTTCTATCTGCATCAGAGTAAGAAATAGGTTATGAAACGATATATTCGCGAGCATGAGTGCTACCAGAATAGCTGATTCTGTATTTTTCTACATTAGGGCACGACAACACATTAGAGATAATACCGTGCAGAGGCAAACAAGTACCTTGACCACTTCCGAAATACAATAACCGATCTGGGTTAATATAATATCGGGATTTGAGCCAGCTACGTAATGGCCACTAGTAAAACGCATAATAGCCGCAATAGTCTTTCCAATTAAGGGCATTTATTTTTAGGGATGTACGATATTAGTCTATACCCCTGGATATTATTCCTAGTAACGTATTCTTATGCACCAAAGTTTCATATTCATGTATATAGCTAACACCTTATTGTAAACAATGTCAGAATGTTAAACCTTCCCCCCCCCCATCTATGGAAGAGCAGCGAAGCATGCAAACCAAACAATCAACTATATTTACTGTGACAATAATATGCACAGCAATGCTGCAGCAAAAGGTTAGTAAAACTACCTAGGAAGCTTGATGGAAAGAATCCGATATATATGTTGTATTGAGGTGGGTGGAATCCTCTTGAACGAAGCTCGTGCTAATCTATGGAATCCATATTTGTATACAAGACTCGGAGATAAAACATCCACAAGGATACATTCAAGGAGGTCAGTTGAATAAATAATTCATGCGACAGACATACAACGTTACAAATATAAAGGTCATTCGGCGAATTAGATTTACTGATTGTAAAGTAATCGAGCTGACACCCTTTGGGACTGGGCAGGGTTTCAAGAAAAAACAAACACGTATGTGAGTGATAATGAAAATTTATTACACTCTCACACTAATGAAAAGACAACACGAAAATAACATAAATACAAAGGTACATAATATGAATATAAAACACATAATTGGATTCGACTACTATTCCAAACTCATGTAGTCAAATACTACTATATGGAATTCATGTAGTCAAACACTATTGTTGCAAAATTCATATAGTCATACACTACTGTTACAAAATTCATGTAGCCAAACACTATTGCCATTACATTCATGTAGTCAAACACTAATGTTATTACATCCATGTAGTCAAACACTACAAAGAAGCACTACATCGATATTACCACAATGGTATCTAGTGTTGACTCGGCCCGCTTTCCGACACGGTCACCCCCACCCTCCAGACTGTCATGTACCTACACGTGGGCACTAAATTGACGGTCTAACATCGTAATGGTGCACCAGAAATCCTCATATTCACTCACTCGTCTTGCTATTCACACATAATGAGCTGAATATGGAAAAGAAACAACTTTCGGAATGGTCTACTTTAATTGCAACTACTTTAAAATATATCCCGGTTAAGAATTGGTTAATATAACCCGCCAGAATTTCCTCATGTACGACTCTGACGTAGGAATGGTATGCCATTAAACTAGAATTACGATATATTACAACATTAATACATACATAGTACGTTTTTAGCATTAGTTATAATAGCGACCAAATAAAATTATCAACAGGAGTATACAAATGTCCAAATCCCTGTTAATAATCTGAGTCGTATTAGATAGCTACCAACTTTCAGATGTCATACCCTCTTAATAAATTAAATTACATATATATATATATATATATATATATATATATATATATATATATATATATATATATATATATAGTCGTGCGCATTAATACATAACATGCACGTGCAGCGCAACCAATAAAGGCCTCACGCGATACAAAGGAAAAGAATATTAAAAAATATATTATGGTGCGCGAAATACGACACCTAGGTAATAAAAACTGTATGGTGGTCTAACTGGGCCATATCGGGCATTTAGTAACACTGATTTGATTTCAGATGGAAAACCTAGAAGACATTGTATTGTAGTGCATGGTTTACAATGTAGAGTGTCCAGTTCAAAGTATGTCCAGCAATAAACAGTCATGTATGTGTTTGTCCGTTCAGGTGGTTATTTCAGGTTAATTCGGTCTGAAAATCACAGGGTAAATTCCATAACCTGAGTAATCTTAATATAAACAAATATTACAGTTCAGCGCCTTGTTGAAACATGTAATGTCCTAGGAAACAAGGTCACAATTAATTTAACCCAACACATATTACCATAGGAGAATTGCTGAAAGGGAACAGTTAGAAATTAGCAAGATTTTAACGAAATGAAAGAGCCAGTTTTTTGCTGAGCTATTATGCTCTAGACATTACGATGAGTTTAGGTTAGCTAAGGAAAACGTGTTCCTGTTTTACTATACTTTATATTATATCATCGTGTTTGTTATTTTACTTGACTAGCAACTCTTACTTACTATCAAGTCATGTGCAAGATGAAAGGTTAAAGAAAGCTTTAAATCTCTGTATGCCAGCGATAACGTGATATTATGACTTTGTAATGCAAAGCCGGTTCTCAAAAGCAAAGTCCTCTATATGTGCACAAAGGAGTAAGTCGTATCTGCTGTTCCAATATATTTCTATATTTAAATTTGTATTTGTTCAACTGGTCATCAGGCATATGATCTTATCGTGCCTCTGTCTTGCATTTACATGTCAGTATTCTACCAAACAATTCCAATAACGGTCGAAATAACCGTCACTCTGAAATAATTTAGGACCATGGTTTGAATCCATCTTCATTTGTGTTGTGACAGATTACAGTTGCAACTTGTATAATTAATGGTCTTTACAGTATGGTTTTAGTTTCTACACTTCCTTGAAATAACTGTTCGCACTAAAATTACTACCGAAATAAAAAGCAAAACTAAGGACATTACTTTTCAGGTAAAATACAAGTTGTTTTTCTTCTGCTCAAGACACGCAAAAAAAGATTTTGAATAAATAAATAAAGCTAGGAACTTAATGCAAATGAAAATCTGGTTATTCTTCGGAATGACGGGGAGAGACGAAGGCTTAGAGGCTGCAAGTGCGTCGCTCATTTTGGTAAGAACGACTCAGCAATTACTTACATATTTGCATTCGAGCGTGTAAGTAGTCGCAATGGATTCGAAACGTACTAAAGACGTGTGGTACCCGTCGAAATAAAAGTCTTCATCTGAATATAAAAGAGTATACTGTCAATAAAGTACAAAGTTTTGGTGAATATGTGGTTAGTACTGTGCACCCGAATCAAGAGCACATATATCTTCGGTTTCATCCATAAAAACGGTGCCTTACGGTAAACATTCTCTTGAACGGATATTGGCCGAAAAATTACACGTAAACTCTCCAAAACCTCCTGAAATGATGTGTGACCTAAGGGGTAAGAACGTGCATTTCCTTGTCGGGTTACACGCGTACATGTTATGTATGATGAATGTATGCACAATACCAAATATGCTATGTTTTAATCTTTTTAACTGTGGTGGAAATCGGTCACATACGCATATATAAGTATTATATTCATAAAAGCTGCAGTGAGTGTGAGCCGACCTTTTGCTGCAACATTATAAAAAAGTCAAGAATAAAATAATATTTATTCTGATAATAATAGTTATTCTGTAACTCTCTGCTTTAAATTATTTTTTAACTCTTTTAATAATATTTACCGTAAAATACCATCATAACACTGATCTGATCGATTATTGATATATATTTACTATTATTATTATCATTATTATTATTTTTTAAATCAGATTGTAAATCTTAACCATTTATGTGAACACACTATATGATATTATTCCATTCATGAGGCCTAATGATATCAGCGCGAATAATTTAGAGTTTGGTAGGGTTGCTGTATGTAACAGTAGCATATGATAACGTATTTATCTTTGCTACATGTAGATATTGTTTTAGCAATGACATTATGAACAACAGCAATATTTGTTGAATCTGAAATTTAAATTGTTATAATTATTTACTAGAATTATTGCCATTCCGGGTAATGGTTAAAATTGTTATAATTATTTACTATAATTATTGCCATTCCGGGTAATGGTTAAAATTGTTAAAATTATTTACTATAATTATTGCCATTCCGGGTAATGGTTAAAGTTGTTAAAATTATTTACTAGAATTATTGCCATTCCGGGTAATGGTTAAAATTGTTATAATTATTTACTAGAATTATTGCCATTCCGGGTAATGGTTAAAATTGTTATAATTATTTACTATAATTATTGCCATTCCGGGTAATGGTTAAAGTTGTTAAAATTATTTACTAGAATTATTGCCATTCCGGGTAATGGTTAAAATTGTTATAATTATTTACTAGAATTATTGCCATTCCGGGTAATGGTTAAAATTTTTATAATTATTTACTAGAATTATTGCCATTCCGGGTAATGGTTAAAATTGTTATAATTATTTACTAGAATTATTGCCATTCCGGGTAATGGTTAAAATTGTTATAATTATTTACTATAATTATTGCCATTCCGGGTAATGGTTAAAATTGTTATAATTATTTACTATAATTATTGCCATTCCGGGTAATGGTTAAAGTTGTTAAAATTATTTACTAGAATTATTGCCATTCCGGGTAATGGTTAAAATTGTTATAATTATTTACTAGAATTATTGCCATTCCGGGTAATGGCTAAAATTGTTATAATTATTTACTATAATTATTGCCATTCCGGGTAATGGTTAAAGTTGTTATAATTATTTACTATAATTATTGCCATTCCGGGTAATGGTTAAAATTGTTATAATTATTTACTATAATTATTGCCATTCCGGGTAATGGTGTTATAGTCTATTGTAGTATACTATATAGTATACTATACAATTATATCAACGACAACTACACATCTACGATATTTCTTAATTTCACCGTATATTAATCAAAGATATTATTTAGTTAGTTTCGCCAACCACTCACCCTGACTGTATCTGTACTGTAGCACGTTGAATAGGCAGCTCATTAATTAATTAAGGGAAATGTTAGAGATTAAGTCAATACGCCAAATACCAATCAAGTCAAATCTTTTATTCTCTGATGACACTTCAAGTGTTACCTAGTCGTTTTTATCTAGTAGTACTAATATAGATCCCGAAGATTTTGTTAGTGGATAACGCCGTGGTGTTGTCGTGGACATTCTAAATGTTTTAATACCTGTCTAGACGATACCGTATATACTAATATATCGGTGATCGTTTATGTCAATGAGTTTAATATCAACCACTGCATGACTTCCAAGAAAGTTATGACTTTATATATGTTCGACAAATACTCAAACACAGGTTTAAATGATTAAAAAAGTCAGTTCCAATTAGGGTTGTTACAGTACTGATTAGTGTTAACGAGAATGTATTTGGGATGTTTTTATCGTCGACGTATTTACTAGATGCAACATCATCATTTGATTCAGGTTCTCCAATACCGGTAATTGTATTATTAGTGATGTTAATGATATAGGATATTGTATGATTTGCTTTTGTTACTCGATTGCGAATATTACATAATATCTTTGACATAATAACGCCAGTCTTACGTGTTCCACTATTATCAAACACAGCAATGCTATTTTCGGTTATTTCATTAATTTAACGAAATTATCTTTCAATGAAATATTACTCGTTTTTAATGTTTCTTGCTATCTTGAAACATAACCATGTTATTTGGATCTATATTTGGATCTATATTCGCAAGACTTGCAATGATATAGTTCAACCTTGACCTCATTAAGAGTTGCATATTATCGCATATGAGTACACAATGAGTACCTGGACACGAATTATTGTCAAGATTTATGAAACCGGTTTCAACATTTTGAGGTCTGAAAGGTAACTGATTACACATAAAAACACCTCTAAAATTCTTGATATTTAGTTTCGTATCGGCATTAATTAAATCCAAAATTGATTTTGGCACAATAGGCTTTGCATCTAACAAAGTGTTTCTGGAAGTCTCATACCTTTCCCGTATTGATAAGGATTGTATGGTAATATTAGATATTTCTTTCTTTTTTTAATCCTATCCTGTTAGTTTCTTTAATGTCATTCTTACAGCGGTTCAGACAGCAGAAGGTAGCTGCAGACTTTGCAAAAATAAATACCGGTATAGCTGCAAGAAGCGGAAAACTACCACCCATTCAATATTATTTTTAATATCACCCTCACAACGATCAAATTGGACGCCATCATTTGACTTGGTTTGGTAATTTATTAAGATGTTTAATTTGACGTTCTTATAATGATAACTTATTTGGACCAGTTGCGACTTTTTTTCGCTTTAATGATGTTTTCTGTCCAGTATTTTGTATGGTAATGGACATTTTTTGTTTACCCCAAAGTCAGACTGACACTAAAATCATGATATGAAATTAATAATATCATAAACGATTTAATTATATTGTAGATGTTACATCTTTTCCAATAGGGCATCAATAGTTTTTATCTGCCACCAACACCTTTAAGTAGCATTGTGTTGTCGCTGAGTATAACATCAATTGCTCTGTAATTAGGAATAAAGCCAACATCTCTATTTATGCGAGCACAGAAGTGAATAACAACTAATTATCGTCTAACTAATTCAAATCAAAACGTAATAGATCAGATATCGATTTTGAATATCTGGTTGTGATATTTGCAAACGAGCAAACTTTATTTTGATCACGTCCCACAAATGCCATCAAACGATGATAAACAGTTGCTATATGATTATGTTTACATTTAAGTAAAATATTTTCAGATGGTTCTTGATGTCCACTTATACTTAAGGAAACGTCGGTAACTCCAAGTTTCCTAAATATCATTATACTTTCTTCCTGCGTATTTACTCTTTTACAATCTTGTAAAGCAGTAACTATATGTTATTGCACGTACCGTACGAAACTTGATGTTTCAAAATTTTAATCGAAAATGAAACAAGTTTAAACATAATTAATCTGAAAATTGTAGAATTGTTACACCCAAATATGAATAAATATTCCAACAGCATTAATTACACTACTTTATCGATAGCTAATGTAATTATTGCATTTTCCATTGTATCTGAATACATTAATATACTGTTCCATTTTTAAAATTAAAAAAAATACCCAACAATGTTTCTGATTTAAAATATTTAGCATTACATATCAGCTGCTGTATTGAATTCGTGTTATAATTTTCTTATCGAACTTGTGGTATAACTTTCTTTACTCGTGTTTTAAACGAACTATTAGCCTTGCGAACGTAACGGAAAAAGAAGGATATATCAACATATAAAAAATGCAAATTGTTGAGATTGTATTTTTTTAACATTATGCAGCCAAAAAGGTGCAATAAATGTTTAAAATCGGAGAGCAAGGTGAAATGTTCCTAAAATGTGTCTGAAATAATGGATAGTAAATCTATATTATCAGGTATAATATAAATATGGACAGTGTATATAATTTAATTAATTGACATTCTTAAGGTATGGAAAGAAAATATTTAATTATCTGATATAATGTAAGTATGGACACCGAATCTAATTATCTGATTTAGTGTCTATAATTATTCTCCTAGTATGAACAAAATAAGTTTTGACATATATACTTGATTCATTGGTTTTCCTTTAACTTTATGTTTCACTAATCAAGTGAAGAACTCAAACTATCCGGAACAAGAAATTTTTGTGGGTATGAGCATTGGAGCTAAGGGAGGTTGCAACCGTAAAACCCCCTATTGCGTGTGGTCCGCTTTTTTTGATATCCAAAACTGATTATCTGAATAACATATTAATCGTACAACTTGCTACTCTGGAACAATATTTTGACGTTATTAACACAAAGCATGATAACTTCCAGTAATAGAAAAAGTATAATTGATTAATGGCATAAACTTTCTTCGATAAGAAATAGTCCACAAAATGGCATCAGTAGATTTGAGTGTAAACCACCAAGCAGTTTTATTGAAAGGTAGAATCACAGCCTCTCCTGCCGTTTGGTTGTATTATATTTTAAAGAGTTTGTAACTAATTGGTGAGTGACGTAAAAATAGTATTATTTCCTTACGATATTTATATATGAATTAGAATTGATCACCCTCCTTCTTTAGTTTTGCTTCAATATCTGTAGTTGTGAGCAATTTATTAAACATTCATACATCATATGGTCTATATTTTAAGATGAGCCTGCAATGATCATACCTTGCTAACCTTTCCTTAAGTGATTGTCAAAAACTATACTATATAATATCCTACTGTATACATCTAAGGAAGATATAACAATAAAAACGTTTCAGAATCTCCACCGTTTCTAAATTATCTACAGATTAAAGAACAGGCGAGTGAAAAGAGAAACTATCGTTTAAACATTACCATATGTAGCCCTCATAACAATGCTGAATATGGATTCAAAGAGGAATATAACGAACATGTTTTGCATTTTACTGCAGTCTTTTTTCTGAAATTAAAACCCTAGAAATGTTTATATTATTTACAAACAATTTCATCAGAAACAGTTTCGCTTTGTATGCCAATTTGGCGAAAGAAACTGAATAGAAAGCTACTTTCCTCACAGGGTCCATTTATTTACTAATTGGATGGAAACTCCTTGGTTGTTAATAACGTTTAAATCACTACGTCTAACCACCAAAGTTCAGCCCGTTCTTGAAATGGCATGACATGTGGGAACCTTCTGTGTTGATAACTTAGAAAGATATTATTTTACGTCTTTATGGAACAATAGATAGTGGTCCGGGCATTGAAAGATATTTTATTAACAACACATGTTCATAATTACTACAAGGAAACGCGTCTAATTCAAACGACATTTTTATTATGAACATATATTTCTGAATACGTACAAAGATGTGCTTGTATTTAAACTTTAGGAAGAATATAATCAGTTATGTTCAGTATCTTCATTTATCAAATATTTTAGTGTATTTCTAACTACATATATAGTGCTGGACCGTAGTGAAATCGATATACGCACAAACGCATGGAATTATTGATTACAGTTTAGTAGAAACAACCACCGTACACTACAAAGCAAACCAATCCGCTGACAGGTAATCAAACGGAAACGTTCACTTACTGAGAATCTCCAAAGCAGAGGTTTGTTCATAATATATGTATTGTGTGTATGTGGTTTGTTTTGGTGTTTAATTGGCTCTGTTGACGATTGAACTTTCTGGTCCGAAACAAGTAGTCTGGTAATGAGAAACCGACTTGGAATGCACATGTCTTACACTCTGTCAGGTCAATAATGTTAGAAATTTTTTCTACAATCTGATATACCAGAGTCATATTATCTCTGTTAATTGACGTTCAACGTGTTTGTCTGTCCATGGTTGGATCTACTAGAATAATTACTCAGTACATGCTTTTAAGGACATTGTTGTGCGTCTGTGCAATCTGATTTTGTTATTCTTCATTACGAAAGATACATAATTAGCCTATGCTTTTACTCTAGTGGCGACAATTTGCAAAGACTTTCTTTACATTCGAATGATGGGGCCCCGAGGTGCTGAGCGGTCAAAAGCGATCTTAGTTACAGATCCCTGCCGTCTCACATCTATCTGCGTGGATTGGATTCTCAGATGTGGCCAATGTGGATATATGTGAAAACTTGCCAGTGCGTCTCGTGGGTGGTGGTTCTTTCAGGGGTTCTCCCGGGTTCATCCTACATGATTAATCCTGGTCGCAATGTATAGCCTATCGTGTACTGAAAACTGGCATTAAGCCCTTAAACTACAACAACAACATTTGAATGATAGCAATCGATTAGTTGTTGCTCATATAGAGAGAATGAGCACGAGTTAGAATAAAAAGAGACTGCTTCACCTTTTTTTGTCACTTTTGATTTCGTCTAATGTGCCGTGGATATCAATTATCTGTTGGGCAAATAGTCGAAAAAGTAAAGGCTCTCTTTCGCAACATGAGATATTTGTAATACGGACAAGATAAATGGGTAAATTCGAAAGTCTGAGAAATGCAATCCAACAAGTTCAGTCTTGATTACAAGTACACATCATCGAAAATGTACCAGGATAATGTGACAGAAAGGAAAAAGTTTTACAATGGTGCGTACTGGAGACCTACCTTAAGTGTCCCTTCAATAGTCAAATGTTTGCTGCGTGGTTCCAGCCACTAAATCAAACTGGTCGATTAATAGGAATTTATAGTAACCATTAGACCAGTTGTGCTTTGCTGCTTAGCTTTTCACCCCGATGTTCAGCCAAGATGTCAATTGAAATTGATCATTATTTGTTCCATTTGTTCCACACCTGCTGAAAACAAAAGTTATATAACGAGCAACATCTGGTGTTAGACTGACTCGTTCCTTCAAAAATATTGCCAATACCGTTTTAGTTTGTAAAAGACAGTGTTTAATAGAATCATTGCACAATGAGCAACAACATTTCCTCATTGGCGTGAAATGAACCGTGACCTTGTATTGTTTACAATAAATGCTTAACGAGTTGTGTAGAAAGAGATTATAAATTAATAACTGATAATTATACAAGTTGTTATTTCTTTAACACAGTCAACATTAATAAAACGTAAATCCCTTACCTTCAACTGTCATTCAAAGTAAGGATAGTTTAGTGTTTATAGATTAGTGTTTATATGAGAATTCGCTAAGTTATGTATTATCGCGATGACTTCAAATTTGAACATACATCTGAAAAGGCACCTAGTTAAACAGAAACACGAATGGTTGTTTTCATATGCTTGTCATGATTTCATTTATGTAGGTCTCCACGTGGGCCAATTACACCAGGTCACCGTGTTTTACATTCTGGTACTATCATTCCAAAACCATCTCATCCTACATATTGCAAAGTGAATACAGTGTAATTTACTTATAAACGAAATGCTTTCGAAAGAATATTTGTTTTTATTATGTATCCATCTTTGGATGTCAAATTTCAGCAAAGCTGGAAACTGTGGGATTTATGCACTGCTTATTTCCATGTCTGCATCAGGTGAAAATGTATGTGATGCACATATACTTATATATAAAGGTTACCATAGCAAATGACTGTTAGTGTATGCGATAAACAAAAGGAATGCTTACAGTATAAAAACTAATAAGTGTCCTCGTGTGAATAGAGTGTAATTGTCACACCTATTTACGTCGGAAGCTTCTTCGTATGTATATACGGATTGCATTACTTTTAACGTTTTCCTAGTTATATATAAGTATACTTCCAATTTGATCTTGTCAGAAATCAATTCACTGTACATAGGACTGGGGACATTGATGATGGTTATATTTTGTGAACAAGTAATAAATTGTGTTACGTGTTGGCCTCTAACAAAAGATAACAAAAATGAGTGCAAACATCATTCATTTCAAATTTCACCAATACTTTATTTCTCTGAAAGTAAAGAATGGAAGAATAAAATAGAGAGTTTACGGTTTCAAAAATTCTGTCCATAATAATTTAAAATTGATCCAAAAATATTATCTTAACAGTCTTAGTAATGAAATGCTCTAATAAATGTATGCTTGAGTCCAAATGATAATTCCAGTTGAAATGCGATGAAGAATGCTATCTGATACAGTGCTGTGATCTACATTTCCCTGTAGAATTACAAATAATGACACTCCGGTGGTGGACAACCGAATATTATTTTTAAGAAATGTCTTTGGCCATGCAATCTATATGAGAACTCATATATTTCTAGACAAAACAAATTAATCTTTTAAAATCAAAATAATCCATATAAATTATATATAACAATATAACACGAAATCTGTCTACAACAAAATGAAAGATATTTGGCATCATGTGTTCTCTAAAAGAAAGGTTGTAAGGATAATATAAACTCAAAATAGGTACCAGTGTGAGGATCACATGTTCATGTTTACATCACGTATTCCCAACATGACACTGACAAATCATTTAATCTAAGTACATAAAGACAGGAACAAGGCCAGTCATAGGTATTAACAATTAGAGTCATGTCAAACAGATTTTCTGACAGAAACTTCTAACTCACGTAATCAAGATTATAAGATTGTATGATAGTATCATTTAATAGAATAACCAATCACAAACAAATTTATATATTAAAATAAATAAAAAATAAAATCAGATATACGTAACAAATGTTAATAATCCTTTAGGAGTAATGATTCAATATTGTCTTTAACAATAATGGTAAAGATGCGAATTTGGGTCGGGATTTCTAATGATATAAATGATGATTGGCGTTATGATACTTTTAGTAACATAGCTTATCTGTCATGAACATGACCTTCGGACCTACATCTTTGCTCTGCTTTGTCTTTTCCTCGATATAACACTTTTCATATTATACGGTAGTACTCACGGTTCCGATACCTACATCAGCAAAACCATTTATAGTGTTATATTCGGCTTTCGAGCTCATCAGTAATTATTGTTGGAAAATACAATAATTTGGAGTTGTAGTGAATGTGGGCAATCACGTCATGGATTATATTACTGTGATTAATTGGTATGCCGTTAGTACATCATTATAATTTAAGGCTTCTTTTACTTTAGTATCTTGAGCACACTGTGCGAATCAATACATTCAGCTCTGGATCTTATTTTAATCACCATTGTAATTGAATTTATTCATGAAGACTATTTGTGATTTAATTCACAATACTGAATTTGATTTTAATTGATAATATATAGTCTAGGGAAATACATTATTTGTTGAATTTTACAAAGCTTGCTGATTCCTTCGCCATTTTTATGTTATTTAGATTACCACCACATAGTCTCAGCACTTCTAAACAACTTAATTACAATGTATATCTTTGTCATGGTCATAAAGTGAAAATTACCAATGAATGTGTAAATATATTTCCTGCATCTGAAACAATGAAATAATCAAATATTCTTATTATTACCACATATAAATTTCCTGGCGAATGTATCGAGAGATGCGAGGACTGTACATCAGGTTAAGGTAATGCCAAATGGTAGAAAAAACTGGACATCTAGACTGAGTACATCAACCGATGACTTTGACTATTTTTCTGACAACCATGTTGGCTAAGGCATGCCCCGTTCAGATTATTCTTATCTCATCAACATAGATTTGATGTTGTTCTTGTGATATGTCAGAATCTGACGTGCATATACACACATCAATAACGTTGCTTTGTATTTTCAGATAAAGTTCTCTTTACATGATATAACTGGGAAGAAGAAGTTTCTGTGAGCTCTACATATCGTTGGAGATCGCTGCAGATAATGTCTGATCAAACATTTGAGGTGCGGTTTGAAAGCCACTTGGTTTGTGTTGAAATAGAAAATACGTGTTACAAGGATGTTTAGAGTGCACACTGACGGAAACAACTTTATATGGAAAAAATCAGGATATGAAATTATGACTGAAGAAATATGGTTGACTTGGTAAACCCCTCCCCCCCTCCGTTTCATGAGGCATGTCACCACCAACAAGTAACATGAAAGGCTCCATTTGGTTATGAATATTTTCTCTCCAGATTTAAAAGTCTATGAAGATAGTGTTCGTTACAAGACGGATGTTAAGGAAGTATGTCTTCTCCTGACGACACGGAACATTGATTAGTTGAGGTCACTATGTGTTTCCCGGTTTCAGAGTCTTATGACAGAAACATAGTACAGAGTATCTAAACTTTAAGAAGGTTTACATAAAACTATGGCGAGTCATGTGTAAGCGATATAATGACCTAAAGAAAGAACACGCTTTCTGGTAGATCTTTTTTCAGTGCACGCATTACATTACAAAGCAGGCACTGTAAGACAGCGACGTAAACTTCTTTCCAGTCTTTAATAGATGCAAAAAATGTCTGCGAAACACAATATGTCATTATCTAATCAGGTTTATTTAGTAACGGTGATTCTCCGTAGCATGAATTGTATTTCTTCAATTATCAACTATCTGTGTTAGTTACTCTTTTATTCATCTCCATTTTATATAAAGGTTTCAGTACTCCTCAAGAATATCTGAACGCTAAAGGCTGTAAACTTAGGCCTACTATCGTTTCCATCAATCGTGATTGCTGTTATATGTAACCGGTTTTTACTGAATTAGCTATTAGGTTTGTCACGACACATCAAATCAACCACATACCAACAGAATACAAATATGGTATACATACACATGCTATGAGGCATAATCCGATAACTGTTGATAGTAATGTTCGGAAACCAAAATACAATTACCTTAGAACTGTTTATCCTATATTGTTTTCTGATGAGTAGTAAATCCTGTAGAAATTATAAACATTTATGACGGTATTATCAAATGCTTTTTTTTGTGTGTAAAGTTGTGTTTTTAAGTAGTTTTGCATCATATGATTTATTGTTTAATCGAAGGACCGGTTATGTAATGTTTACGCATTTGAATGCGCATTTGGCTATGCTGCGATCTGAATAACGGTCATTGCCTGTGATTAGAACCTAATAATGGGAAGGACGTGAAATAACACATCTTGGGATACGTAGCAAGCTTCTGAACATCTGAGACAATGCGGGATTACATAAACAGGTAGACATACTAAGCTGTAGAAAAACAGTTAGAAAACTCTTATCAGACGCATCGTATGCTAAACATGAAATGAAATGAAAATACAGTACTTTCAATTATTCACAAGCAATGATATTTTAAAAATGTTAAAAAGTAACTGATCCGTTTTAGTCATTGAACTGTATTAGCAAATCAGTCAATACGTAACTATTGAAAAAATAGAAGAGAAGGTAAAATATTGAAGGTTCCTATGAAATGAAGGGAACATATTTGATGGCTAATTTTAACAGAACAACTACATTTTGGAAAATAATACACTGCCTTGAGAACATGGAATATTTTATATTTTTTGTATGACTCGACTGGGGTTAGAATCCTCGACCTCCCGTTTTCAAGGCGGAAACTCAAGCCACTAGACAATCGGAATGGGCTGTATTTTATAAGGGAAACGACTGCTGAGTTATTTGTCGATCATATACAAACTTTGAAACGAAATACGAAAATATATTTTTGATAGTGACCCACGAAATCGATTTCGCAAAATAAATATATGGATCGGGTAAAATAGATTTTGCAAGACAAAACATGAATTATTATTTTAAAGTCAGTAAGAAGAACCTTTCGCTGAAATAGGTGCTAAATAGATAATGGACAAAATAGATCGTTTTGCACATTCACAATACAATTGACGATACTATTGCACATCTCTGCATGCCAATATAATGAGTAATACGTGACACAGGGGAGATTATATACAGTTATGAAGTAGTAAATAAAAGCGAGTAATGCTGACAAAAAGTGGATAAAGATTGTGAAAAAAAATCAAACTGCGGTAAACCTCAACAGTAAACCAGAAAGACCAACATTGAAAGCATTGTAATCCCAGATTTGGAATAGCAGGGAAACAGTTAAATATATCAGTCAATATACGTGTTGCAAACAACATAGAAAAGACACTAGAAATTAAGGAAGTCATGCCGACGTTAGCAAGATAAGTATAAAGACCTACACACTTGATTTTTAACTTGATTTTTAACAATGTAAAGCCCCACTCAAAGGAAAACAGCAGCAGCACACTGAAAATATTTCACTCGGTACTTGATAACTCTTTCAGCTGCCTGTTTTACTGAAGATTTAACATAGCGTGACATGACAAAAGAGCGCCGAGAAACGAGCACTGATTAAATTAAACTAACAAATATCAATCAATACGTTTATTGAATACGATGCGAAAAACGTCCAATCTATCGCAAAGTAATAATAACAAGATAAAATTTGATTTACTCTTCAGTATGGAATTGACACTCAGTAGGAAGAGACATCAGATAGGACACTGAATGAGTTTAGGATAAGTATCATGCAACAGTTCGTATAAATTGGGAATGTTAGAAACAGGTAGGTTTGCCATAGTTGCACTACCGAATCGCGTATATAACTACAAACAACAAGTAATGAATAACATTCAATCATGCTGGAACAACACACGTTGAATGTCCCTCTTAAACCATCCTAGAACCCATTTCACAACTCCGACAGAACATTTTGGTGCTACAATCACTTACTGCTACAAACACGCTTTACAATAAATTCCAAACTGTGTCACTGCTGCTTTGGAAAACTCAATGAGAGAATTACCATGCTGATACAACCTTTTTCTCTGTTTATTAAGGTTTTGCTCAGTTCTCACCAGCGTGGATACTAATGGTCAAAGAAAGAAGCAGTGCACGAAATAAGTACGCTACTATGAATGCAGAAATGTTGCTTGCTCCTGTAATCAACAAAATGTTTACCAATTCACTATGCGATAAAATCGTTTCTGTTCTATAACCAATATTGCAACTGTTGACCGGATGGAACTAAACCAAGGTTAAAATGTAACTGGTGGTAAGAGATGCATTTTTGATGCTGTGTATCACATTAATAAAAACCAAATCATTAAAAGTGCAAAATATGATATATATATATATATATATATATATATATATATATATATATATATATATCAATACAATCGCAGATGTTGGCATGATATTAGAACGTTTAAGCTTGACAGAAAGAGCAGCCGTTGCACCGTACAACAATCACAGCTAATTTTGTTAATCATTTCTGAATACAACGGTCCGTGCCGTTATACCTATAACCAGCTATCAAATGTTTCCATATACTCGACATTTACAGAGATTCGATCGTTTCCACTCTCAGGATACGTTTCAAAACATTCACAAAAAGGAAATCAATGCAGATTCATGTATTGTATGTATGACTGTAAGACTCATCTACTCTCACGTAATGACAGTACGATATAAATAATCTCACATAGTGCAAGTAAGGTTCAGATAATCTTATGTAATCTCATGTAATGAAAGGGATATTCAACTAATCTCATGGAATGCAAATACGATTAATAACATGTCATGTGATGAAATTGAGACTTGCATAATCTCATGTAATCAAAATGACTAAATTGTACTCCGTTGAAGCAACAATTAATTGAAACAAACATATGACTCGGTCATTTGTATAGCATTTTGATTCATATATATTAGGGAAAACGTGAAAATTTGTCCACTGACAAACCATACAGTTCTCCTAAACTCTTGGATTTCATCAAATTTTATTGGCCACACACCCTTCATTGATCCATCATGCGCACGAGGTGACACATTAGCGTTTTTGTCTTAGTATAGTCTTGATGGTTACTTCATCGTGCTTATCCATATAGACGGACATACGGCCAGACATACAGCCTCTTCTACACGCAGAAACATGCATATAGGCAGCAGAGTTCTCCTGAGTTGGGTTGATACACACTTGTATACCCCACACACCCTTCATGGATCTGTGTGCACATACATACGTATTAACATAGATAAAGACAGGTACAATGAAACCACGCTGGTAAGATTAACAGGTGCGGACTTAAAACCTATAGATACACACTACTACATTAAGTTCTAATATCAATTTGTAATTAAATATTTCGAATCCGCATAGTAAAAAATATTGCATTTTATGCCACGACATGAAACACTGAATATGCATCACTTATCAAATAACATACAAATGGTACACTTATTCCTATGGCTAGAGACAAAACTTTCACTCCTTAACAAGATGCAAAATACCAGTGTGTCGGTTAAAAAGACACTTGATCTTTTTCGACAGGATCGTGAGTGTTAGTAAGGGCAAAATACCTGTGCAAGATGTATTTTAGTGTACAATAACGCATGCAATCTACAACGAAATTCATACTAGTTTTATTCGCTTACCTAGAAAAACAACTATCCACCCTAGGTAACGGTGTACGCATGTACGATGAAATGATCAAATCGTTCACATGATAAACTTTCCTTTTTCTGTGACAATGACACTATTATATAACTATTATTAATACGATATTTGTAAACGTTACTAACTTGTTTCATACAATAGTATGTTAATCCGATGTAATGCCAACGAGTGTTTCTCAACAACATATCATGCTAACTGCTTAACAGTACATTTTTTCAATTCTGAATACGAAATTGAATATAAGTTTGACAATTTCGAGATACAGTCGAAATCAGCAATCTTTAGTATTTATATTTTGATTTGAAAGCAATACAGAGGAAAGGTCGTTTACCGATCCTAATTATGCATTGCTAGGTGCAAGCAAATTCAAAATGTGTAACAAGTGAAATTAGTCCAGCTCATTCTGTATTTTCGCGTTCGAATTTGTGATATAGACAATTGCAATGAATACAACTCTAATGAGGTTTTGTGATATCAAAAATACGCATGACCTAGAGTGTTTAAGTCCTAAATTCACTAAAGGGCATACCTACAATTTAACAAATGAAACATCAAATCGGTAATAAAAATTCATCTGGAATCTTGCTTTGTGACTGGCTCAAAGTTGACTAATCAAATCTGAATTTATGATAATTGTTGCAGTAAAATAGCGACGAAGTCGGAATGTTTGTTTATATTTTGGAAAGAATGATTAATGTAAAATATTTATAGTAATAATTTAAAATTATCGTAAGCTTTTGTGTGACCCTCATCAATTAGTGCACAGTAATGTAAATAGCAAATAGCAAATATTGTCTCGCCTAAATCCATAAACATGTATGCTTCAGGTTTCAGCAACATGACAGCGTCATTACCCCGGTTAACAAAAGCATATCTCACTCATTTAAATGATTTAAATGTTAAATTAGCGCATCAATACATGCAAATTGAGACATGGGTAAGATAGGGTGGATATTGTCAACGAGATGAGGATTGTGTTGATGAACTTGGTGTCGACAGCTAGAATTCGATCTTATTGCAGACGGATAAGTTCAAGTTTTACCTTAACGTAGGAATGGATTCCAAGGTATTTGCCGACTAAAGTCGGATTCTAATTATGGCTATTATACTAAAACATAATATGATGAACTTTCTTTTAACGTTGTAGTACATTCATTTTTTTAAAGATTAATTATTTTATTACAACATCTATATGTTATCGCCAAATAAAAGCGAGTGCAACCTGGATATGATGCATTGGCCGTCAGGAAAATGAGCAAATGCTTCATTTAGTTTTGTTGTGTAAGTGTACAAGCTGTCAATCAGCCAATTAGCTCATATCAGTAAACATTGAAAGGAAAATACAGTTGAAGGATATTTGATAAAACTCCGATTCTCCTTTGTCTTTCAAAAACATATGTGCAATGGTTCTTGTGTAGATTTAACAATACATATTTGCTTGGCCATATATGAAATGAATTTTAATAATTCGGGAGATATAGTGATAAAATAAACAGCCATTCGCACAATGACGTTCTATAGGATATCTCACGACTTAGAACCAATTTTTCATAGGATTTGCCTGATCCAGATGAAATGTTTCGATACTGCAGACTTATCGTTACCTTTTAATGCCTTGTTAGAATATTTGATCATATGATGGGAGTTTCGAAGTGTGAATCAGGGGCAAGATCTAAGGTATTTGGGTTCATAACGCTTTATCGTCATTTAATGTAAAAACGATTGTTTTGTATAGATATTCATTGTCTCCAAGTAATGAACCAGGTAAAGTTACCAATCTCAGGTACGCAACCAATATCTTATGCAGCGTATATCTTCAAGTATGCTTCATGCCCTCAAATATATCTATATTTATTTTCTAATCCAGGAGCAAGTGCCCTTCCCCAGGATTTATATTACACATATGTCTGATTTTATCATATGCATATCAAACCTATATATGGCTATCTATTAAGGATCTAAACAGTTTCTAAGCTGTGATATAGAGCTAGCATCAACACCTGACTCGTCTCTTAGACACGACAGCATAATCTAACACTACAACTTGTTACATAACATTGATGATGATACTAACAACTATTACATAGCATTCATAAAATATTACGATTAAATGAAAAGTATATCCACAGCCTCTCTTAGCAACATGGGAAGAATTAACATCTTGAAACCAGTTTGTAAAGCTAGCGGGTATCCCAAATGATATCCCAATGTTTGACGTGATACAAGAAATGTCAATTTGTGAGGAGTTATTTACATATGTATTACAAAGACGATTATGAAGCAATCTAAAACTTTTGCAAAACTTCGAAATAAATATATGATTGCCAACGTAAACCTTTCGTGAAACAGCTTATTTGTAAAACAGAAATATAAATTATAATCAAGACATATTTCAACTCAAATATATAACAGCTACACACATGGACCATTCTCTTATAATAGTTATAGTATACCTAAACTTTAGCTAAAATGACTATTTTATTTATTCTCCAATATTATGCATACATTACAGAACCTTAAAAAAACTAAACTGTATTTGAAAGATTTTTTCTTATGGAGAGGGAATGATCTGAGTTGTATGCATGTTGCGTTAATATTATTAGTATTAGTAAAACAAACTCTATTTGAAAGATTGTTATATATTTCACCTGATTAAGACGAAAATTTGTCTTCAAATGTACTATGACAAAAGAATTGCTATTTTCACATCAATGTGAGAATGAATGATCTGCACTAAATGCATGTAGTGGTATTTGTATTATTGCTAATAACACTAGTAGAAATAGTCGTCATAGTATTAGTTTATCCATTCAAAACGTATTTTAATGTTAAAGATTCATATAAAATATACAAATTCCTCAGACTATTTGGTCTTCGCAGTTAAGCCTGGAAGAAGATAATTATAAATCTTCGCTTCAAGTGGCACATTTTAAGATAAATTCCTTTATGTACATTAAACGTTTGAAAAAAAATAATACCTATTTATATGCACATTGTGAATTTTTCTTCTAATTTACAATGAAAAAGAAATTGTTATTTTCCCGTCAATTGGAGAAGAATGGTCTGAGATATATACATGTAGTGTTATTATTTTTATTACTAACATTAGTAGTAGTTGGTGTAGTTTAACCATTATAAAAAGGGTTTTAATGTTAAAATTTTACAAGAAATGTGCAATTTCTTCAGACTGTTTAGTCTTCAAAGTTAAGTTAGGAAGAGAAAAATTAAAATTATTCGATTCAGATGGTATAATATAATTTGAAGATATAGTGTTTTATTTGTATTAAAGCTTTTGGACAGTAATACAGATTTATATGCAAACATTGATACAATGTATACATGCATTCGCTCTGAAAACACATAATTAATACATTTGTTAATTAAACCCCTTCATTGGAAACACTATCTAAATTACAGATCAGATAACGTGGAAACGATACACAGAATTGTCCGCAAAACCGTTAGACATCTATCAATATAAGCTTTAATCACAATTATTCGATCAAAAACATTATGGGTCTTGACATATAACCGTCACTGCCAATAATCTGTGATGATGGCTGGAATAGGTCTTTGAAACAGGGGGTTGAATGTAAAATAAATTCATTTATATTGATGATCTCATGATTTTCCTTGAGTGCATACCATGTACAAAGACGAAATGCTTAGTATTGCCCTGTCTATATGTGGAATTATAAACATACATATGTGTATATCTATACAAACGCAGACATCGTAATATATATTTAGAAAAAAAAACTATCTAACATACTTTAAAGCACGAGATGTCTCCGTAAACATAACATGATGCCAGTAAATAATATATTCAACGTAAATGTGTGCGGGCGTAAACACATATGCATCAGGCACATGGTGATTAGGGCACACATGGTTAGGGCAACGACACAAAACATCATGTTTAAATTTCAGATGAGATAAATTACACTGCGGGAGGGCAGTGCAGTTTTTTTTTTGCTTGAACTATCATTGAGGTTCATCCGATAAGGCTGATTTATGAATCTACATATGCTTCAAATAACGTCCAACTAATAAAGGGAGGCTACCTATACAAAAAAGTGTACTTGTACTATTTTAGATACATATGTACCAACTGCTGATCTTAAATCACAATGTATCCTAAGGAACGATGAGATGTGGGACGGTGTCTGCCCATGCTTTACACGCAATATAAACTAACAGTAATTAAAAAAAGAAAATAAATGATCAAGCTTTCTTAATTCTGGAAATTGAAAATACCAATCTACACATTTCGGAAAGAAAATGGAAAATCAAAAAAAAAAACAAATATAAAGAAGGTATGAATGAACTTTATCATTACAAGAATTACTTGAAAAAAGGTTGTTTTGCCAATATACATTTCCAGCACGATATTATAGCCAAATTTTAGAATGTGAAGTCAGATGACCAGTTGCAATACAAATACTTGACACACATAAATGGAGCAACATACTATGATACTATGACTGGGTCTGGGATGTTCGAGTAGTCGAAGGCACTCTGGTTTACCTACCATTGTGATCTCACTTAGGTTCTTGAGTATTAGAATCGTTGGGTTGGTCAATATGGGTATGGAAGAAAGTTTGCTAGCTGCCTTAAGTGGGTCTATGCTTCTTTATCGACAACATATTGTGGCTGCTGTAGAAACACTATGATATGATGAACCATGGCGTTAAATCTAAGATAAGTCTAATAAACCTAGAAGGTATGCAATACGAAACGAGGAATGTGTTCTCTATAAGGAAGGGACATATATGGTAGAAGACCTATACTATGAGGCGGCACATGTGATATAAACGTCTGCAAAAGAGCCCTAGAAAATACAAACGGTCCGTCAATACATGCAAAATAATACAAAGGGGAATATAAGACGACTTAAGGTGAATATTTCACCATTCAAACAGAAAAAAGCTGTAAGCTCACGATCTACCATAATACCAGCATTAAGATCGGCTTTTCCGCAATACAATTCATAAATAAAATACACAAGGGAAACGGGATCAAGATATATCAGAAACCATCATACCGGAAATATAAATAACATCTGACACGTTTTTCGGAGAAAAGAATAACTATCAACGACACCTTCGAGGACAAAGATAACCCAACAATTAACAAACATATCACAAAAATGAATGAAACTTGTTTGTTGCATTGAACGCCCGCAGGAAATACAATACCTTTCGTTTCATACACTTAATATATAACCGTGCCTTCCATTAAAATAAATGGCATATTGACAATCCCTACAATGCTAGTAAAACTCTACCGGAAATGCCCATGATAGCTGATTACCATAGATTATCGACCCCATATTAATCAGCCTCTTTCAAGCATATACTTTCAAACCAGTATGTTGAGTCAATAAGGCAGTAGTGTCAGTAAACTTGCGAGTCATTTTGTACTTCCTGTCACATCTCACTTGATAGTACTCAGTTCCTCCAGAAAGATAATCCGAAAGGTCAGTTTAAAGCTCGAGCGATAATGTTCGATCATGAGTCCACCCGCGGCACAGGTGTCATAGAATGTCTCAGTCCAACAACTGCTCTGGCGTTTGTTTGGACCAGTGGGTGTATTCACATACATTTTACTACGTGTGGGATACTGAAACCTATCTTTGGAGTTCAGGCTTGTTTCTTGCTTTATAAAGTAACGATGGAGAAGATCCCATTTTATGTAAACTAAATACGGATAGTATATTAGAGCACGACAATTGTTGTAATTTTAAAAATGATTAGCTGTTGTCACAACTTCAGTCGTGTTATGTATTATCTGCATGAGAGTAAATATGTTAAGCTCTGTATTTGTAATCAACTCATATAGGATTAATAGTTTGTTTATTTGTTTTAAATTAATTGAAGGATAGTTATTCATTCTTCTTGTACTTTTTTAGATTCAGCCACAGGCTCTGTTCTATTGACTGAGAGTGTTTCAGATGATTCGGCACCTTATTCGGCTGGTAGGATAGTTCTGAATGGCCATTTTTTATGTACATTTTTATGCGACAAACACAAATTTGCTAAATGTCAGGAGACATTTACACGTAGTTAGGGAGCATGTGATCTAGGACTTGTGTTGTGTACTAATGTGCATTTTTAAGAAGGTGCGAGCGTGAGAGTGAGTGTGCTGCCGCGAATCATATATTTTGTGCTTCACGAGTATTAAAATCAATTCCAAACCAAACTAACAAAGGCTTCTGGCATTCCAACTCTTATTCTTGAGACGGACGACTCCTTGCGTTGTATGAGGTTTGAAGATGGATTGCGCGTGTCTTTCACGCCTTTGAAATACCATGGATTGAATGGATTCTCAAAACAAATATACCCTTCGAGTCTGGTAAGGTCTAATTTACAGTTTTCTGTGATAGATTTATAAATTCATGTGTGTGTGTGTTTTGTATTGTGTATTGTATTTGTGTCGATTATATTCTGTATTCTATTGGTGTTGTATTCTAAGCATGCGAAGTGGATTATTTAGGTTTATTTTGTACCCTTTCAACTCGTAATAAATGACACAATCGTCTATCGAGAGTAATCATTTCAACCTGAAATGAGAGAGAGAGAGAGAGAGAGAGAGAGAGAGAGAGAGAGAGAGAGAGATAGAGCTCACACTAAATCTATACCCCGAATCCATAGAGCATAGGGACACAAGTGCGATCACTTAATGTTTTAACACACGATATACATCTGCGTTAGTTATGAGATCAGTCACAATCCAGGTTAAACTTGCGTTCTTTGGAAGATATTAGATATGATACAGGATTTAAACTGCGGGTATTTGCGTATTCGTTCCATATTTATATATAATATAATGTTTCTTTATCTACTTGGATAAGCATTATAAACTTCATTTTGTCTTGAAAGCCCTTTTTGGTGTGTCATCCATGAGGTAATTTAGCCACCCAAATGTGTGAACAGACATAAACAAACTATTATATCCTGATTGCATTTGCATTTACATGTATGCATATCAGGTAACACGCTCATGGTAAATATATGCTAGTTTAACATTATTTCTTCAATGCTACTGTACTGCCTTGTCTTTTCATTATGTAATTATTGAATTTAATAAGAGTCACTTCCAATGGCTTG
Organism: Unio delphinus; assembly: GCA_029339505.1. Lineage (NCBI taxonomy): Eukaryota > Metazoa > Mollusca > Bivalvia > Unionida > Unionidae > Unio > Unio delphinus. The sequence goes on along the minus strand of JAQISU010000114.1, from coordinate 1,431,226 downwards.
TTCAAACCACTTTCTCTACGTTTTATTTATATGCAGAAATTTGCAGACGTTTCGTAAATAAAAAATACACTTGTTCATAAATATATAACTAAATAAATACATTACTTAATTGGACAGAACTTGTGCCTTTGCGTTTTAAGTAATAATTACTCCTAAATCCTTATAGCGTAGCAAGCATTTTGGTAATATTTTACTTTCATTCATCCATTCCTGGACAAAACGCAAAAAAAATGACGTGAAAAGGGTTACAGTTCCTGAATCTATTCTTGTATTGACATATCTTAAGTTATCTATATTCTCTTTTAGGACTATTTAGGTTTCAGATATTTCATATTTGCAAAACAGCATACTTAGATTCTGTAAACATAAGAATACATGTAATGTTTTGGACAGAGAGTAGAGACTAGATAATATGGAGTTTTACTCAACGTGTTTTCAGTGTCAGTCTGTTAGTTAAAACAGTAGCGCACGTATAGGAATGATAGTTCATTACATTCCGGATGACACTGATCTCTGAAATCACCATGACACATACAGCTGTATCTCCAAATAACACAATCCTTAGTAGAACATTATGCTGTTCTACACCAGTTTCTATTAGTTATGATTGTGGTTGTAGGTAATATCAGCGCATGTTATAACAATTGCATGGTAAACGTTGTTGATTAGGTACGTACTTATATAGAGAACTTAGTTTCGGCCAGTGTGTTAAAGATCAGTGTGTTAACTCTTATGTAGCCCTTCATTTGTATTTATGGTAATATATCCTTTCTATCCCATAAATTAAGCTGTCAGATAATGCTTAAATACTTTGAGGGATTAAGGAGTGCACAATATTTTGTGGGGGGTTTTTTTCCTCACAAATCATCAACACACGCATGTGCTCACCGTGGTTTCTCAAGTCAATATTTGCGAGGATATGTAGGCCAAACAAATAGTTATCTGTCTTCAAGCAACATTTTTAAAAAAATCGGTCATTTACCGTAAGGCAGGGTTTTATTACTCATGATAAGATCTTAAGCTTTGCTTGACTGGAGAGTGTTTATGTTGTCTGCATTTTTATTACTTTACATTTGTTTGATTCTTATTGTGGCTTTCATGAACTGTCTAAATGTATTGTTGTTTTATTATTGTTGCTTTTGTTTGTAAAGTGGAATGATACCGGATCTCAGATACGTAAATTAAATCGCGTTTACTAAACGGTTTCCTTAGAAAATGGAATATCATTTTGTTTGACGTGTAAGAGATAACATCAGGGCTTTGGTGGTATGTCAGAAGTTAAGATCACTATGAAATTGATTAACATGAAGACCTAATTAAAACAACGGAATCTCAGCTGCCGTTTTCTGACACGTTTGGGTAAGTTTTGGATATTGATGGATTCGTGCGTCGATCTAAACACATTGTGTTAAATTTGATTGTTTCAATTTCATCGGTGCTCACATTTAACATATGTAAAGTTGACATTAGTATGTTTGTCTAACTTTTATTTTGGTCTCCAGCGTATATTCATGTGACCTTCTTTAATCTTACTATGTTCGACCTTTGTAAGTTTTCACGCTCTTGCAATCTCGGCATCTCGCCGTCGCCATGTTCTCTTAATATCTGTTGTAAGGCTGTTATCCGTTTCTTTCCACACTGTATGAATGTTGTATCAAGTCATTATTAACGTGTACCTTAGTCTTTTTTATGATGATTGAATTCATTAATCTAATTTTGGAAGATGCTGTATATAATATTTACCCTCTTCCTTGTACATAAGACATAGGATAAAAGGAATTGTATGACACAAGAACCCATCCAGAGATATCCAAATTTCATAACAAGATTTGGTTTAATTTTTCCCAGATTATTGGATATGATGTTTTCTTCTTATCTTTTCTGTAAATTTAAATTTAAGGTTGCTTTCTTAGATCATTTAGCTGGATTTAAATGTTGATTTACTTAAACGGAAATAATCCCTTATCACCCAATGTGGATTTAAAGTATGCTGAATGTCTTGAACATTGCTCCTTAGGTAAAGATAAAAAAGACAAAAGGTTTATTACTCGAGAAATTACAGTTGAACATAAAACCCTGATTTTCTAGTGCTAAACATATTTATAGACACACCATTACGTATTTAAGGTGTCATAAATGTCCTTTCTAAATAGCCATCACATATCTTTATGAGATATATATTGGATAAATGAAATGAGAGATAATGTCAAAATTTATTTTTTTCGCCTGGACATACATTGTTACGTTTGCTCCAGATCACAAGTAATTTCACGTTTCGGTACCAATACTATCAGGCCATTGTAGATTCATGTATATAAATATGCAATTACGTTTGGCAAGGTAAATCTTAGTAATTAGAATTTAAAATACAAATTAGATTCGTCTCAGTTTCCACCACTAAATAACCTTTTTTGCCAACCTCCATTTGGTTTAACAGGGGGCTAGTTTTCTGATTGTGCAAAATATTTGGACGTTTTGTATACTGTACTTAGGTTTCTGCGAACATACTGCTCGCTAAACATTATCTGCATAGTAAATTGATTAAAACATCAAGCATTTTGTGAATAAGCATGGAAATTGGTGTATATGACTGAAATATTCATTTTGTATGGACATTTATCGCAGTTTTCCTGAAAAGTTCTTACCGGGTAATGAAAATAGTTACTGTTATTCAAACATATGACATGATAATGCATCAATTAAACGTCCGTCTTAAATATATCGAAATATCGGTGAAATGAAGTATATGTAACAAGGTTTGGCTAGATAAATGTCACCCACATTTTGAATATTTCGGTCTCGTAAATTTTAATAGGAAAATTGTTTGATGAGTATGGCCCGCATAAATAATAAAGATTCTTTGGTGCAGTTCCATGCAGACATTTATATACAGGAACTGCCTTGTCGACATCTGTTCTTACATAAATTGTACATCATGTTAAGTATTTAAACAATGATGTTTAAATTGTCGTTAAGATCAGTTTTAACCGTACATACAAGACGTACAATCGTAGAGAATTTGTATATTTAATAAAGTCAGGACACATTTGTGTCAGTGCAGCCAATATATGGCTTATTATCCACAATGCAAAGAAATAATCTCCATTTGTACAGAACACAGTAACCTTACAAATTAAATGATGCATGACATGTATCTATTTAGGTTTCAATTCACACAAGTTTTCAGAGTGACATAAATTGCTATACTAATGTAATCTTTAGGGCCAGGTTTTGTATGAGTGGAGAAGAAAGATTGACTTTTCCAAAACGAAAACAAATCGTGTAGACTCACTCGCGGCTGACTGGTTAAGATTATTCTATCCTGTTGTACGTAGGATCTATACATATATGTAATTGTATAATTCTGATTCAGGAAACTAAAAAATGAGGTGTATATTTTATAACAAAGTGATATACACCATACGAAATGTGATATATTTTAATGCTTTCGTTTGTGAACATTTAAAATAACTACCATATGAGATGAGTTTAAGGTTTTTATATTACACATATGGAAGTTTATTTAGAGTATTCCGTTCGGACAGAGTGTAAACATACAATTTCCTTTTAAAATTATCAGCGTTTCCAGGAAAGTCTTACGCTCGGTACAGATTAATACATAATGCTGTGTTCAAAGTACATAAATACAGTTCATTATGGTACAGATGACACTTTGTATGCCAACACATGGTGATATAAAGTTGTATATCACGATCCATCCTTTAGCCTAAAACTGGTAATAAAAAAAAACAGTCCTTATTTTATTTCTAACATTAGTGTTGGTGATATCCGAAAATAACCGAAACTTCTATTAATGTAACAAAGTATAAGTTGCTACTGAAGTCTAAACCTTATATTTGGAAATTTGTTTCATCTATTACAGGGACAAAGGTCAGGGTGAGCTATTCTATAGTCCCTTCCCTTATATTTGTGGTTCAATGTCCTAATATATAATGGATGTACAGATCAGAAATGTTTCAAAACATGGAAGGGTTTATATGTTGCTCGCGATTTGGTGGTTTGTATCCATTGCGTGTAACCAAGAAGAAACGTTAAAGGAAATACAAACCTTCGCGAGTGATATAATGGTAGGCGCTACGAAACAAGTACCATTTATTTCCCAACTACATCGAAGATATATCAAAGGTTATATGCTTAAAGGTTATTTCCTTAATATCGGTGAGATGCATCAACATCAGCTCTAGTCGTTGACATGCCGATCAGTTAGAGACGTTAATCCGAATGCATATGTATCTCATGAAATGTCCTGTGATATCTTAGGACACAAACGTCATCGAAACGCGGATACTCAAATATATTTTGATTATAGTATAACTGATTGATTCTAATATCAATATTTATTTTACATTTGCAAACACGTTAAATAGTAAATATTCACATTAGTAGCTCTGCTTGATAAACATGTACAGCTGAGCTTGGGTTCAAGTACATATAGTAGAAACAAATATCCACATGATTATGATCAATACTGTTTGTTTAAAGACCATTCAGTCACAATTGATGTATCACAATGATATTACGCGGATTGACAATGATTGAATTCAAAATAATCTCATAATATTGATCTAGTATAAAACTGAATATGCATTTGTACTAACAGTTAAAAGGTAATTATATGAATCATACCAAACTATTATGGAATGAAAATATTCATTCCACAAAGACTGATGTTCATATAGGAATATGAATGGTTGACTGTTTACTTGCACCGTCTTATATACATCCTCATGACTCCATTTTGCATTTTACACGACTTTTATTGCAATACAACACAAGCATCCCAGTTAAAAATGGCAATGAATGTAAAAAGCCTCATAATGTAAATAGGTTTATTGTGTATGTCGTGCCTGAGGTCACGTTCAGGGCTGGGTTTGACGTGGATCCACGAATGTACACGTGTTATTTATGTTGTCACTGTGCCCTCAGTTTAGTGTATATTACATTTGCCCCGAAAACAAAGCACAAAACAATGAGACAACCAACCAAAAACAAAAACAAATAGAGCAAGTAAAGGAACAATGAAACAGTTACTTCTGAAATATGTCTTGCAAATATGTTACACTATGTTGTAGATTTTATGATGTTGTCTATTTATTTTCTCCAAAGGTGTCAAACCTCCTAGTTTGTCTATACTGCGTTTCCTCCATAACAAAAAGATAAATGTTGAAAGCCGCAAGTAAAATACAAAAGACTCACTAAAAAACAGAGATAAATTGGACTGATGTTATTTTCTAATTTGTAGATTTGATAAGGGTGGTCTTTTTTCCTCAAAATGTTGGTTTTTACGTTCTAATTACGATTAATACAAGTATAATGTCCAGTTTGGCAGGTTTTCTTTTGTACCATTTGTATTCACTTCTTAATCGTTAGTGATCCTTCTTCTTAAGATAATGTGTTAAAAAGCATTTCTTTTCGCACCTAAAATGTTTAGTGCTATTTACAATGTTGGTCCTCGTGCTTTTTCTTTTATTGTTGTATTTTGTTGTGCTTAAACTATGTCATATTTTTTAATTTAAATATTTCTTTTGTTTTCTAAAAGATAAGTTGTTTAATGTTTGTGGAAATGCTGAATGTTTCATGCATGTATGCATTTTATCTTTCTTTCTTTTGCTTCATATTCACACAGTTCACTTCATTCAGATTTATTGTGCTATAGCAGTAAATATAGTTCTATATCTTACCTTATGCTTTTTCTTTCATTTACAGTTTTTTTCTCATTAGATATTTGAGACAAAATGTATCCAGTCACAGCGACCACCTCTGGCGGAGAAGTAATAAAGCCACCTCACGTCTAATCGTGACCTGCGTGACCTTTTAGAAGCCATAATTTTCTCCATAATTACTTTTTTGCATTTTCCATCTCCAAACATCGACCCACGCATGTGCCCCCAGGTGCGTATCAAGTACACTCTACAGTGCACATGTACATCAATAAATTTTATATCAATTTTGAGAGTAGGTTTGATCAGTAAAGATACGGCCTTAAGTTTTCTTTCGGTTCTTTGTGTTTATCTGTTTCGTCTGGGTTTTTATTAGTTTGCCTTTATTTGATTCGTATTATGGCTTTTATGAACTGGTTAATGTTATCCTATTAATATCATTTATATCTGAAGGGTATTGAAACTGGATCTCGTTCACACGTGGTTAAAACACGTGTACTTATATTTATATTTCAAGGAGGAATATAACTGTGTTTGACGCGTACGTGATATAGTACATGGCTTTGGTTTCGTGCCCAAGGTTAAGGTTGAAGTGATATTAATATTCGTTTGGAGGTGACTGAAATAAGGTAGTCTCCATGGCCATGTAGTTGTTGGTTTTGGAGCTCACTTTGGGTGTTGATATACAAATGCCTGTCTAGATTCTTGTGTGTGTGTGTGTGTGTGTATATATATATATATATATATATATATATATATATATATATATATATATATATATACATGCTTTTTGAATTTCGTTTCTTAGTTTTGTCAGCGTTCGCATTTGACATGTTACATAGTTTTTACAGAGTTCACGATTGAATTGTTTTTCAAACTGGCACAAAACTATTCCTCGCTCTTCCTATCTTAGTATCTCGACGTCGCAATATTTGCGAGATTGTTCCTATAAGTTTGATATTATTCTTTCTTTAACAATCTTTGAAATGCTGTTTTGTCATTATTGACGTTTTCGTTTGTCTTCTTTGTGTGAGTGTTTGAATTGACGTATCTCATTTTGGAAATGGCTGGCTATGGTATAAAATATATAAAAGAGCGGACAAAGGAAAAATGAGACAAGTAATATAGAAAATTGATTTGCAATAATGTTACTTTATTTTGATTATTGTATGCTGCTATTTCTTTTTTTCTTTAAAATGGCATCTTTCTAGCTTGATGTATATTGCATTTATGTTTATGTTATCAATGTCTGCTGACCTTAGTGGATATTACAGTTGCTTCAAAATAATAAGAAAACTATAAGAATACAAAAGAAAACGGATCAAGAAAGGACAAACAAAGCAATTTATTTAAACGATTTTCAATGTTGTTACTGTATTGTGAAGATTGTATTAGGTCATTTCTTTATTTTTTACAATGATAACATCCTGGCCTATGCTTGTACTTTTAACTCTGCAAGCTATCTGCTGTCTGTATGTTAAACTTTTCTTTTATTGCTTCCCGTGTTATTCAGTTGTTATCCATGAGTGACCTTTGCTCTTAAGGTATGATGTTAAGAATTAATTATTAAGTCTGGTAGATGCACATGGTCCTATTGTATTTAAATCAATTTTGTTCGTGCTACTTACTTTGTATGTGTTTTGTGATAGGCTTTTACTTAAGTCACACTTGTAATAGATTCATTCGTATATTTTACTTGTTAACAATGGACTTCTGTGTTCTGTGTATTTGTATAGTTTATATATTTGGTTTTTTCTTCCTCTTATTATGCATTACACATGATTCATTCACTTGCTGACTTAGGCTTCCTTCAATTCAAATATATATATATATATATATATATATATATATATATATATATATATATATATATATATATATATATATATATATATATATATATATATATATATATATATATATATATGTATATATAGTCGAAAGACATTTGATATCATTGATATGCTTTATGTTCATGGGAACTCAATTTGTTTATAACATTAACATCATATCAACATGATATAATTGGTTGTTGCTAGTTGCCTTTATCTTTATGCATTACGCATTAGGCAGTTGGTGCTGGGCTTTGAAGCTTTCGGTGTAAAAGCCAGCCTTATGATGTCAGAAAGATGGCTTTGGCAAATGTCAACATATGTTATAATTAAAATTTATATAAAATTAATCAATTCTAATGTGAACTAAAAGGGATGATGCTTTCATTTCGTGTCTGAATATAATCCATCCGATTAATGACATTCATTAATTACATTTCTTTGAAGAATGTCGTTAGTGAATTTTGAATCATGTTTCCATGCGTCTTTCACACGTTCTTGTGATTCTAATTTTCATAAAAGTAAAGTCTTCTGTATGTTTGGCGATATTTTTCATATCCACGAACGTGGAAATATGTTGCGGATTTCAATGACTCCAATCTGTTCCTCTGGGGAATAAATGCAAATTACAGGTCTGTTCGCCTATTCGTCATTTTTGACTAGACGATTAGTAATGACGTAATTGGAGATGTTTAATTTAACGTTTTCTTAAATGAGACAGCAATTGTTTGCACTGTTTTGATATTGTGTTCTGTTTTCACCATTTTCCACTCAATACGTCCGGACGTTATCATTATGTTTGTATTGCTCAATGTCAGCAATCCTTTGTTTACGATTTTCTTCTACAGCTCAGTGAAATCTGATGGAGTCATGTATTATGGAGATCAGAGAATCTAAGTTATGTATTATTCTTTCAACCTATCATCTGCTACTAATGGGCTGAATTGTACTCCTCCTTCCTTATATATGTTATCATATCAGCTATTTATTTACATAGCCTGTGTAGAAATGTAATACAAATTGCATAGTCTTTGGAATTGGCATACCCAAAATATACATTTCATACTTTTGGACTTGTGATAGGACATTTAGTGCACACTACTGTAAGTGTTGTGTATACAATTTGACCTTGTAACACAAAGAACGAAAGTATTTATATAATGTGTTACAATTGCTAGTTTTGCTGCTTTCTGTTACATGGTCAATCATATTGTCGTAGCGTATTTTTCGTTCTCTTAAGTGTCTACGAAACTGTACTAAACGTATTCTCATCGACATATCAATAGGCAGATATCACAAGGCTATAAGCAAATAGTAGTAATACGGATGTAAACTGTACCACGTTACTAGAGATTAATACGCTGGTGCTATTGCTAGGAAACTGAACGTTTTGTTTCCGTAAATATAAATCCTCTTCATAAATGCTTCAGCCACGTTCTACGTTTCGACTACAGGTTAAGCAATATACAATTTATTTAACACATCTGAAACTAGTTGATGATATCTACTTCTATTGCTACACAAAATTTAGTCTGAATGACATGTCCTTAATTCGCTAGGGGAAACAATATATATATATGCTGTATGATGCTATCCTCCATCATTTTTTATGTGTGACAAAACTGATATATTAGTCCGACCGCTTTTATTTGTTGATTCTATACATGTTTATGTTTCGTTTTATTTTTCAGTATTTTCTGCACCTTCTGGTTATCAATCTTATCACGGGACATTTTCTACACTTTATATCCAAATGTCTGATTTATAGTATTTATTTATTTTATAATCTCTTCACAATTTCATTGTACGTCACCTTAGAGGTATTACTTCATCAAACATCAAGACAACTTCCTTTGTATCTTTCTTTTTGGTCTAAGATAACTCTCGGCAATATTGGACTGTGTACCAAAAAAAAACATACACTTTATTATCAGTAGTCTTGATATCGTAAGATGCAAAGCATTTTCGAGTTTATTTTTTGTTAATAAATTACGATTTATGCGATATAATTTTATGGATTCAGCACGCAAATATAAAAGACAGTATCATTAACTGTGTTAACTTTTATATTTGAGGCAATAACTATTGCTACACTGATGTGTCAAAGGTTGGGTATTCATCAGATGAGATCTATAATTTTGTTTAGAAGAAATATTTATCAAACTTTCTTCAACACATGAACCTTACTGGATAGTGGGGACAGTTCATACAGGGAACGTTTAAAAACAAATGTTTCTTAGTTCATACTCTTCTAATTGAGATAATGTAGTACTACTAAATAATAGTTTCCAGGTTAACGTCTATTAAATTAAAGAGGATAATTAGTGTTATTATCTGATTATTAATCGAAAAATTTCTAATTATTGAATTGCACCTATCAATATTATATACAAAATATCGAAACTTAGTCTTTCTGAGATATTTGTGATCAATTTTCTTTAAATTGGTGTTTGAAATTTCTGCATTGTATGTATCCAAATATAAAAAAATAAAAATAATAATGTACATATTCTAAGAGCGGGAAAGGTTTAATTAATACAACATAGATTAGTAGATCTATGGAGGGAATATAATTAGTTTTACAAAAGATCACTCCCTTTAAAAAGAAAACTTCAAACACTATGAAACATTGGTAAGATATACAGTCGACTACGGTCTACTGCACACCCTCGAGCCCGTCACGGGACTGTGCAGTTAATCGCAATGTGCAGTTAACCGAAGTACAGTACAGTACAGCTTTAAATCAGCACGGCACGAATATGCGAAGAATAAATTTAAACAATGATTAGAATCCACTCTTTCAACTTTTACGTCAATGTTAAGCTTGTTTTCGTTCCTCCGAACACAATTTCACTGATTCAACCAATGGATCAAGGAACTATAGCGAATTTCAAGAAATTATATAGATCGCTTGTTATTCGAAAACTGATGTCAGACATTGATGAATCGTCTCCCAAAGAAAACACGTTTAGCTCCAAAGTCGTCTGCATCCTGTTTTTCGCCGTGTTGTTTAAATTGAATTCCGTTGAGCAATTTCCATCTTTCAAACCATCCATTTATTGGTTTGAAATCATTCAAACCCGAACGGTTTAGATCAATGTTTCCCATGCTGTACTATAATATTTTCCCACGCTATTGCTCCTTAGTGGGCGCGGAAATACATGTATATACCACCTAGGGCGTCCTTTACATGTCAGTCATTTACAAAGTCGCATTTACCGGCTTAATTATAGGCTTATTTGAACCGTTACAGCAGTGGACTGGCAATAACTGATCATGAACATACATTGTGCAGTTAACCGGAGTAAAATTGTATTGAATAATGTGCCACTGGCAGAAATTTATCTTGCTATTATCCAGAGTGTGCATTTAAGCGAAGGGCAGTTATCCAAGTTTGTTCCCATTGGAAAGCATTGGAAAAAAAACGGGACCGGCGTGACTACGTGCAGTTATCCGGCGTGTGCAGTTAACCGATGTGCAGTTATATATATATATATATATATATATATATATATATATATATATATATATATATATATATATATATATATATATATATATATATATATATATATATATATATATATCGATTTGGAGCTTATTGATTAATGTGATATGTAATGATTTCACATGAAAATTATAATTTTATAAATGATGTTAAAAAATTATTATTTACTTATCAACTATACTTAAAGGTACTTGTGGGACTATACAATACAATCCAACATTTAGTATGTGCGGCAGCGGAATGGTTCAGCCAAAATCAGAGTTACAACCGTCATGGCATAAGACACACAATGTAATGAAAGAAAGGATTTAAACGAAATCTTTGAAAGTCAAATTCCTTTGATGCTTTTATGTCTTCATGACATTAACAAATTTTTATACATATTGATATTGTGAATTAAGCTTAATTTATTGATCAGTTAATGAAATTAATTTATGAAGTTATTACTTATTAATTAATATGTGTGCTTATCTGTAGATATAATTCAATTATGTAGCTGCAGATGTGATATTCTCAAAAACGTTTATGAGAATATGTGAATACAAAGCCATATAACAAAATTGAACATAGACAAACTATTCCTTAGTTTAGTTGGTGTGCTTTGGTATGGACCAAAATATTAATTATAAAACATTTTTACTCACAAATTATAATCTTGATGTAAAAACGAAATAATTATACTAATATACACAGGAAAAGTGAAAACGTAAAACAACGATGAAATCTTATGGCAATCAGTCTGCTAAAAAATGTCTTGAAATGCGTGCCTTATGAACCTAAATGATTGTGTAGCTATTTAAAGTAATTGTTCCAATAGCAAATATAGGACAGAGTGATGTGTGACAACAGTATCATAATGTCTAAATGTCACGTGATGCACACTTTGCTGCCCCCATTAAGGCCATAAAGGAATGGTGTATACTGCTCTATACAATATATTAAGCTGCATTAAGATAGTATAGTCTCATCATGGTACACACCATATAAGCTAAACTCATCTGTAGTACAGCTGTAGACACAAAGCGATTATAAACAAGTGGATGAAAAGACATTAAAACATCATTCAGACATGAATAGAAGTTGTAGTAGCCTGTTCTGATATGACTGAATTACTCACTCTGTGATATTTCCTTATTTTAAATTTTAAAAAATGTTAATTATGGTCAATAATTATATAATGTGTGTAGCAAATATAGTTCAAAATATTCTAATGTGTGACAGTTACAACGACATATACATTGTGTGGTTGATGGACTCCCCCTGAAATGTTTATATAGTATTCACCAGACAGCTAAAAGACAAACATTTCCAAAGCGTGCAAATTAGTCAACAGTGACATATTGTTGGCATGGTGGAGTTATTATCTTTATTACTGATGCTCACGCCAACTTGAGAGTGAAGGTGTAATATCATGGAGGATGCAAATATAGCTTAATAGCCATATCTCTGAAGTATTAATTTTAGGTCACATTGATTTACTTTGGACGAGACTTCGCTATTTGTATTGTACTATATCCATATGCCATAACTGATTTACAACAATTCACAAGTCAAATTTCACGAGTGAGTGTGAAATAGAGTTCCGCATAACAAGGGTGTAATAATCAGACAGCTGACGCAAATAATGCAATTAGAGCATGACAATGAAATCAGAATTTAGAATCACAACATCAGTTATTGTTCATAAATGCACAAATGTTCATTTGATAAATAAGATGCATTCTGCATGTATTTGTATCTCAGTCATTAAATTTATTATTTTCATTTAATCTACCCACATATCTACCTATCTATCAATATGCCTATCTTTTAAATAAGGAATGCATATTATGAAGTATATTATGACAGAAAAATACACCACCATTTATTACCTAAGTATCTATCCCACAGTTGTTCTTAAATAACAGTTTTGAAGAGACTCCAAAGTTGTTTGGAACACAAGAAATGTATAGAAGTATAATATGTAGCACACTTTGAAATTGAAACATGGGTGAGTGTAACAATGTTATGTTAGATAGTTAAAAGTTTTAATTAGTGTTTTTCCTTTCGTGTAGCCCAGTGCTAACAGTTTGACTTCTAACAAGGGTCCTCCTTATTACCACCATCTCTAATTCAAATTTCATAGCCAACATCACTTGGGAAAGCGTATATAATTACACATGTGAATAGTCAAATCATGATGGCAATCATTATAACAAACTAATCCTTTGATAATGCTCTGAACTACTGTCTTCAATGCAAAATAGTGATACATTCTGGTTGCAGATAAATTATAAAATTAGTTTCCTTTCATGAACACATGTTATGACCTTATTTTTATCAACTGCACCTGGAATAACAATGCGAACACCAACATTTACATTGATACAGGTTTACGAAAACAACGTTGAATTGTTCATATCAATTAAGCAACATATAGTTTTAACAGGGTACCTTACAAGTATATTAACAATACATGGTCCAAAGTTTCTTCACATCTGGAAAAATAGTTTACTTTCTCTCCAGGTCAACGTTCGAAATTAAACAAAATAATTAAAAAGTCCTTTTCAACAGTCACAATAGACATTTAGTTGTCTCCGCTTTTGCATAGAAAATGGCATTAACAGAATCATGCTATTATTTGTGCTGCCTCCAAAGATAAAGTGCAGCTCAGATATGTGTGTTGTCTAGCAGCGTTTGTACAAATTGCAAGATTATTATCATTTTTGTCCAATTTTACATATTTATACACATATATATCATGTACAAATTTTAAAATTTAATTGAGCGGAGTGGGCCGTAATTAAAACAAATCTGGATTAGACAAACTATACTATTAAGATATTATTTGATCGAATTTATTTTGATTACGATACAATATGTGAGGACATTCCATACATGATAACTTAAATGATTCTAAGTTTGCAATTATTCTCAATGATTCCCCAGATAGATTCCTGAACTTAATAGTACTTATCTAAAATCATCATGAAGGACTCACTGTACTATATATATATATATATATATATATATATATATATATATATATATGCTGGCCAAGATTGGTTGATAATGATGCTGATCGTTTTTATTGATGTACCTTTTATAGACCCGAGTTTTAACAAAACTGGTTACTGAACTTTACACTTGATTTTTTGGTTCCTAATTGAAAACTTTGTAAACATTTCAGCATCTGACATTATTGAATCTGTAATATCATTTAGTTTGCATAGGACTACATAGGTAGCTGGACAAGTACCACAAGTCATGAAATCAAGTGCTCTATTATGAGCAAGTGTAGCTCTGTATTGACAGATATAACAGCTCTCTCTATAAGCCATTATCTTGGTGTAAATTTTCTTTTATCATGAAAAAGGGTTTCATTATACTGAGTGCAAAGTTTTGATAATCCTTGAGAGCCTTCTACCAGCTGCCCAATAGCCTTGACTGAGGCAGTAGAAGGCATTGAACATTTAGAGCAGTATGCATAATGTCATTTATCTCGCTACCCGAGCAGTTCAGCTGATATTTCCAAAATCGGAAGAGAAGCGAATGACAAAAAATTATTCAGAAAACGTTGAAAATGAGTTCAAGTACGGTGTGTATTGATTTAAAATTTATTATGTACTGATTTTGTTATAAACCAATGTTTAATTGTATTGAAAATTGTTAAAAGTACGTATTTATAGTATGTTAAATTATCTACTAATATTCGGCACTTTTATTGAATTATTACCTAAAAATCAGATATTTTATTCAGTAAACATAGCCACCATCTATTCAAAGAGTAAACGAGTAGATTTCGTTTATCTTAAAAATACGTTATGTTTCAAGGGACGGACCAGTTTTGTTTCCTATAATATGTCCTCTCTGCTTAATATAATAAAATATCAAGTTTGGAATATAAATCAGATTCAGATTCGGATTGAAAATGCTACAGAAAGGGAGTTATTTATATTACAGTCCATTTATTTCTGTGCTACAAAAATGTTGGACTCATATAAACAAATATATGTGTATTGGTACATCAAAAGATGTTAAAGACAAAATGTAGCTAATATATAAAGAGTCCCATCATTTATTCAAGAAAGAACTATTGAAAATAACATAGTTTGTAATGCTGTTGAAATAACATTTCATTTTAAATATTACAAAATTCACTAATTTTGAAAACAGCGTTTAGTCATCTAGTTTAGAAGATGATTTAACAAGAATTAATGAAATCCTATGTACAGCTCCCTCTTGTATCTCACATGGAATTATGACATTAAGTTCATTTTATCTGCAGGTATGTATTGATTAACCTAATTCCGAGAGTATCACCTGGAACATTCACAGGGGGAAAGGAAGCACTAAATAAGCGTCTTACATACATGGATGAAAGCCCATTCCATATGTGTTTAAGGCGATAAAGCTACTGTAAAAATGTCCATTTTACCTATTTGACTAAATGTTTACTCATCAAGCCTTAAGGTTAAGTAAGTGACGTTACGTTTCGAAAATGTAAAAGCCTTCATCCTTTCATCCTTCAACAATTACATTGGTATCACTCTATCAGCCATATATTTGATCTAATTGTAGGTAAAACATGGAATATGAGCTTTTTAAGATTTCAGACTCATTTAACATGAAAAAAAATCAAATCATATTAATAAG
The DNA here is from genome assembly GCA_029339505.1 of Unio delphinus. Lineage (NCBI taxonomy): Eukaryota > Metazoa > Mollusca > Bivalvia > Unionida > Unionidae > Unio > Unio delphinus. The sequence goes on along the minus strand of JAQISU010000114.1, from coordinate 1,415,570 downwards.
ATGATATTGCATCCGATTAGCTGATTCTATTAGTGTTAATAAAACTTGCAGTACAGGTGAATATCATTGACATATTGGTACAATTAGTATGAGTCGATACCCACGCGTAGTAATTCTTTGATCTTGATCAAAGTGAAATAGTTATCACTATAAAAGTCATTTTTTTACATGTTGATAAGTTTTATGAAACTTGGAGAAAAATTTGTATTATGATATCTCAACTGAACTGGCAACTAGTTGGATGTGTTTGTAACCATTTTATTTACGATCTGATTTCGATCAATCTTGTCAAATGGGCTAACATCATCACACGATATGGAACTGTGTGTGTTATTAGATCAGTCACTATCCAGGTTAAACTTGCGTTCTGTGGAAGACTAAGAAATGATACAGGATTTTAACTACGGGTATTTGCGTTATTCGTTCCTTATCTATCTATAATTTAATTTATGTAGTTGACTCTTTGTCTACTTGGATAAGATATTTAAACTTCATTTTATCCAGAAGCGCTATTTGGTGTGTCATTCATAAGTTGAAAAGTCACATTAATATGTGGACAGACATAAACAAACTATTATATCCTAATTGCATCTGCATTTACATCTAGGCATATAAGTTAACAGGCTCATAGTAAATAGATGACAGTAGTCATGTCCTTTAACTGGATTTGTTCAATGGTACTATGCTTATGCATATTATCTCTTCATTGTGTATTGTTGAATTTAACAAGATTAACTTCCAAGAGCTGGTTCAAACAACGTTCTCTACGTTTTATTCCTATGCGAAAATCTGCAGACGTTTTGTAAATAGATGCAGTTGTACAGAAATAATTGACTTAATAAATACATTCCTTAACTGGATAGAAACCGTGCCATGAGTTTTAGGTAATTACTCCAAGAAGCTTATAACTTAGAATTCATTACAAGCATTGTGGTAATACTTGCCTTTTACGTGTAGATTCCTGGACAAACGCAAAAAACACTGATTGAAAAGGGTGATAGTTCCTGACATACAGGTGAATTTACAGATTACTCTGTTGGTAGTGGAACATGATGCTATTCTACATCAGTATACATTATCTTCTGACATGAGTTGTGATGGTTGTTGTAGGTAATATCATCGCAAGATATAACACTTGCATTGGAGACGTTTTTGGTTAGGTATTTACCTATATGTGGAATTTTGTTTTAGTCATTACAATGGTAAAGATCAGTGTGTTAACCCTTATGTAGCCCTTCATATGTACTTATGATACTATATTCTTTCTATCCAATGAATGGCGATGTAAGATAATGCTTAAATACTTAAATACTTTAAAGGGTTAATGAGTCCACGATATTTTGTGGTTTATTTATTCCCTCACTAACCATCGACACACGCATGTGCCACAGGTGTGTAACAAGTAAATATTTGCGAGAACATGTACGCCAAACAGTTTGTCTTAAGGCAACATGTGTAAACATTTGGTTATCTGTCTTAAGACAAGGTTTGATTAGTCTTTAGCTTTGCGACACGATTGTGTGTTTATTTTGTTTGCGTTTTGAATAGCTCTTATTTGTTTGATTCTTATCATGATCTCAAATCGTGTTTACCAATCTTTTTCCATAGAATGTAGAATAACATTTTGTTTGACGTGTAAATTATAAAAACAGGGCTTTTGTTTTATATCCAAATTTAAGATCAAGCTGAAATTGATTTACATGAAGACCGTATTAAAACAATGTAATCGCAACTACCGTTTTGATTGTTGTGTTATGGTGTTCTGACAGGTTTGTGTTATTTTATGCATATTAGTCAATTCTTTGGTCGATCTAAACACATTTTATGAAATGTGATTGTTTCAATTTAATGTGTGCTTGCATTTAAGATATGTAAATTTGACATTATTATTTTTGTCTCATCAGTGAAAATATTTTGGGTTCCATCGTATATTCATTTGAGCTTATTTATTCTTACTGTGATCAACCTTTGTAAGTTTTCGCGCTCTTGCAATCTGTGCATCTCGACGTCGCCATGTTCCCCTGATTTATTCTCTTAATGTGTTTTGTAAGGATTCTGTTATCCGTTTGTTTCTGCACTGTTTGAGTGTTGTTTCAAGTTGATTCACATAAATTATGTTGAATATGTTGAATATTGCTCCTTAGATAAAGATAAAATTGGACAAAAGGTTTGTTACTCGAGAAATTGCAGTTGCACATAAAACCATGATTTTATAGTGGTAATCATATTTATAGACACACCTTTACGTATTTAAGGTGTCATAAATGTCCTTTCGAAAGAGCCATCACATATCTTTATGAGATAAAATTGGATACATGAAGTTAGAGATAATGTCAAAATTTATTATTTTCACGGGGGGAAGTTTGTTCTGGATTACTAGTAATTTCACGTCTGCGTACCTATACGATCAGGTTATTGTAGATTCATGTATCTTAAGTATGTAGTTACGTTTGAGAAGGTAAAGGTTAGGAATAAGAATTTCTAACACGGGTTCGAATTGTGTCAGCTGCTACCAACGTTTCTACTAAATGACCCTTATTAGTCGAACCTTTATTTTCGAGACCTACAAAAAGGTGACATTTTGTATACTATACTTCGGTAGCTGCCAACATACTGCTCTCTAGACATTGCCTGCTTCATAAATTGATTAATACATCAAGCATATTGTCAATACGGATGGGAAACGGCTGGTATGGCGGAAATATTACTGTTGTATGGAGATGATGTATGGCTTTCTTGTGTATAGCTATTACCGGTTTATGCAAAGAGTTGTTGGCATTCAAACATTTCGCATGATAATTCATCAATTACACTTCAAGCTGAATTACCTGTGACATGAGGTAAATGTTACATTGTTTGACATGATAAAAGTCACACAAGTTTTGACTATCTATGAAATGTGTTGAGTATGGCTGGAATAAATACTGAAGATACTTTGGTGCAGTCCCATGTAAACATTTATATACACGAACTGTCCAGTGTACATCTGTTCTTACATACATTGTGAACCACTTTAAGTATTTAAACAATGCTGTTAGAATCGTCATTCAGTGCAGTTATAGCCGTAAATACAATACTCAATATCGTGCAGAATATGGATATATGTCTTATTATCCACAATGGAAAGAAATCATCTCCATTTGAGAAGAGCATCGTCACCTTAAGCTATAAAAGGGACATATATTGGTATACTATTGTAAACTTCAGGGCTTGGTTTAGTATGACTGGAGAGGATACATTTACTTTGAAAAGATGAAAACACATCGCGTAGACTCATTCGTGGCAGACTGGTTAGTTTTAGTGCACATGTATATTACATTTGTCCCGAAATAAAAACGAAACATCGAGACAACCAGCCACAAATAAAACAAAACAAATGCAAGGAAAGGAAAAACAAAACACTTTTGAAATGTGTCTTGCAAATATCTTACACTATTTTGTAGCTTTTATCATGTTGTCTATTGATTTTCTCCAAAGGTGGGATCCTCCTATCTGGTGTATATAAATCATCCTATCTCTCAATCAAAACGATAAGTGTTGAATACGGCAAGAAAAATACAAAACGGAAAAGAATTCCTAAAATAAAAGAGAATTTGAATTAATGTTATTCTAATTTTGAGAGTTTATACAGTTTGTCTTATTTCATCCAAATATCAAAGAATACACGTATTCTGTTTGGCAAGTTTTTACATGCCATTTTTATTCAGGTTTTAAGCGTTAGTGGTCCTTTTCTTTCAGAAAATGTGTCAAGAATCATTTGTTTTGCCCACCTAAAATATTTAGTGCTATTTACAATGTTGTTCCTTGTGCTTTTTCTTTTATTGTTGTCTTTTGTTGTATTTTAAACTATGTCATACATGTAATTAAATTCTTTATTTCGTTTCCTAAAATATACGTTGTTTAATATTTGTGCAATGCTGATTTTTTTTTTTGCCCAAATGCATTTTTATCTCTTTTTCATTCGCTTCATATTCACATATTCATGATACAACATTCCCTTAGTTGTTTTTCTTTATTGTGCTATAATATTAAATACATTTCTATATCTTACCTCATCTTTTTCACTCTTTTTTAAACTTTTTCTCTTCAGGTATTTGAGAGAACATGTATCACGTCTCAGCGAACCACCTCTGGCGGAGCAGCAATAAAGCCACTTCACATCTAAGATTAACCCTGCGTGACATTTTGAAACCCATAATTTATCTTAATATATTAATATTTTGTGTTTTCCATCTACACACGCATGTGACCCCAGGTGCGTATGAAGTATACACTTGAATGCACATGTATGTCAATAAATTGGATATCTTTCGTAAGAGTAGGTTTAATTATTCATGATACGGTCTTACGTTTTGATTAGTTTGCATTTATTTCATTATTATTTGGCTTTTGTCAACTGTATATATTTATTATTCTTATCCTATTGATGCCTTTTGTATCTGTAGGTTATTGAAACTGGACCTCGCCACACGTGGTTAAAACATGTGTACTTATATTTCCATTTCAAGGAGGAATAGAACTGTGTTTGACGCGTCCGTGATATATTACATGGCTTTGGTTTTATGCCCAAGGTTAAGGTTAAAGTGACATTGATTTACGTGTGAACGTGACTGAAACAACGTAGTCTCAATGTCCGTGTAGTTGATGGTTTTGCTGCTCACTTTGGGTCTTGTTATACAAATTTCTGACTGGATTTACGTGCAAATATATCCACACTTTCTATATTTTTTTCTTAGTTTAATAATTTGACATATTACGTAGTTTTAACAGAATTCACGATTTTTCCCCAGATTTAATTGTTCTTCCAATTGGCATTAAACGATAATTCCTCGCTTTTCCTATCTTTGTATCTCAACGTTGGTTATGTTTGCTATATTGGTCCTTATGTTTGATATTATTCCTTTCTTTTTAAGCTCTTTGGAATTCTGTATTCTGTCCTTATTGATGTTTTCGTTCGTCTTTCTCTGACAATGTTTGAATTCAGTAATCTCCTTTTGGAAATTGCTTGCTATGGTCTCAAATATATAATAGAGCGGACAAGGGTAAAATGAAATAAGAAATTTAGAAAATTGATTTTTAATAATGTTACTCTATTTTGTTCTGGTTTTCTAAGCAGGTGGTATTTTTCTAGCTTGGTATATATTGCTTTTTTGTTTATGTTATCAATAACATAATTGATTTGCAATGTTGTTACTGTTTTGTGCAGATTTTAGTAGGTTCTTGCTTTATTTTCTACAATGATAGAATGCTAGCCTTCGCTTGTACTTCCAACTCTGCATGCATGCTGTTTGGATGGGTAGGTTTCCTTTCCTTGCTTCTCTTTTTATTCAGGTTTCATTCATGATTGACCTTTCCTCTTAGGGTATGATGTTAAGAAGTAATTATTAAGTCTAGTTCATGTACATGATCGTAATATATTTGAATCAGTATTGTTCGTGTTATTTACTTTGTAGGTGTCTTGTGATATACTCTTATCTATGTCATACATGCAATAGGTTTCTTATTATATTTTACCTGGAAACATTAAAAGTCTAGATTCTGTGTATTGGTATAGTTTTGTGTATATAGTTCATGTTTCTTTATTCCCCTTCGTATGAATTACACATGATTGATTCACTTGCTCACTTCGTCGTCTTCCAATTCCTATATTATTAATATATTTATATACCTTATTCTCTTGTGCTTTTTGTTTTTTATCTTTGGGTGTTTGCTGCAAGCTGGAACTACCAATGTATCTTATAATAAGATTGTTCGGAACATTTTATTACACAATATGTTTTCTATACTGTTTAGGAGATTTCACTTTTGTTTCTGGTATTCTTGTGTGTATTTCCAAGGTGTTTTAACTCTTAAAGCGCATCTAAAATACATGTGTCTTCGTACTAAAGATAAAAGGTGTATTTGAAAAACTAATAACATAGTTTTATGTTTACCACAACTTCTCTAGAGTCTGAACGAGAACTAGAAGGACCTGTTCTGAAGTATTCAGATGTAGCTACATTGGCGGTATAGATTGGTTGATTATCCCGATATCTAACGTGAATTGGTTTTATTGAGGTCTGTACAGGCACCTTAAAATCGGATAACGATTATTCAAAGGTTTAATTTTCTTAAGTTTCATAAAACGTTTTAATTTGTACAGTATGCATTTGACTATACGGAAGTATGATGAACATACAGGTCCAAATGTTAAATAGTGTATTTGAATGTTGAAGAGATTAAATTTGTTTGTATATTGGGTCGTTTTATTTACTGCATGACCTCTTCATCCTCATGATTTTGTGTTCGAATTATGTAGAAAGTAGATGACTTCTTCAGTAATAAAGTCTGCATTGACGCAAGCAAATGGAGATAAAAAAAATTTACCCAATTGTAATACAGATCCGTATCTAAATAGCTATAAATACCCTATGCCAGATATAGTCAATTCGTATTCAAGCGGCTCCAGCAAAAAGAAAACAGGGAATCAGATATTTTGAAGAGAACACACGGACACAGCTGTGTAAGTATTATATATCCATCATATTTTATAAACTTAAGTTATGTTGTCTTTAGTATAAGAAACATGTGATAATAATAGCATAGGACTTTTTCGTGAAAAGAGGCAAGACAATTGACACCATTGCATTACATTCTGTTCATTATGGACTCAATTTGTTTCTAACATAAACATTCTGTCAACACGTTACCGAGACTGGTTGGTGTTTTTGTCAGCGATGCATTTACCTCCATGCATTACGACTTAGGCAGTTGGTGCTGGACATGGAAATATTCGTTGAAAAGGCATGCCTTATTATGTCAAAAAGCTGTCTTCTTTATCATGTGAACGATGAGCCGTTTTTCTAAGGTTACTGGTACAGTCTTGACAGGTAAAGCTTTTAAAAATATCAACGGATGTTTATTGTTTGAATTTACATAAAATCAAGCAAATCCAATTTTAACTGAAAGAGATCATGATTTAGTGTGTAAATATGACCCATCATATATAGTACATCTGGTTAATCAAATTTGTTTAATTATGTTGTTAGTTAATTGTAATTAATTTCCCATGCTTCTTTCACACGTTCTTGTGTTTTTTATTCTCCTAAAGTCATCTAAACGTTTGGTCATATTTTTCCTAATCACATATGTACAACCGTGGAAATACGTTGCGGATTTGAATGCCTCTAATCTGCTCCTCTGGGTAAAATTTTATAAATGACAGGCCTATTTGCCTAATCGTGATATTTAACTTGCCGGTTAGTGATATCGTTTTGGAGGGGTCTATTTAACGTTTTCTTAAACGCGACAACAATTCCTTGAACTGATTTGGTGTTGTTTTCTGTTTTCTCTGTTGTCCACGCCGTACGTCCGGATATTTTCAATTCGTATTTATTGCTCCAACTCAACAATCCTTCATTTTCGATTCTTCTTTACTTCCCATTCGTATCTGATGTATTCCTGTTTGATGCAGATCCCAGTATCTAATTTATTCTTTATCCTTCAAATCTATAGTCTGCTACTAAAGGGCTGAATTGTTTTTCTCCTTCCTTTTATTAATGTATTCTCATATCAGCGATTTCTTTGTATAGCCTATGTAGAATATAATACACACTGCATAATGATGGAATTGTGTTATTTATTATATAGACAATATACTTTTGATGACATCTGATAGGACATTTGGTTCATACTATTGTAAGTGTTGTGTTTAAACTTTGACCGTGTAATACAAAGAAAGAAATTATTTGTGTATTGTGTTAAACTTAAACTAGCCGCTTTCTGTTAATCGTTTAATCCTATTGTCGTCGGGCAATTTCGTTCTCGTAAATCTATAATTGCAATACGGATGTATCCTCTTAATGGCGATTAATACGTTGGAGCTACTTCCAGGAAACTGATGAACATTTCTGCCACGTGGTACATTTCAAATGTAATATAAAAAATATCCAATTTATTTAGCATATCTCAAAAAATGTGATATCTAATTCTATCAATACACAAACTTTAGTCTGAATGACTTGTTCTTAATTCTTAAGGGTAAACAATGCATGTATGTCAATTTGTCTTTGTCTTAACCTTATATGTGAAATTGTTGGAATAATTGTTTTTGATGTTTGTACTCGGAACATTTATGCAGTAAATCAGCATGTTTGCTCGTGTGCATATATAAACTATTATTCGTCATATAGTTTGATGTTTACAAACCTGATACTATGCTCCATCATTGTGTATGTATGACAAAACTCATATCATACAATGACCGCTTTTATGTATTGATTCCATACATATTTATGTTTCCTTTCCTCAGTATGTGCAGCATCTACTGGTTATTAATCTTATCACGGGAAAATGTTACTAATAAAATCGCCACTACATGTCAAATTACACATACGAAGCGGTGGCAAAACAAAAAACTGGTAACTATTTGTAATTTAATACTTCCAACCTATACCTTTATGACCTGAAACAAAGTTGCTTGTTTTATCCATGTTGAAATTGATGTCTGAAATTGCCGGGACGTACTGCCAAGTGTAGTAAGTTTTAAACATTCAATATAACTGCTATGCAATGGAAGGCGTATTCACACGTAAAGTGTGTAGATAGTACACTTTACACAATCTGTCTTCTTATTCAGACTGAACCTAATCGTTTCTTTCCTCTTCTACAATATTACTTTATTGGCCGGAAAACAACAATAATACTACTTAACAGAATGAACAGCTCCCAATATAGTCGTCTCATTTATTTTTAGTTCCCTATATGCACAATAGTGTCATTTGTGTTGATGCAATTTTCATAAATACACAATATTGTCGTTTGTGTTGATGCAATTTTCATAAATACACAATACTATTTTATAATGTTAATTTAAGTGTCTAATTATGCAATATGTTATTTTGGTGCTAATTAAAATATCTTAAATATATAATAATGGTTTTTGCTGTGAAGACAAGTTTCCTAAATACACAGTGGTATATGTTAGTGTTCATTTCCATATGGTTTACGCGTGTGTTGTACGAACGGTTGTAACTGATGGGTGTATTCGATTGGTAGGTACTGTTTGATCTGACAGTTATCCATATAATAGCAAAGGCAATTAAACTAAAATAGCACAAGCAAGTCGAATCATCAGATAGTATATACTGTAAATGGTGATTTTGTGCGAACAAGACAGATATGAAAACTGAGAACTGACAATCGTTCACACGTCTCACATGGGCAATATTTTAATAATAGTGAATAAGGACAATCGAATCTGTCTTATCTTCCGATTCATATTTTTTTTCATTTTACCAAGGCTGAATATCAATGTATGTAAATTCCAAAACTTTTGATCATCAAAACATTATATGCTTTTTTATTTTCAGTTTCGAGTAATATTTATCCAGATTTACCTTACCGATCTGAACAGAATTGAGATAATGTGGAAATCCATCCTACTAGCATTGTGCTGTCTTTTGTCATGGACTTCTCCAGTAATGTGTCAAAGTGGGTAACAGTGAGTTGCTTATCATGGTTTCCAATATTATTAGAAATAGTGCTTTTTAGTTCCAGATCTTCACTTATCTTGCACCGGCAAACATATTGATGTATATATGTACACAATGTAAGGCGCAAAGGCATAAATGAAATACTTTCTTACATTTTTATATTGAATAATAAAACAAGGCACACAAACACACAACTATGTATCATAAAATTGATTTTCTGACTTCTTACATTCGCAAAGTCAGTTCGTGTTATCTAATGATCAAGAACTATTAAATAATATTAGAAACTATTATTTATAATGTCCTGCCTTTTTTTACTAACATTACTCCCTACGTTTACATTGTTACTCGGAACTAAAATATGTATGATTGTAAATGGAAGAACATATAATTCAGCTTATGAGGTGTCAAGTTTCGAAGCCTTCGTTGGAAAAGGGAATGTCCATTTTCTCAACAATGTTTATAAAGTTTATTATGAATTGCTCTTATTTTGTTAGTATTATATGAGTGCGAAAATTGTCGATATGGACCTAAGTGATGATTGATATATGTAATATTTTCACATGAAAATTGTAATTTATTAATATTGTTAAAAATATTGCTTGCATATCTATATTTAAAGGTTTTTGCGGGACTACCCAATACAATCCTACATATAGTTTGTGCTGCAGCGGAGTTGTTCAGCCAAAACTAGGGTCATATTCTGCTTGCTGTGGAACACAAGGATATGATAAACGATACATTATGTGCTGCTCGGGAACTATCCAGCCATATTCAGGGTCACAATCTGCCTGCTGTGGAACACAAGGATATGATAAACGATACATTATGTGCTGCTCGGGAACTATCCAGCCATATTTAGGATTGCAATCTGCTTGCTGTGGAACACAAGGATATGATACAAGATACTCCATGTGCTGCTCGGGTACTATCCAGCCATATTTAGGGTCACAATCTGCTTGCTGTGGAACACAAGGATATGATACAAGATACTCCATGTGCTGCTCGGGAACTATCCAGCCATATTCAGGGTCACAATCTGCTTGCTGTGGAACACAAGGATATGATAAACGATACAACATGTGCTGCTCAGGAACTATCCAGCCATATTTAGGATTGCAATCTTCTTGCTGTGGAACACAAGGATATGATACACGATAGTCCATGTGCTGCTCGGGTACTATCCAGCCACGTTCAGGATCGCAACCTTCTTGTTGTGGAACAGTAGGATACGATGCAGCTTTCAGAAAATGCTGCAATGGTCAATTGTGCTAACAGGCACTATCAAGTTGTTATGTTCTATTTCTTTTCTGAACGAAATGTAATAATAAACATAATTTCATATTAAACCTATCTGGCAAGACAAAAGAGGCATACATCGTTTTTTTTATTCAATCCCCATTCTTTTGTTTTAGATGTACGTATCATGTTCATTTGTTGATTGTTCCATCTTAGTGACAAGTTTCCTGGTCTTTCACTTGTGATCGCAAAACAAAGGTATTGTTTGTCTGTTCTTGATTTTGCACGCTACAAATTGTGTGCCCAATGATTTTGCACGTTTCATTTTGACGAAGAGAAGTAAAAGGTAATTAATATTGTTATTTCTAAAGACTATCTTGAAACGATAAACTATATGAGAACATATAAAGCAATCAAACAATATTTAATAAAATGGCAAAGTAACAAGCAGTTTTTGCGCCTCTTCTGAAATGTCACCAAACCTTAATAAAATGAACACGGAAAATGTATTTTTTCTCTCATGAGATAATTTATACTCTTATACTGATGTATTAACATCATCGTCAAATTGTCGAATGGCTTCTATTAACAGGAATATTATTGTGTTTGGGTCACTTGGTGTTGCCTGGTATCAGAGTCTTTATGACACGAACATAGTACAAAGTATCTAAACGTTAAGGTTTTCATTAAAAAAATAACTGGCGAGTCATGTGTAAGCTATATATTGACCTCAAAGAAGAACAAGCTTTCAGGTAGATCTATTTTTCTGTGCGCGCATTACATTGCAAAGGAGGCAATGTAAGACAGTGGCGTCAACGTTTTCCCAGTCTTTAAGAGATGCACAAAGCGTCTGCGAAAATGTTATCGTATTTTATAATCCCGTTTTATAAGCAAGGGTGATTATCCGTAGCATGAATTACAATCGACAACAATCAGTCTAATTTCCTCTATTATTTATCTCCATTTTATATAAAAGGTTTTAGTACTGTTCAAGATTTATCCGACTGCCAAATGCTGTAACATTATGCCACACCTCATTTCCGTCAATCGTCATTGCTATTATATGTAAGCGGTTTTTGCTGAAAAACCTGTAGCAATTACAAAACTGTATGACTACTATCAGATGCTTTTGTGGTGTGTCGACAGTTGTGTTTAAAGAGATTTGCACCATATCAGTTGATTTATCGTTTAACTGATGGACTGGTTATATGAATTTTACGCATTTGAATGCGCATTTGGCTGTGCTGCGATCTGAATAACTGGCATTGTCTGGGATTATAACCTAATTATAAGCAGGACGTGAAATAACAAATCATGGGATACGCAGCAAGCTTGTAAACATTCGAAACAATGCGGGATTTTATAAATATGTAGACGTACTGAGCTGTAGAGATAGAGTTAGAAATCTCTTATCAGACATAGTAAGGTAAACAATTGATGAAATTAAATGCAAATAAACGTAATTTCATTTATTCACAAGCGACGATTCTTTCAAATGTAAAAAAAAAACAAGTGATCCATTTTTTTCATAGGACAGTGTCAGCCTACGAAACTATATGTTACTATTTAAAAAATGGAAAAAAAGGTACAAATGTTGCATTTCTTACGATATAAAATGAACATATTTATTGTCTATTTTTTACATGAAAATTACAATTTGAATTTTATTTAATGCTTTGAGCACATGGAATATCGGTAAGATTCTGTCTTACAGTGCTTGGTTTGCCCTATTTTATGTTTACTTCCATGCTTGTATAGCTGTATATATGTGCAAGATTGTAAAAATATAATGGTCAATATATGTTGAATATTGTAGTCAATGACGTTCTAAATGATTGAGTGAAAAAAAAGTTATTTATTGCTGAGCACTATTCAAAATCTGTAGGAATATTTATGTGATTGGGCAATTTAGTTATTTAAAGTAGCTGTAAGAATTGTTCAGTCATATGGCCTCGATGTCTATAGTGTGGCAGCTTTTTATGATGTCTAGCACTGGGACATAACGCCACAGGCATGTAGGATCCCACACAGTCACGTTATACTGCCACCAAGCAACCTATCCTAACACTAACTATATAATCCCGCAACTGAGGTTAAAGCCTTAACTACTTCGGTCACCAGTTAGGAAAAACGCACAAGTTAAATGTTATCTGCATATACACTGCTATTAATGCATGTTAATTTTAAATAGAACCAGATCAACAAGGTGATGCATTATTTGTGTTTAAGATGTTGGCCTTATTCATTCCAATTTCCATAAATCCATCCGTTCATCATCTCAGCGAAAGTTATACCTTGGAAAAATATTCCCAAATCCATTGTTAATTTTCTGTTCATTGCCATAAAAGATACAACTGAGATTAAAACTGTTCTTCCTTTTCCAAGCTTAGGCCATGTGTGTGTGTGTGTGTGTGTGTGTGTGTGTGTGTGTCTGTGTGTACATTTAGGAAGTTTGGGAAGTGTATGGCGTGATAATTCAACAATATTCACACTAGATAAATATACATATTAATGCTATTTAAATTTCGAAACATTAACTCTGCATAATTTTCACTAAACACAGGGCTTTCTATTTAGTTGTGCATTGTAATCCAATGAAGACCGGAAAAGGTGACAAAGGATGATTGCAAATCAACACTTAGAATCCTATCAACTAGACTTAGAAAGAAAGTACATGTGTAACGTAATCGAGCCGACACCCTTTGAGACTGGGCAGAGTTTTAAGAAATAACGAACACGTTCGTGAGTGACAATCAAAATATATTAAACACTCACACTAATGACACGAGAATAACAATCACAAAGGCATATAATATGAATACAAAACAAATAGGAAATTTAATTTGACTACTATATCAAACTCGTGTAGTCAAATACTTGTTACACACTTCATATAGTCGAATACTTTTTACAAACTTCATGTAGTCAGACACCACTGTCATTACAAAATACATGTAGTTAAACACTACTGTTATCACAAAGTCGATATCACCACATGTGTATTTCAGTGTTGACTCTGCCTGCTTTCCGGCACGGTCACTCTACCTTCCAGACTTGTACCTACACGTTGTCACTGAACTAATGGTTTAGCCTCGTAATGGTGCACCAGACATCCTAATATTCACATGCTCATCTGGCTATTCATACCCAGCGAGCTGCACATGGAAAAGAAACAACTTACCGAATAGTCTGCTTTAACTGTAACTACTTTAAATTATATGACGGTTACGAATGGTTTAATATAACCCACCTGAAATATGACGTAGGAATGTTATGCAATTAAAATAAAAATACGTTATACTAAGACGTTAATACATACATAGTATGTTTTCAACATCAGTCATAGTAGCGATCAGATAAAATTATCGTCTCGCTACCAAATTGAATAGTTCATACTCTCTTAATAAATTTTAATTACAAGTACGATAAAATAACGAAACCACATAATATAACAATGAACGTGTTTTACGAAACTGAATATTAGTTGTAAACAATGAACGGAGATGATTACAAAACATACAACTCACCAAACTCTTTGGCTCAAACTAAGTGAAAATGGCACCTGCCCCGACAGCTAAATACATTTAAAGCTTCTCTCTTGTGGCTGTGCTATTCAAGAGTTCTATTTGATATATTTAGTCGTGCGCATTAATACATAACTCGCACGTGCTACGCAAGTAATAAAGGTGTCACGCGATGCAAAGAAAAATTATATAAAAAAATATTATCGCGCGCGAAACACGACACCTTCATAATAATGAAACGTATGGTGGTCTAAATGAGCCATATCGGGCATTTCGTAGCAACATGAACATTATGGCTAGATACGAAATTATAACTTTTTGGGTAATCAATAGTTACATATGTTTAATACCCATATTACGTATACTACTGTTCAGACGCATGTGCACAGAAGTAAACATATCGTTTGAAAACAATTTCAACATCTATATAACTCAATAGCATGGTAGAACATGCGTTACATTCTTTTTAAGATTGCGACAAGTATATGGGAAGGTAAGCAGTTTTTATTGCGTTCTTCTACTCGATCCTATGATTTCAGTAGAGATATCAAAACAAAACTTGCATTATTTTGCATTTAACTTACTATGAACTGTATATTCAGCTTATAATCAATGCCGTATACTCCACACCCAGAGATGATATTTACAAATTTCAGCCAGTAATGGTATTTACAAATTCATTATTGATAAAGAACAAATGATTTCCATATGATTTAAAATGTTCATAATTTTTGTTGAAATCGTGATTAGGATGCTAAACGCGATATATATTAGCACAATATTAGTATGCACGGAGACACTAAAACTTATAATACAAAAAAGTCGCTAGATTACATTTTTCTTTCATTGATCTAAACCATTCAATCTGGTACCAGTTCAGGATGAATATTTACTAAATTCTAATAATTGTTCGAATGCTGTACATATATAATTTAACATCCCTTCCTACAAGCCAATAGGTTGGATGAAGCAGCTTGAAACTGGAAACACAATGTTTCAAAGATCAGTGGCACTTTTGCATTTTGACAGATCGTATGAACATAATAATGTATGTCACTTTCCAAAAGATTTGTTCACTTTAACATTATAACGAAAATAAGATACGAACCCATTGCTCCTAATCCTCAATTAATTATTTTATGGGCAATAACATACAGGAATTTCCAGCCTGAATTCGTGCTCAATGGAAGATCAATGTTCATTTTACGCTAATTAGCAGATGTTGCTCATGCTGTTCCTGTTATTTCGATCACTCTGTAGTAAAAGTTATAGTGACATATTTGCCCATCATCATGGTGAATCGTTCAACAGCAAACACATATGGTCCTCTGGCCACTTTACGCTGGTAAGTGTTGAAGTTTATGTACTTATCGTCAGGACTGAAATTACTATATAGTGTATCTAAATCTGAATCACACACAATTTTCTATCTTGTACACAAACATTAACAGGATATGATCTTCTTGATAAAATGCTTTCACGACTCACTGCGTCTGTTGAAATGTATTAATAATGGCGTTGTACTTGTAAAAATCGAATCGAATTTGTAAGTAAGTCGTAAACCTATATCCAGCTCTTTCTCAACATATGTCCGAAATAGGAAACACGAGAATATCTCCATCTAGTATCGCATGAAACGTTTTTGTGCCAACACAATCTTAATTTAAGAACAAAGCAAACCCTACTTCTCTCTCTTCCAACCATTATAAAACTATCTTGCATAGGCTACTAATAGTGGCATGGAAATGTCGTCTTTTGCAGGACGTCATACTGATAGTTGATCGATATGCGCTGCTCGCAAAACCCATTTAACTTGAACGCGTTCATAAGATCCATTCACAAAGTGAAATAAACACATGGACTAAATGCATATTTTCCGAAGTTGATATTTTTTGTAAACGTTCTGATTAATGGTCAGTCTCATTTCGTTAGTAATAAACTGTAAACATGCTTCCCCAAAACATCTTAAATTAAAAACAAACTGAAAATATGATAGAGATATTGATCTGACATATTGTTACATAGACTTGGTAAGAAAACAATAATAATTAAAATGTCTAATTACAGTTTATATAACGTTCCTAGGACTCTTTGTTAAATATTGTCTTACCCGAGAAAAATTGTCATTAATCAATCAAAATTGTACTCCATCGTTGGAAGATATCGTGAGGTATGTTAATGACGTCCTGGTATCTTATCATTGCAGGGTGGTTGTTTGGTCTATATCTCTCTTTCAATCTAAGTTTAGTTAAGTTGAATAAAATATTGCATTGATTTCAGAGACTAGATGTCATGCACAGGTTGTTAAAACGTACCGACTTCTGGCAAAAGCACAGAAAATGAAGCAACTCGTACTTTGTAGAAAGTCATGTGCAGTATGTAAGGTAAAGTAACCCATTTGTAAGATAAAACCGATTCTTCCTAAAACGAAGAAATATAAAGTCAATAACGTAAAACCGAAGCCTCTAAAACAAACCGATTAACAATCTGAAAGATAACAAGAATAACTAAATAGACGAAGCGTATTGTACGAGATCTTCCAACTGAAATATCTGCCGCCAAATATTCTTCTGTCGGTGAATTGGTTGTTTGCTTGATTGGGACTTTTAACGTAGCTTTAACAATTTTGTTTACATATCGCGACGCTGTCTGCAGTCAAGAACCTTATAGTGGTGTCCATCACTGGGGAATCATGCTGCAGACAAGTATCATGATATCCCACCCAGTCACGTTATCCTGACAACAGGCCGACCTGCCCTAACACCAAACACTTAATCCAGAACTTCGGGCGAGGAAGCTGTTAGTACCATTTTTGTAAGTCTTTTATTTTACTTGAAACCACGATTTCATACATCCACGGCGGACGCTGTAACCATGAAAAACCATCTAAAATGAAACAATATCATGTAAATAATGTAATATCAAAGATTCTAAAACAAATCGATTAACAGTTTGAAAAGATATGAAGAAGAACTAAACAGACGATAAGTATTTTACGGGATCCTGCAACCGAAATATCAGATGCCTAACTTTCGTATGTTTATCATGATAATAATGTTTATATTGATGATTTTCTCTGATAATAATATTTTTTTGTATTAATCTTGATAATATTTATTACGTAATCTTTTTCTATTTCCAGTTTGATTTACATTATATTAGTACTATTTACCCTACCTATCAAATTATTTTTTTTTATTCAACACAAGGTATCAGGATTTTACATATTCCCCTTAATCACCACCTGAACTGGCGTATGGGGCATGATCTTAAATTATTTTGTGTCCTGATCTCTACATGTGTTCCCTAAACAACACGCACAAACATAAACACACAGACACTTACTTACAATCACAATTATTGTACACAAAGTCATACTCGCATACAAACCCAATATGTTTGAAATTGCATTAAAAAAAAAGATAATAATAATAATAATAATAATAAAAATAATAATAATAATAATAATTCATGTACCAAAAGTTGATAATAGGGTCCACTTTCTTTTAAACTCGTCACTTCTGTTATTCACTTTGGCGACATATTTTTCCAGCGTTTTATATGATAAAACACAATTTTTATAATAGGCAAGATTTGGGCTTTTTGATGCACAACGTGATCTGTATATAACATATTTTGCAAGCAAAATTAGGAAGTTAATAAGATCATCAAAGTTGTTATTTCCTATAAAGACATCTTTTCGTGTAATTCTAAAATTTGGGTCATAAGTTTGGATCCATTCTACCAACAGTTTCCAAAAGTTTTCAGTAACTAAACAGTCGTAAAATAAGTGCTCAATTTCTTTTATTCCCTCATTACAAAAGGTATATTTATCATTATCACTTAAATTATTCTTTTTTAGAAACTGGTTTGTGGCAATATTTCTGTGGAGAAATCTAAAGTTAAAGCTAATCAGTTTTGTGTCCTTTGTACAAAATCTAGCCGAAACAAAAGAGTTGGTCCATTCATTTGTACCAATCGCACACTCTAGCTGTCTGGACCAAGTTTCATGTTTACCATTTGCCTTTATTATTTTGGTTCTTGTCAGGTCTTTATAGATAAATTTATTCTTTGTTCTTACCCTAAGGAGAGATGTTTTGTCCAAAGCTACAAGAAAACTATTTCCACTTTCAAAGAAAGTTTTAATTTTCTTTTTCCACATAACTGAGATCTTTGAAATAAGAGCAAAGTACTGCATGAAATTATTTGTTTTTGTTTTTTGTTTTATTTCATCAAAACTTAATAGAGACCCTTGTGCATCAAAAAGTTGTTGAATAATTACAATACCATTTGTTCTCCACCATGTGTATGATTTAAAATTATCTACAGTCACAAAATTAAGAATATCTTGAGACAAGTATTCATTAACAGTAGATGGTTCATTTTTCCATTGAGATAACGCATAAATAACATCAAGCCAAAAAATATTTTTAATTAATTTAGAAATTACTTTTAATTTAGTTTTTCTTAATGAAAGTACCAGCTTACCTCCAAATTTTCCAAATATTTGTTCAGAAACCAGTTTTTGCCATAAACCATCTTCGTTTATTAAGAGGCGCCTAATCCAGGAAAGTTTTATATAACACACAAATGAATGTAAGTGAATAATATTTAATCCCCCTTCCTCAAAAGAAGCTATAAGTGTGTTTCTTTTAACTCTCTCAGTTTTACTGCCCCAAATAAACTGGAAAAATAATATATTCAGTTCCTTTTCTATATGGGGTGGAGGATTTGGCAAAGCTGCAAAACGATGAATGAATTTAGGCAAAAGCAAGGACTTTATCAAAGTAATTTTTCCAATAAGGGATAAATTTCTTCTACTCCACCAGCCAAGCAGTTTCTTAACTTCCTTTAACTTCATCGAATAATTAAGCTCTACCATATCCTCCAAGTTCAAAGCGAAATATACTCCCAGCAATCTAAAATTGGACATTGACCAGTTAATATCAATTTCTGGACATATTTTTTCATTAGAATATTTTTTGTTTCCAATCCAAATTGCTTTCGATTTCAAAACATTGCAGTGCAGACCTAACACCAAAGCAAAATCATTTAAAATCTGCATGGTTGTCCTCAAGGACAAATGAGAGCCATTTAATAATAGAAAAGCATCATCAGCGTACTGCCCTAATTTGAACTCCATTTCATTATAAAAAATGCCTGTAACATCTGTGTTTTTCTTTAGTTCTATTGCAAGAAGTTCAATTCCTATTATAAAAAAGTAGGGTGATAAAGGGTCTCCCTGGCGACAACCTCTCTTCAAATTAAAGAATGGGGATAAATGTCCATTATTAATAACACAACGTTTTGATTTATTGCAAAATAGCCTGAACCAGTGACAAATTGATTCTCCAAAGTTAAAAGACTTCAGGGCAGTTTCCAGAAAGTCCCATTCAACTGAGTCAAACGTTTTTTCAAAGTCTATCAATAGGAGAAGACCAAATTCATTTTGTTCCTCAAGGTATTGCATCAGGTCATACAAAAGTCTTGTATTTTCACCAATGAATCTCCCTTTCATAAAACCCTTTTGGGTGTCACTGATGATAAACGGGAGTACTTTTTTGACCCTATTAGCAATTGACGCTGAAGCAACCTTGTAATCTACATTAAGTAGTGAGATTGGTCTCCAATTTTTTTATAAATTTCCTGTTTTTATCTTCTTTTGGAATGCACGTTATGATCCCCTGAGACTGAAATTCTGAAAAATGTTGCATATCGTATCCAGTATTTAGAGACCTAAAGAGAAAACCGCCTAGGTCTTTCCAAAAGAATTTGTAGAATTCCATCAGAACCACCGCTTGTTTCATTTTTCATATTTTAGTGCTAAACCACATTCCTCAAACGTTAACTTACCTTCACATGAACTTCTTTTAAAATCTGATAGTTTTTTTATCATGGTTAAAAAAGTGGTTAAGCGTTTGAAAGTTACATTTGTTTTTACTTTGGTATAATTTTTCATAAAGGCTTTCTGTTGATTTAATATTTCTTTTGAATCTGTTAACCTTGTTCCATCTTCCTTAGTTAACTCTTGTATTGTTTTGTTTGTGTAATTTCTCTTTTCGAGATTGAAAAAATATTTAGAGTTTTGTTCACCAGATTCATACCATCTTGCCTTAGATCTTAACATTATACCTTCCACCTCTTTTTTCCTCATTTCTTTTAAATCCGCTTGCTTTTTGTTCAATTCTTTCATCGTAGTGGGGTTATTATTTTGATTCACTAAAGCATGTAAGTATGTATTTCAGCTTCCTATTTCCTGAAATTTTATTTTTCCTGTTTTGCTTTTGCTTGTGAGTACATAATAGATTCTGATAATATTATCATTTTAAGGATTTCAAAAAAACAATTGATTATTACATGTTAGTTTCACCTGAAGTGGGTTTTTCTTATCACCTTCACAATAATATTCTTCTACTGTGTTGGTATTACATTTTTTTACCAATTGAATGTATTCATTTTGTTTTTAATAGCTTTGAATTGAATTTCCAGTATCCAGGACCTCTCGGTGCTGCAGATATAAACAATTTTAGTGTTATTGCTGAATGAGCTGTTTTATAGCCAGGAATAATAGAGGCGTCCATACAATTTGAAAACATGTCCTCAGAGATTAAAAAATATTCCAGTCTACTCTGTTTCACTGGGTTTGCCTGATGCCAAGTAAATACTCTACTGTCAGGATTGACTGTTCTCCAAGGATCCAGTAAATCTAGTTGATTATTGATGTCCTGGACTACTGTTCGGGCCATGGAGTGTTTATCAGGCAAGATATCATAAGAGTCACGCTCCATGTCCTGAACAACATTCCAGTCACCACAAATAATAAAAGAGGAATTTTCAAAATTTATAATATCCTCTTTCAAATTTCTTAAATACTCAGCATTATCATCATTATGACCATATAGATTCACTAGTGTAAATCTCTGTCCATTAACTGATAAATCTAAGAGAATATATCTGCCCTGACAATCGCATCTGTTTCTGAGAATTAGAAATTCAAAATTATTTCTAAACAGGATAGCAACACCAGCACTACTGCTAGATTTATGGCTTAAAACACACTTATATCCCAATTCAGCCTCCCAATACTTCTCAGTCTCAACTGTACTATGGGTCTCTTGTAAACATATAGTAGATGCTTTCTTTTGTTTGACCCAGCAGAAAATATCTCTTCTTTTGAGATCAGAACTATGCAGACCCCTAACGTTCATTGACAAAATTTTAATTTGAGTATCCATTGTTAAATCTTGTTTTAACTAAAACTTTCACAACGCTTATATAGACATGCATCACAAAACCATTATCATGAAAAATGCTTACGTACACCTTGGGACACACTCTCACACACATAACCACATAATGCTTAAAAAATCGATAAGTGTAGTACAGTGTCATGCACCATTGGGTACATATATAATGTTGCCCAATATAGTAATACATGAACTCTGTTCTACGCTGGAGTGTTGGTATAATTACCAAATGTAAACATCAATACAGTGTGACTAAAAAATAACACTTTTTGTCCATTGATTCAAGATTGAAATACAATATGCATATTTCAAGATTTTAGATTCAAGATTATAAGAACATTCTTACCATTAACAGGCTTTGTCGTTTACCGCAAATCACTTTTCTAATTTAAATTGTTACGGCTATTGGATTTAATTTATTTATTTTTTTTAAATGTTAAATCCAAATTTGTTATTTTGCCTTTAAAATGAATTGATTGGGAGATTTTTTTAGAATGTTCAGGCTGACTTAGATTCTCTAATTGTAAACAAGTTTTGACCGTGGCTTGTTTGACCTAAATCCTGACCTTGCTTTAGACATTGTCAACAAGCCTCTAAATCTATTGGTCAATTTCAAGGACAACATTTTTATTTTTAGTTCTTAGGGGTAGGAAAAATCTAGAGTATGTTATTTTTAGTAAAGGTAGTCTCTTTCTGTGACCTTCCATGAACTTCTATCAATTTCTAGAAAAGCGCGTGATTACTTGTTTACTTCAGAAAAACAATATATATAGCTGAATTTTGGAAGCTAACATTAGTAGATTTTGGGCTTATTGTAAGTTATCGGTTGTGTATTATCTGTCTGAGTTTAATTATTTTGGACTTTGCGTCAATTCGTTGGAAAAGAAGAATTATCTGGAAAAAGGACATATGTTTATGATATTCATTTGGATGATTAAAAACAAGAACTGTACCACGTGACATTGTCAGCCATTTTGTATTACATCGTCAAGATTCGAACCTGGAACTATTAGAACATTTATTTATCAGGACTTGTAATTCCATTAGTGGATTATTTTGTGAATTCTATATTTGTTGGATTTGATTCTCTAAAACAGTGAGTTTATTTATTTTATGAAAATAATTGTACTTAATAAATTCATTGTTAAAGTTATACAAGCTTGTTAGTTTTCACTCTTTCTGTGTTGCTGCTTATTCGAGCCTAAGCACGTAACAAAATATATATAATTAAAATTAAAACTATGCATATCCATTTTGGAACAAAGTTCTGTACCTCCAAATGTATCCAGAATCAATATGAAAAAAAAATTATTTTGCCGATAAATTGCAATTGAGTGTGTCACTGATGTCGTCAAAAAAGTCAAATTTGTACCTTTTTCCCGCTTTTGATTTTGCATACACACTGCAATTAAAGTACCAGGCAGATTCAATTTTTGGATGGGTAGTTAATCTATTTATGAGACCCATATTTTGTCTAGTAACATCTTCCACTATTCTTATATTACATTTGTTCTTGAAATCCCTTTTCCTCTTGGCAATGTTAACTTTGGATTCTGCATTCCAAAATTTCACAATTAATGGTTTAGGGGCACCGTTCTTCCCAGGGATCCAATCTATTGCGAGAATATCTCTCTCATCTACGTCATGACCTGTTACATTCTTCACCATCTCTGCAAACTTTGCTCAGATATTTTCATTTTGTGATTCAGGCAAGTTGAAATTTTTTATGTTATTTTTCCTTGAGTATTGCTCATTGTGGTTTGCAATCTTCATGGCTTCTTTGGAACAATCTGTATTATTTTTCATTTCTTCTTTTAGCTTTTCACTTTCTTTCTTAGAATCAACTAATTCTTCTCTTAACTGGTTATTTTCAAAGTTCATTGATTCTATTTTTCCTCTAACTCTTTTGTTTTGTTAACAATTTGTTTGTCCACTTCCTTCATCAGTTCGATTTTCAGTTTCTCAAACAGCTGGAATACTATGTCAGACACTAATCCACCTAATTCCTCTCTGGTCACTAATAAATTAATACCAGTTTTTATTTCGAGTAGATCCCTCTGGATTAATTCAACACAACTCACCTCTTCATTAGTAACAGTCAAATTCCCTGACTGAGAGCTTGTAGCTGACCTTGTTAGTGGCCTGCTGGTTTCCTTCCTAGCACTCTGAAAACTACTATTCAAGGTAGACTGAACAGTTTTCTTTGAATTGCTCATTTTGTCAGTTAAGAGAGTTCAGCACACTTATTGTAATCCTAAACTGTCTCAATGAAATTCTGAGCAAGTATTGTAAATTGTGCAGATTAATGAGTATGAGGGTCTTCTCTAAAAGATGTAAATTAACACCAGGTTACACAAACCATGGAAAAGAGACTCATTTAAAAAAAAAACTTTCACAAAACTACAAATTCTGCAAGAGACACATAATCCACAGATGAAATGAAACTTTAGATTGAAGATAAAAAGATTCACATAGATGCTAGACCAAAGATGAATCTCTACATCACACTGCAAACTCTAAATATCACCAACATTTTGGGAGAGATTTTCTTAACTACTTTCACTGGCGGCCATCTTGAATCCAAAAAACACCTATCAAATTATAAAATGAAGAATAATTTATTTGTTCTCATAATAATACTTATGATGAAACTTTCTGTTGTCATTAAGATTTTCGTTTTTCAATTACCATTTTTTCCATCAAATTATAAAATCTGAAAGATTTCCTTTTATTTTAAATATTATATAACATATCAATTTATAAAATCTGACTGATTTTTATTATTTTAGTAACACTATTCCATACAATTATAAAATAAGTGAAGAATAAAATAATAATAGTTATACTGATAATAATATGTATCATTATATTCTTTTTATTTTCATTAGATTTTAAATGTTTTAGTATTATTTATCGAAATCTATGAAATCTAACTGATTGTATTATTCTAGTACCTATTATCACATTATATTAGGCAATCAGTCTAATAGTTATTTTTAGTACTATTTTGCCTGAACGTTGGATAGGAATGTGTAAAAATTAATTTGTTTCAAATATATAAGATTTAGATATATTATTATGTTTGAGAATACCCGTAAGTTTAATGTTACTTTATCAATGCCTAAATAATTTTGGAAAAGGTTTCTTTGATAATATGATCAACTTGGAATATTAATTCTTCAGAGTTCAAGCATAGTATTACAAAGTAAAGTCGTGTCGGTTGTCTTTTATTTATGAAGAAAATGTAAGTTCTAGTATTTTCTAAGTATTAACTTTTTTCATTTCTAATATAAGAAATCTATTGTACAATTTTACCTTGTTGAATTGTTTAATGATTGTATTCTTTCGATCACCAATGAGGTACTCAGGAATATAATCTTTAAACAAATTAAATAAAATTAAATTAATTTTGAAGAGATAAACATGTTCATCATGAGCTAATGATTTGATAATTTCTTCATTAATAGGGAAAATATTTTTCTAATCTGTAATATAATGCTGGATTAAATTAAAACATTTATTTGCCTATCTCTATATTTTGGAAATTTTATAAAAAAAATTTATCCTTGTTTCCAAAAGTATTCCGGAGTGACTTCAGGTCATAATTACACTGATCTGATCGATGATTGAAATATATCTGCTTTTAAAATAGCGCGTTTTTTATATTATGGCTAATAAAGTTGGTTCGTAAACATAAATTGTTTTGTACACCTTTCCGTTTAATTCTGTCCTGGAAGTCATCATTGACTTGAGCAATATTGATAAATACCTGTTGGAATAGAAACAAAAATCCAAGCAAGACTTCCATGTGGTTTGTTTTTATTTGCAAATAAAAGTGAATTGTACACCTGTAATTCACCGAATTAATTTGATCTAACTATTTGGCAAACTATGATATAATCGTAATTGTTCAATCTCAATTTCTTTTAATATAATTTCAGTTACAAAACTTACGCACGAACTTGCTGATATCGTCGTTGTTTTCTATGAATTTGTATTAGTGACGATCTGTTGAAGTAATTCTTGCGATGACAATATTAGTATTGTTATTATTATTATTATTATTATCATTATTATTATTATTATTATTATCTAAATCAGACCTAATCATTGATTCATTTTGAATCTTAATCATTTATGCGAACAAAATATATGATATTTCTCCGTGGCTAAGCCTAATAATATCAGCGCGGATAATTTAGAGTCTGCTAGCGTTGAAGAATGTAGTTTTATTATATACTCATGTTTTGTTTTGCTAAATGTAGATATTGTTTTAGCAATGATATTTTCAACACCAACAATTGTTGTTTGATCTGAAATACAGGTTAGTATACTTATTTTTTAAAGTAGTGTCATTGGGGGTAATTGTTATTGTTTCTATTAGTACACTATATAATTACATCAACGACAACTACATGTCTACGATATTTCTTACTTTCACTCTGTATATTCATCAACGATATTATTTAGTTTATTTGTCAATCACGCGCACTTATTGTATATGTACTTTATCACATTGAAGGGGAAGCTCATTATTTAATTAGGGGAAATTTTAGCGATTAATCCAATACACGAAATATCAATCAAGCCAAGTCAGTTCTTCTTCTCCAATGCAATTGCAAATGTTACCTGGTCGTTTTTATCTAGTAGTAATAATATAGATCCCAAAGACTGGGTTAGTGGATAACTCCGTGGTTATGTCGTGGATGTTGTAAACGTTGTAACACCGATCACTGACGAGCTGCATGATATGCTTCGAAAATGTATCAGGCGGTGACCATAATACTTGTCCAGACGCTACCGTAAAAATAACTATATCGGTGATGTTTTTTTATGTCAATGAGTTTAATATCAAGCAATGCTTGATTTCAAATAAGAAAATCAGTTTCAAAAAGACTGATTGTTATTAACGGGTCCGTAATTTGGATCTTGAAACATAAGTACTATATTTGGATCTACACTTTCAAGACTTAAAATATTAGAGTTCATCCTTGATCTCATGAAGAGTTACATCAATCGCGTATGCAAAACGAAATGTAACTGGATATGAATTATTGTCAAATTAATGATACCGGTTTCAAAATTTTGTAGTCTGGAAGATTACTGAACAAGCACAAAACACCTCTAAATTTCTTGATATTTAGTTTTGTATCGGCATTAAATGAGTCAAAATTAGACATTGGCACAAAACGCTTTGCATCTAACAAAGTGTTTCTGAACGTATCAGACCCTTCCCGTCTCGATAATAGTTTCCTTGTAATCTTAGACATTTCCTTCTTTCTTTAATCCGTTTCCTGTTCGTTTCTTTAGTGCCATTCCTACATCATTACAGATAGCACAAGGTTCTGCAGATTATGCGGCGGCTGGTGAGGCTACAGAAATCAATACTGGTATAGCTGCAAAAGCGGAAAAATAACGTTTGTGTAAATAATATTTTAATACATCCAAGGCAAACATCATATTTCAAGTCAGTATTCGATTTTGTTGGTACATTATTAAGATGCTTAACTTGACGTTCGGATAATGATTGCTTATTTCGACTGGTTGTGATTTCTTTTTGCTTTGATGATACTTGGTTCCAGTATGTTTTGTATGGCAATGTACTTTTTTTGTTTGCCCCAGACTCAGACTGCCACTAAAATGATGAAATGACATTAATAATATTAGAAACGATTTAATTACACATGGTAGAAGTGAAATGTTTTCCAATAGGCATAACTAGTTTTCATTCTTCCACCAACAACTTCAAGTTGCATTTTGTATAACATCAATTGCTCTGTAATTAGTAATAGGACGAATATCTCTCTTTACGCGTTACGCGAGCTAGGAAGTGTATAACAACTAATTACTGTCGACGTAAATCGAATGTACCAGATAAAATAATAGCAATAGATCGGATATAGAATTTGAAGACCTGGTTGTGATATTTGTAGACGATATTTTGATCTCATCCCATATATGCCATGAAACGATGATGAACACGTACTCTTTGATTTTGTTTACAATTAAGTAAGACATCTTCAGACGGTTCTTGATTTCCGTTTATACTTAAGGAAACTTGGGTGTCTCCAAGTCTCTCAAATATTATAATACCCTCTGAGTATTTACTTGTTAAACATCTTGTAAAGCAATACATATATGACGTGGTGCCGAGACACCTTGTTGTGATGCTGAATGCCAGGTAGATAAACCATTAATTGCGCTCCGAACACAACCTGTAGTCATTGTTAACCATGAAAATGCTGATTTACCGCTTTGATCCATAAAAGCGAGTAATGTTTGGTCTTTAGCAATTTTTAGAATAATTACTGTTATGTCAATTAACGTTTTGATAATATTACTTTTTACCAAGTGCAATTCGGCAGGTAGCCACATTGCATCGTTATCATGGCCTTTTCGTATAACTTCAGCTATATTGCTTAGCACCGAAAATGACTTCTCAAACATTTCTGCAAAATCTCAAACTTTGAGACAGTGCAAATTACTAATGAAAAAATTATAGTATCACCTCATTAATCTAATCAACTGATGCGATTTTGTGGACAATTGCTTATCGAGAAAAGTTCTTTCTATTTATATATTATATCGTTTTATATCACTGGAAGTTATCATGCTCTATGTTAATGATGTAACGATATTGTTCCCGAGTAGCAAGTTGTACCATTAATACGTTACTCAAATGATAAATTTAGTTTATCAAAACAAGCGGACCACATTAAAAATCTATATATGTAATGAATAAATATTATTAATACAATTATTACAGATGCATATTCCCAAACATGCTGACATTACGTTTAAGGCAAGTAATTATGTGAGTCAATTGCCTCTTGTGAAAGATATATCTTATTCTCTTAGACATGGTTTTTACTATGCAGAGACCGATCGAAATAGATAGAACACCAGAAACTGAAAAACTAATCGAATACTTGTTACAGACCATGTTGATCCTCATTTGCTCTGTGAAAGACTGTGTTCTTTGGTCGAATTTAAGGATAGAAATTTCAAAATCGTGACAATTTCTTCCACTAATAGCGTCGCCTGCTAACACAAAGTGTGCAACTGTAAACATTGGTAGTCGATGCATTATAATACACGCTTTTAAAAGGGCGTTATATCCGTTCTCGGAAAAGCATCCAGACATCTTGGATAATTCACTTTCACCTACAAGTAGTACATTTTTTTTCAATAAAAATAAGAGGCTTCTGCGGCTAGCTAAATATTACATTCATTAACATACAGCTTCGAAAACAAGATCAGCTAACGTGTTTAACGGAAAACAAAAAAGCTTTCCAGAAACAAATCCCCATAAAAAATGGTTGATACCGGAATATACATAGTAAGAGAATCTATACCCATGAAACGTTTCACAGATTTTGAATTTAGTGTTATTATTAAATATAATCTTATGAGTTTAACTAGTATTATCCGTACGAAATACATGCAATTAGACAGGATACCCATTTAAAGTCATTTATTTTGTCTACACCTTAAATCTTCCTAACAGTTAACTGTCATAATCTTGCATGTCAGTAAAACACAGAATATATACACACACAGACACACACACTCACACACAAAAAACACAAACACACACAATATACAATATTGAATATATATATATATATATATATATATATATATATATATATATATATATATATATATATATTCAGTTAATCCTTGTGAGCTATCTGCACCTGGAAATGGACCTGTAACTACCTCTGGATGTGGACCTACATCATCATATCTCCAGTGGCCTGGACCATCCAGTCCTACGTCAAATCAAGATACCCTTTCTTTCTGAGTTTTGAACTGCAGACACTTTTCACTATTCTTGTAAGTAATAAAGATAAATGAAATTTCGAATCTAAACTCAACTTCAGTTGTAAATTTTGAAAGCACGCTTACCTCTCGTTCATTTTATCAATAGATCTTGTCAGTTTTTGTGGAAATTAAATTAAATTTTGTGCATTGAAATATAGTGCTCTGCTCTTGTTCTTCCTTGATGTATACACTGAGTGATTGATTTGAAGGGAAAAAATACTAAATCCAGTTGGGAGATTCAACTCATATTTCAATTCATGAAGTCAACTATCCTTATTCTGAACGCTGTAAAAATAAAAGCTGTGAAAAAGCCTCAATCATCTTTGAACGGACATGTTGATACACATTGACTACGCTCTTTCCAATAAAATAAACAATTGTGTAATAGCCCGTTAAATACACAAGAATTAGATTGACGTTTGATACAAATATTTCATGTCCAAGGGCAGTTTTCATGTTTTCAATCCGAATGAGTCGTTAACGTATATTGATTTACCTTCCGCTGTGTCTCTATCTCCATATATACTTTAACAATTAGTTAACTTCCCTATGTATATATGAATACCAAATTTATATATTCATATTCATAATACATGTTTACGGTATCTAATCCTGTCTGCTACAGTCACATATGAGAATTCATTATGTGAATGTAGATTTTCTAACAAGTTAGCATCCTGGAGCATTATTCAGAAGAGGCCGACTTCCAATAATGCATATAACAGGCTCGATTACCGGCCTGCTTTATTTCCATATAAAGCTGCTTACTCCACATATTTAAATGAAAAACGAACCTTTATCGTGTCGCGGTGGCCGAGTTGTCAAAAGCGCTGTCAGTTACCCATCACTGCCATCTCATCACTGTCTGCGTGCGTTCGAGTCTCGAATTTGGCCAATGTGGTTATTTGTAACGCTTGCCAGTAGATTCTTGTGAGTTTGTGTTTTTTTCCGGGATTTTCCGTGTTCATCCTCCACCATTAATACTGGCCGCCATGAATATCATATTATGCTGAAAAATGGCGTTAAACTCTAAAAACAAACAAAATGTATTAGTTTCACCTTCAATTGAATCCTGAATTATATTCGAGAAAGTCTTAGAAATCAATCATTTAATTGATCCACTATTGCTAGGAGATCGATCTGGATTGGAGAAAGAAATAAAACAAACCTTGCAGAAAAGACCTCGGATAACGTAACATAAAAGGGGTATATTCCAGATCAAAATATAATTTTGCTGTTTTATATAAGTGATTGTTATTTCATTTTTGTCTCTAGTCCCATCTTATTTTAAATAGACAAACACTATTCTTACAAATTCTGTTATGTGAGGTGTTTGGGAGCAGCAGAGTAGGTTATATAATATATCTGTATTAAGTTTAGATTCTTTTGCAAAGTTATTTCAAAATTATCTTTCATCATGAAGGTTACTCTTTTTATTTTTTATACTTGAAACTTTTTCGAAGATATTGCATGTTGTACAATCTACATTCAAAAGATATAGATTTTATATTCATGCAAAATACTTGACACAATTCGAATATAATTATAATTCTTTGACAGAAGCGTTTGCATCACAATGGAATTTTACACACATGGTGGCTCCAATCTGAGGCCTGAATATGTGTCATTAAAGTGCAGAATCCCTTCTTTGCCATTAGAAACAGAGGCGAGTGTGACGTTATTCATGCAAAATTGAAATCCTAGTAGATATTATGTAGTTGCCTCACTTTACTGATAACGGAAGTAGCATGAATGCTAAGATTGTAATAGCCTGTGACCTGTATATCCTTAAATCGAAATGTAATTTAAATTAGTTGAGCCTTTGTATACCTTTATATTGCTGGTGGCTATGTGTGAACAGATAATATTCGGACCACGCTGAGACGAGCATTCTTTTAACGCTCGTAGAGTCAAGACTCCAGTACAAATGCAGAATTGTAGTTTTAAGTAATTTTGCATTTAATTTTACAAGAACACATTTGAATAAAGTAGGTTTGACGTTCAAGTCAGTGTTCTAATCTGTGTTCATGCAAACTACAATTTTTGCATTAGATTTCACTCACTAAAAAGTATCGAGAAGAAGAATCTACATCAAAAGTTTATTTACTTCAACATTATATTAAATATGAGAAAGGTAATAATTATATCAATGACGAAAACATCAAATTATTAGCTAAAATAGTTCAAGATGAACATGTTTATCTCTGCAATATTAGACTAATTATGTAATGATTATATTCTTGGTGCCTCAATGATGATATAAAGAATAAAATCATTGAAAACATACAATTTAGGTAAACTTGTGCTATAACTTTTTTATATTAACAAAGAAATCATTTAATGCTGATCAAAAGAAGCAGTAACGATTAGAAATACTATAAACTAAACTATTTATTGATTAATCTAAGATAACCGATATGACTTCACCAACATTTTAATACTAGAATTTAACTATGACGAATTAATATTACCAGTCAATAATATTATCAAAGAAAACTTTCCGAAAGTTATTTAATCATGAATACATATATATATATGCACCTCCAAGTATTCTCAAAGATAATGAGAAATCTAAATCTTATAGAGTTGAAACAGATAATTTTTTACTGACTCCTATTCATCTTTCACTTAAAATTGTACTAAAAATAATAACTATTAGACTGCATAATTTAATGGGATAATAGGTAATAGAAAAATACAAATCTGTCATATTTCATAGTTTGGTGTGTTAACATGTACTACAATAATATAAATCAGTCGAATATTTTAATACTTTACTGTAAATATTACTAAAATAGTTAGAATCTAATGAAAAATAGAAAATAATATAATAACTATTTTTAGTACAATGAATATTATTTTTTTACTTTGACTTATTTTTATAATTTTTTGTATGTACTAAATAATGAAAATTAGTCAGATTTTATCATTTTATGGAGTATTTTGTTGCTGAAATAAATTAAAATCATTCATATTTTATAATTTTATTGAGCAGATGGTATTTAAATAATGAAAATCTTGAAAACAGAACATTTTATAATAAGTAGTACTATCAGAAAAATTATATAACTTTTCATTTTCTAATTGAAGAGGTAGCTTTAATATTACTAAAATATTTGAAAATCCTACTGAAAATAGAACACAATTACATTTTAAATAAATCTAATATAATACAAAATATATTATTAGCAGAAGTAATTATCAATATAAATATTACTATTCGAATAAAATAGTTAACCTTGACTACGTCAAGGTAGCCATATTTTATACTTTGGTACGTTACATAGTACTAAAATATCGAACATTCGCCTCAATCAGCACGAACTGTGATAATACCTTCAAGTATATCTTAACCTACAAAAGAATGTTTGGCGGCAGCTATTTCAGGTGGAAGAATTTGATAAGGTACTTATCGTCTGTTTAGTTCTTCTTATTGTCATTCCAGATTGTTCATCGGTTTGTTTTAGAAGCTTCGGTTTTAGGTTATTGACCTTATAATTTTTCATTTTCGTATGAATTCGTTTAATAGCAAATGATGCTGCAGCGAAAGGTCGGCTGACACTCTTTGCTGCTTGTATGATTAAAATATTAAAATTTGCGTATGTGACCAATTTCCATCAGAGTTAATACGATTTAAACATAGCATATTCGGTAGTATGCATACTTTCATCATACAAATATGTTCGCGTGTTGCACAACATGTTTTAAGAAAAGAAAATGCACGTTGATACCCCTAAGGCCACATATCATTTCATGATGTTTTGGAGAAGCTCGAGCCACTATATGCCAAATATGCAGAGTTGTCTTGTATTTTTTCGTCCGATATCCGTTCAACAGAATGTTTATCCTATGACGCCATTTAGATGGATGAAACCACAAATATATTTGCTCGTGACTTGAGTGCACAGTGCTATCCATGTGTTAACCAAAATTTGGAACTTTATTGACATTATCCTCCTCTACATTCAGATGACGACTTCTACTTGGACGGGTATCACACATCTTTCAGAACGTTTTGATTCCACTGGGACTACTTAAATGCTCGAATTCAAATATCTACCTAAATGCCTAGTCGTTATAACCCAAATGAGCGACGCACTTTCAGCCTCTAAGCCTTCATCTCTCTTCCTCGTTGAGACAAGTAACAAGCTTTTCATATCCTTTAATTTTCTACACCCTATCTGTATTTATTATTTCAATTTTGTTATGCAGAGCTTGATCAGAAGACAAACAACTGGCTTTTCATCTTAACAGGTATTTCCTTAGCTCTGTTTTTTTTTTGTTCTAGTTAGCAAATCTACGGTAAACAGTTATTTGAAGGATATTTAGATTATTTCATTTGATTGTCCTGGTTGGAGAAACGAAAATGATAATATAAAGATTATAATAATAATTGAAATTGTAACTGCAATCTGTCACAACACCAACGAGATGGATTGAAACCATGGTCAACATCCTTTTTTCAGTGAAGGTTATCTTGACCGCATTTAAAACCGTTTGGTAAAATACTGATATGTAAAGGATAGTTTTGTTGTTTTTTTTTGTTTTGTTTTTTATGGTTTAACGCCATTTTTAAGCACAATATAGGCTATACATTACGCCAGTATTAATGGTGGAGAATGAACCCCGTAAAACCCCCGGAAAGAACCAACGACCCACGACAAGCTACTGGCAAGCTTTCTCACATAACTACATTAGCCGAATCTTAGACTCGAACCAACGCAGACAGAGGTGACATGGCAGTGATATGTAACGGACAGCGCTTTAGACCACTCGGCCACTCGGGGCCCCTGTAAAGGATAGACAGAGATACGATAGGATGATATGCCTGATGACCAGTTAAACAAATATAAATTTAAATACAGGAAGATATTGGGGGAGCTGATATGACTTTTCCACAGATAGAGGACTTTGCTTTGGAGCACCTGTTTTGCATTATAAAGTCATCATTGCACGTTAAAGATGTGAAAGGCTTTGGTGCCTGCATTCGTGTCCATGAAGTTATTTTGCGTCTTTTCCGGTCACAACTGAGCATTGTTGCCTTTCGGTGACATGGTACTTCCAGTCTTCAAAGTTGTCGGAAATGATGAATTCCATCTCGTTAATTACTTATGAGATTAGATGCTGCCCTGATAGCTTCCATATTCAAGTCATTAATGTGGAGATATGTGTCCTCCAGACATCACTTTTCTTAGCAAACCTCGTTGCGTCATTTGTCCAGTAATGATCACATCTCACACGTTCCGCTGATCCTGCAATCGGCAATAATTGCCTAGATAATAGACGCCTTTTTAGCTAACAATTTCGTCGACAGAAGGCGCATTTAGACGCCACATTGCTGGGCAAGATCTGTTGTTGCAAGAACAATCCAAGGACTTGCTGATTCTTCCTAGATGTGATTGATGTGTTATTGAGAATGGATTTTTGGGTTACATTTTGCATCACATAACACACTCTCTTGGTTGAATGGGTGAGGCTAATATATATATATATATATATATATATATATATATATATATATATATATATATATATATATATATATATATAAATATATATATATAAATCATTTATTTTTCCTTAAATGTCTTTTCTATCTGACTTTGAACAGCAATTCTGCATAGTGGTTTTGCTAGTCCTTGTAATAAGAGTGGACAGGTGTGTTTCGCACCTTTGTAGTAGATATGGCAGTCACACAAATTTTTTTTTGCATGTCTGAATAATAATTGTACCAAATATATTCGTTTAAATTTACAACTAAGGGTGATCATAAGTTTGACATATCACCAATACATTGTATTTTTTTAAACAATACAATTTTAACCTGCTTTAATTATCTACTCATTGATAATACATAATAGTCGCATAGTTCCTTTTTCTTTCCTGCGTTAATCCTGCTGAGGCAGGTACCATGGATTTACAAGTCAGTATCCGATTTATTACGTTTCGCTGGAACCTCTGGTTTTAATTAGACAAGCGTGAAAACCCAGGTAGTTGTGTTATTTACAGAACAATCGCTCCTATACTCAGTGATACAGCAGTGTTACTTGACGGTGACAGTCAACGAATGAGCGTATTTGACTCTCAAGTGGAAAACATTTAACTGAATCACTAGTGATATTATAATGGCATATAGTCACGTTACGGTCACCTTGACATGATCAATTAAAAAAAAATTTACAATCAAAACATGAAAGTAAATGCGGACCAAAAATAAGTAGGATCAAATTTATATTGTTGATCCAAACGAATTATCATTATCATTCACCAAAGCTCAGCTTAAATCGGTATCCTAAACCTATAAGAATATCGAAGAAAAGAAATAAGGAAAATGCAGTGTTTTTAAATATCAACTTGATAAAGTAGTGGGCTTCATTGAGGTAGAGAGTGACATACACCATATATTTTAGCTCTATTTAGTTCTGATTCTTCTGGAAAATTGATTGTACACAAAGAATATATTAATAACTTTTTTAAGACAAGCCAAATCTGAATTGATACATATATTGGGCAACTTACACAGTTTATTTTTAGTATATTCAAAATTTTTGTAAGAATTAAAACAACCGATTATTGAAACAAGACAATAATTAAATAAAGTTTCATTCGACATTAAATGTATTAACCAGTGAATTCCTGAGCACGTATTTGGTTACAGTGTAAAAGATTTTGCAACATTAATGCAATACCTGAAATACATCTAATAACATTTGCTCTACAAGGATTTTACACCGACAAAGTAGAAAAGGCAATTACTGATCTTAATATTGAGAATTATCCTATATAACAATAATCCATACGGTGTAGTGCATATTGTCATATTTCACAAGAAATTGTAAATATAATATCAGCAAAAACTGTCAATGTTGTATCATGCAAATCTTGAAGAATCCACTCAGGCCCAGCAAAGAAAATGTTCCATATGCATGTGCTCTGCAAGTACCTACTGTATATTATATTGTACAAGAACTTATTAATTTTGTTTATTTGCGATAGTCGATTCGAGTACTTTGACCACTTTGCAGTATATTTTATTTATCAGTAAATAACGATGCTCTTTCAGCAGTAGATTGTCTTCAAAACATCATACATATCACGTAAATAGACAAGCAATAAAACTCAACCATTATCGATGGCGATTGGAAGCGGTACAAATATAAACATGTTATTTTAGGATATTATAGGCGGTATTAATATTACTAGGATCGAAATATATGTAGAAAATGTGGCCATCTGAAAGAGGAATTTCCTAGGCTAAGTGTGAATCCAAATAGGTCCGAGGCTTTCCATGTGCCATGCCACAGTTAATTTCTTTTATGGCTGTCTTCAACTCTTTTCTCGTTGGCGGAACATCATGTTGGTTGTACGGGTATTTGGTAAAGACCTGATTGGCTGATTGATGATGGCAGGTTTAGGAGCTGACTAAAGTGTTTTTCCATCTGTCTTTAATTGCAGCCTCATCCTTTATTATTGTACTGCAATCTGCAGCAAGCAATGGGGCATAGTCCGAGTTTGAAGGACAGAAGATTAACTTCATGGGTTTTTACAACTCTTTGGAGTTGGTAATGTCGGCACAGAGTTGCCGTTCATCCATTTTCCTGTCACCACCGGTCATGCATCTTGCGCATTTCTCTATAAGCCTCAGCTTAATATGACTCAAAGCGGTCTTTGGGGATGGGGATGGTGTTATGCTATCAGTCCATGAATGATGTGTTCTTTCTGGCAAGCCGATATTCAATGTCAACGTTGTCAACGTTGCTCAAGGGGAACCATCCTTGCTGGATTCTTATCTTACGACCCAGAGTCGACATAGTTGTTTTTCTTCTCATGTCTCTGAGTTTGTTCCATTTTCAGAGGCATTTCCACGTATATGATCGTTGGTTTATAGCTTGTCATTTAGACTCTTCTGGACATTGAGCTGGGGGGATTTGCTGCATGAGTTTAACAATGTTGAAGGCTGTGTGCAAAAGCTTTTTATGCCTTGGGTGATGTTGAACATTACGCAATTCTAAGGATACTTCGGAAAGTCTGTGGTCTGCCCTGCATTCCGTTCATTTAATGGCGTTGCTGATGAGAACATCGTGGCATCGCGTTAGCGGACCATTAAATAGTCGATTATGTGCGATTGGCGAGAGCTTGGGTACATGCAGATGTTCTTATGCTTGTTCGCCATCCTTAACATTGTATTTGTGAGGATGAGGTCAAATTCTACGCATTTGCTGGTAGGAGCAGGTCGTTGTTGTTCATCTTGCCGACATAATTCTTGCCAAGCACACTTTCTTACATTATATTATTATGTAAAATACAAATTATATTGTATTGTGATTAATATAGTGGGTACTAATGTACAAAAAAAACTCGTGGGTTACCTTATTATATCTTTTGTATTCCACTAATATTGATGTCTCGAAATCGGCTTGGTCTTACCTAATGACCCCTTGGACCAACGGTCCAAGATCTGGCGGAACGTGCTTTCAAAAGATGATCTTATTTAGGATTTATATGATATGCGTAAGACTATATATTCGACTGGACTAAGATGGATGGACACGAAATCGAACATTATGTATTGCTTCTTAAATTTAAGCAGAATTAGGTACAAAGTAGTACATTTGTCGGACATCGATAACAATGTACCTTTAAGGTTGAATAAGGAATATACCATTGATTAGGTTTAATTAAATCACTATGTTAATGTTGGCAAGGGACAAACAACAAAGGCAAACCCTTTGTTTGTTGACCTGACCAATATTAACGTTTGGTAGTCAGGGATATATAACAATTGCTGTCAGCTTTTAAAGAACGTCAATTAGTTATTTCTGATATACACACTTCGAGATTTTGAAACAGAATTGATAATTTGGGATTATTACGTATCGAATAATGTTACTATTACTACCTTTCTGATTTGGACTTTCCCCTTTCATGTATTCTGATAAGATGTATACACGCTTATCAAAGTCTGGACAATCTAACCAAAAATTAACTTCAAATGCAAGTGGTAATTGTTTCTTTCGTGTCAATACGTTACCAAGTGATTCAACACATAGTTTTGAATTTGCTCTTTAGATTCATAAATACCAGCATTATTTGAAAGCCTGCCAAGACCGATCAATATTCATTTCTTCTGAAGCATTCGAGATAGAAACAGCCATTAGCATATGTACATAATGCATTTTTATCAACTATATTAGTAGATGATGAGCATTCAAACACGACCGATTAGCCAAAGCATAATTAAATCTAGAAGCTAAATTGTCATGGGTACACGTATTTTTCAATATATATTGGTCTCCAACAAGTCTACCACTTACAATATTTAGATAAATTATTTGATGCATTTTCATAACAATCATCTTCTCATTGTTTTACCTCCCTTTGATTGATGTTTTCAAAGGTCGTCTAGTTAATATTTATGATGTATATTTAAAGAATGAGGTTTTTAAAGGTCGTCTAGTTAATAGTTGTGATGTATATTTAAAGTTATAAAGAAAGCGCTAATGGGCTTTCCAATA
Source organism: Unio delphinus (assembly GCA_029339505.1). NCBI lineage: Eukaryota > Metazoa > Mollusca > Bivalvia > Unionida > Unionidae > Unio > Unio delphinus. Next base: position 1,376,745 of record JAQISU010000114.1, on the reverse strand, counting down.
ATCATAAAATGTTCAGTTGCTGAATTAGCATTCAAATTGCCAGAAACGATATGACGTATAGTCTTGGTGGTTGGCCTTCTTTTGCATTATTTCATTCTGATTGATTGCAAACACAGATTCTTCTGGATGAACGGATGAGCATGCTTGAACGTGATCCAAAGACAACCAAAACAATCAATTAGAATGCGTTATGGTTCCTGAAAATGTACTTGTACTTAAAAGATGATTTACGTACATGTACATATGATTAACTATTAAGTTATGCCTACTAATCGTGCCTTTATCTTATAATGAAAGCTATAGAAAATATTTAAAATTCCTGATCTCAAATTTTCCAGCGAAATTTCCCTCCCTGTATTGGCACTATTTGTATCTTCTTTACTTCAATAACTTATATATTTAACCATGTATCAAACGTTTATAGTACTTTCGATACACCCTCTTCACATAATGGATTCGCTTTCGCGAGCATTATTAGAAAGTTCCTTGTTCTGCGCATTAGTAGAGAAAAGCGAGTTATTGACAATGTTATGTGACTACCTCTTCACTTCTAAATACTTTCTCCTTATCATTTATATGTTTAACATTTGATAATGTGTGGTCGAGACTTCTAGATTGATGTTAATTTCTTGGTTCGTTTCAATAATATCCAACCTACTTTCAATACAGTTACTTCAAGCATGTACTGCCTTATAGTTCAAACTAAGCCATTTTGGAACTTCAGTAAACACAATGTTAATTTTTTTTTACTTACAACATTTTCCATAGTATTGAGATACTGGATCTTAGATTTGAGACCCACCATCAGCCTTGCTTTTGACTATTAGATTTTCTAGAAACAGTTTTTATTACTCTAAAAAGTAACCTTTCATCAGATTGATCATAATAACGAAACTCTAATTGTGACGTTTTAATATTCTTTTTATATTACGGTTGATTATATGTGAGTTTGTGCGCATGCCTGTTTCTCAACGAAACACATGGACTTGTCGTAGATAACAAAAGACAAATGACTCGCTATGACAAAGAAAGTACAACTGCTTGCTTATAATTTTTTTTTTACTTACAACATTTTCCATAGTATTGAGATACTGGATCCTAGATTTGAGACCCACCATCAGCCTTGCTTTTGACTATTAGATTTTCTAGAAACAGTTTTTATTACTCTAAAAAGTAACCTTTCATCAGATTGATCATAATAACGAAACTCTAATTGTGACGTTTTAATATTCTTTTTATATTACGGTTGATTATATGTGAGTTTGTGCGCATGCCTGTTTCTCAACGAAACACATGGACTTGGCGTAGATAACAAAAGACAAATGACTCGCTATGACAAAGAAAGTACAACTGCTTGCTTCCGATGCTATTGCAACTGTGTCTTACTTTCGTGGTGTTTTTTTTATCAAACTTATTTGAGTAAATCGGTAAGTGAATTTTACTTTGCATTAAATTTCATATAGCTACCTTATTATGAAAAATAAGATCGAAACAGCTTATGTTCAAATTTGTACGCCGGATTAGTTTATACTTCATTCCTACAAACCGCTTTCAGTTTCTATTGAAAACAGTTTTGAGTCTTTTAATATTTAATATTGACAACACAATATATCTTGAAACGACACACATGCTCATTTGTAATAAATTCTGTACACTCACATCTATGAATACGCAGGTAGCCTGGCCATTCAAATTAGGCACTGGACAAATACAGACATTTAAACTCGCACGATTCAACCTGGTCAAAAAATAATTGTGCATTTTTCTCTTTCACCAAGTTATGTTCCACACAAAACTAATGTAAGCCGCTTACTTTAGCCATTACACAAATTTATTTTCCTGAGTTCATCTATTGTACAATGACTATAATTAGCTAGTCGAAAATAAGGAGACAATAAGCAGAATACAGGTATGATGAAACAGACATCATACCTGAGCAGTAAATTCATCCATGATAAAATGAACGCATAAGGTCACGAAACTTAAAAGCTCTTTAGGAAGTATCACCTAGAACAGCCAGGAACGAGCGTGGCAGGATTCATGTAAAGGTCAATTGACCATTGTAAACACGAAATGTAGAGCTGTTGTCGATAATATGGTGTGTAATCAGGCTTCTATTTATCTTTATTTGACCATTTCTCGAAAACGCATTTAACTTCTGTGCATCTTAGACTTTTTGTTATATGCAATCTTCATTCAACTGACTTGACAGCACCATATTTCAACAATAACCTCAATTCCAGTCTTTCACCAGCAATATTCGTTTACATAACTAGAGTTATTAACCATTGTTTAAAATTATAATAAATTACCATTTGTTCAATTGTTGATCGGGCGTTTTGTCTTTCATTAACAAAGACAACGTGTGGTACTAAATTATGTTAAACCTTTCTGTACAACTTCCTGTTTGGGATGATATTCGCAGCAGTTCTTTGTTCGATCCGCATCTGTTGAAAGAATCTATAATTGTGATCGTTGAAACACTCCCTTCCATCATCTGTATTCAAAAACTTGGGAATACCATGGCACTCCACAAATGTACTCAACGACTGAAGAACAATATCAGCTGCTTTTGCTGGAATCGCCATACTCCCCACATATTTTATCTGGTATATATTTTTCCCGAAACAAAGCAGACAATAGATTTAGCTGGTATACGAAGTATTTTCATTTAAAGAGAGTAGATCAGGATTATTTTTTTGAATCGTTCATATATATTATTACTGCGTTATATTATTAAAATGAAACTAAACATGCCACATCAGAAATGAAGAAGTGCGTAACACCATCAGGCACAAAGAAGGCCATTATGAAAACCTCCTCATCAGTGTCAGAACGAGAAAGCTGAAATGGAAGGCCATGTCTGTATAGCAAACAGTATATCCATACCAGTACTGCAGGGCAGTGTTCAGGGTGGCATATGGAGAGGTAGACAAACAAAACGTGGACTGACAACAGCACAGAATGGGCAATAAAAGGTTTTGCGGAGACACATGAATTGGCACATGATAACGAACAGTGTCTCAACGTCCGCACTAGGTCAAGAAACTGACGATGATGATGTTAATTTCTACGCTTGAAATAATTAATGTTTATTTTTGCAACAATTATTATTTTGGAGGTGTGATATGTTAGTTTTTTTTCTGTTTGACCTTAGTCCGTAATTGAAATTGATGTTGCGGACACACTTCCTTAGACGATCTACAGTCTGGAGTCTCTAATGTTCAACATTATATTCCTCTCGATCATGATTGAGAACAGGTGAAAACATGCAACGAGTCGCTAATAGTTATAGACAACTCTTGGATAGAAACGGATTGAAATGTGTTATCAATTCAATGTCGCGTAACAAAATGTTCATGTAACCTTTTAGTTGACCTCTCCCGAAGATTAAGAATTTTAGTCCTGCGCAAGCACGTGTTTACAAAATTAATGGCGAAAGTAACTAGATCGATAGCGAAAGATTCTGAAAGGAAGAAAAAGCTATCTGGGCATAGTATGGCAGCACACACATATTTATTGGTGACCAGCATGAACGATGAAATAATCTGAAGTCCACTTTGAGCATGAAAACTAATCCAGAGGTCGCCAAATTCTTGCTGGATAGGTGAGTCTCAATTTTGCGACGAACAGTCACGTTTGTATTCAGCCATTTATTTCTGAATAGTTAATTCTTTATAAAAACTCTTAAAATAACATATTTTATATAAATTGGCATTATTCCATATAGCTTGAAATCAAATGATACAGCCCTGCAGCAATACCACCGAAACCCGCAAGTACACCATGACATAACGCTGCTATTTTTGAGGCTAGCAAAGGGGATTTAATGATCATCTTCATTTTCGCACGCAACCATAAAACTTTATTTAGAAGCAAGTAGTCACTACTGTTATTTTTTTAAAAAATTATATATATACTGTAAATGGCGATGACTGTAAAGGAAAGTAATGCAATACAGTTAAGTATTTTTTATGCATACTATAGTTTGTAAAGTATATATAATTATTGTGTTCCCTTGCTATAATAGTTATGAATTGAATGGCAGTGCAATGAAAATATCATTTTCAATGTCACAGAAAACAGGGCCAACAATTCATAGGATTCAAATTTCTGCTGTGTCTGATATAACCACATCACATCCGATATGGCATCTGTGTAAATATTACTACATTTTATTAAATTTTATGTATATTTACTTGTTTAAAAAGGTTTTTGTAGATGCACATTTAACTATTTTTTTATTACCTGGAAATGTATCATTCTATATTAGTTAAATATTTTGCAGTTGGTAACGATTTACACTTGCTTCAAATATGACTTGTTTTATTTACAATATTTTAGTTGTAAATTGTCTGTTGGCATTTGTGTCCTATTTAGTTATTGATATATCATGCTGTTTGTACTTTAGTTAAAGGGTCTCAAGGGAGAATTGTCTTTGACTAAATGAGTCATTCCTTTAAATAAATCCTTATTATTATTATTTCTTGAAGCATTATCATTCCTATCATAATAAGCAAGATAAATGATAGTGCTTTCTTTAGGTTCAATGATAAAAAACAGTAAATATTTCAAGTTCAACATTAGTATTTACACATTTCAAAATTTTATTTTAAAAGATTCACTCTTGTCTGAAATTGAAGAATTTAAACAGAAGGTAAATGTTATGATGAAAACGTCTAAAAGTTTTATCAACCCATTTGAGTAAGTATACTAACAAAAAACATTCTGAAATACATAAAAGGGGAATGAATAATTGTTACATCAGTCCAGGTAGATTTAACGTTATACAAATGGAGTTTTACTATAATGTTGCGGTAACACCAAATACCTATACATTACGATGATATATATTTTCATAATCCTGGGAACTTGATTATATATATATATATATATATATATATATATATATATATATATATATATATATATATATATATATATATATATATATATATATATATATATATATATATATATATATTTATATATATATAGATATATATATATATTTATATATATATAGATATATATATATATTTATATATATATATATGTGTGTGTGTGTGTGTGTTGTGTGTGTGTGTGTGTGTGTGTGTGTGTGAGAGAGAGAGAGAGAGAGAGCAGCAAATGAATCTTATTGCATATGAGGTTATTACAAGATAAAATTCGTATAAATATCGAACCCACCTTTCACCATCTGCGTTAAGTATGCGTCTCTCATGTCTAGAGATTTACTATGAAGAACAAGATATATCGCGGTATACATAATTAAACATTTACCTTTATTTTCACCTTAACATTTTCTAGAAACAAATGAGTGTGTTTTACTCTATAAAGAAACTTTTCATTGTTTGTGAACAAAAGACAGTCACAACTCTGAGAGAACAAAATACAAACGACGCACGATAATTACTGAAACTACAACTGTTGTTTCTGAGGCAATTGCAATATACTACCAGACTATGAACATGCGAAATCGTTGGAACCAATCGGATAATTTCTTCCAAAAGTGTGTCGCGTGGTCAGACAACACTCACAAAACCAAACTCAGCAGCTGTAAATATGGCGTCAAAAGATGAAAATCGACCATCAAGAATGAACACTGACGTGCCCAGTACTTCTGGAAGTACACATTATCAGAAGTTACACAGTGATTGCAGTGAACATGTTTGTATTTCAATTTCTTGAAAAGTTTACACCAATGTGTATATTATAGACGTACCAAATAGTTGCCAATTTAACTTATCATCGCATCCTTACCCCCTCCCCCAAAACATGGATAGACTATTAAAGAAAACAAAATCAGATTCTATTCATAGCTGTTTGAAAGAGGAAAGGTTTTAGAATTCTTGTGAATACTCTTTTCCATGGATTATTTTGTTCTAGTCTAAAACATATATAATTTATAACAATTGGAATCATCCTTTAAAACACCACATGTCTGGAAAGACTATAAACACTGCCACTATGCATATAATTTACGTAAAGCTATTCATAGGCTGCCGCATACCTCGTAACATGATATACGTAATTATAATATACTCTTTACCCGTATTTTCTATATTTGCAAGTCATTGTTGTTAAAACTTGTATAAGGCTAAACTATTCCAGTTACACAACTGCTGAAATAAAAATGTTTGAATGAATATTCAGTGAATATCATTGGTGGAAAGTTAGTATTGTCTTCCAGTAATTGCACCTTTTCAATAATTAAGTCAGTTTTATTACATATCAAATTAACTTAATGAATTAAAGACGACTCAAGCTTCATTGTTTTTTTATAAGGTTTATTTAGTATCAGCAGTATATAATACAGTATTTGGTATAAAGGTAAATTCTTTGTACATCAAAGAAAAGGAATAACATACTCAGACTAGTATACAAAAATATAGCCCTTTTTATGATCTTTTCCAGTGATAGTAATCACATTAGTTATCAATAAAAGAAGGTAAATTATTTTTGGCACCAAGATCAATTAGTTACTTGATAAAATATCTATTTTTAAATTGACAATCCAAGAAAAAGAGTCGCACATTATTTGATTTGAATATAAACCTCTGCCAGCTACTCAACATACCTAGGAAATAATGAGATATATGATTTTTAATGTCATATTTATATCAAAGACAAGACTTAATGTTTGTTTTATCTTCATCTTGTTTTAGGTTCAGTACTAAACCTAAAAGTTACTCTGGACAGTACTCTCATATTGCACCAACATGTCATGATCATATGCAAGGCTGCATATCTTGAGCTGAGACGAATCAGCTCCATTCGCAAATATCTTTCAGCTGTTGCCATTAGTGTTCATTAGTACTTTCAAGACTGGACTATCATAACTCAATTCTGTCTAGTTCATCTCAATGAATCTAAAGATAAAAAACAGCTACTGAATATTAAATCGTTTCAAAATTTAACAATTTTCAATGGATGGGTAATGTGGGCTTTAAAAGATTTAATTTATTGTGCTCCTAAAGTAACTTTTATGTTCTCAGAAATTTTCAAACTTATTTTCAAATGATGAAAACAAAACATTTGTGGCTAAGCTACCAAACCATCAATCACAAAATCTCTATCATCACATTGGTTTTAAGTAGCATTGTGAATAATTGTAGCCAAAATTAAAACAAAAATGTCCAAAATTGATAATTTGAAAACAACTCTGTGTTCAGTTTACTACGTCAATGATTATACAACCAACTTTTTACCCATGGTAGCAACTAACGGACACATGTAAATAAAATTCTAATGTGTCATTATGCATAATATAAAAACAGTGGTCATGCTATACTTCATACTATGGTTTGTGGTCATTGTGGTTTTAGCTCTGTATTCCTGTCTGGGTGTGGTATTTATATATCGGCTGTGACACCTGGTGGTTTCTCTGTCAGGTTGTCTCAATTAGAAAAGAGGTATAAAGTACTGAAAATACAAAAATAATTTAATTTTGCCACCAGAACAACTTTATATAAATTTACACACACTACTCGTACAGTTGCATGGATAGTTAATGTAAACTTTACAACTTGTATGAATGTATTCTATGCTACTGCAGATATACAGATGAGCAGTGAAATTGTATATTTTACACAATCAAACAGACTAATATCCCAAAGGGAAATTGTTCAATGCGTAGAGAACAAAGTATTTAGGCATATAATACTCTTGTTTGCATGTACATTGTGTTCTTAAATTTGGGAATGCTAAAATCAGATAAAGATGAAGTATATTTCGCTTATGAAATGAATAAAAAAAATATATTAATACTAAAGAAAGTTCTTAGATAGCTTCATTTATTCAAGATACTTCTCATCCTTTTAATCAATTTTGGCATTCTGACTTCCATTGCTTTACCGCCAACTGAAATGTAGGCCAATGGTCTTGAAAACAAGCTTGTATGAGAATTTTAATTATAAAAAATCTTAGTAAAGTCTGATAAACTTTATTATTTTAATTTGAAGAAACACGTTGAGACAGGCTGCCAAGAGTGTGAGATATTCTGGAAAATTTGACTTCTTGTTCTGATGTTAGCCAATATTAGAAATTATTATACATACCGTTATTAATTCAGTAAAACCTAAATCCGCAAAACATATACATCAGGGTTGATGTTTTACAGTTAGGATTAGCTTACATCAATTTTTCATGCTATACAACAGTAAATATATCTGGTGGAGGAAGAACCTGGGAAAACCACTGGGAAGAACCACGGACCAATGGGAAGCTAGTGGCATGCTCTCTCAAAACCGAGCAGAGCCTGAGACTAAACTTTCCTGTAAATATTATATGTACTATATAATAATAAATAAATGATTTGGGTAAATTGTAAGCAACAATATTCCTGACCTATGCATTAAATTATACAAATGATTGCCTGTTATGCTGCTGATTTGTTACGAACCACTGAAGTATCCTCACACACCACCCTATTGATTTGAAAAACATAATGAATAAAAGATATATAAAAATGTACAAAACTTAGCCATTGCATTTACTGATTTATGAGTTCTAAACTGATTTCCTGCAAACACTGCTAACATTTCTTTAATCAAACGGGAGCATCTTTAGTAACATGGTCACCCTTTTTGCTTGGGCCTGCTTCTGTTTTCAAGCACTGTTGCGATTGATATTACTGTCTTTGAAGATCTCAGTAATTCCATAAATTTGGGATTTATATTTCTCTGAACACATGAATACATGATGTTCTGTGTGAAAAGTACTCACAAGATCAACACGACATCGATAATGTGTTCATAGATTTCCATAAGATCTTTTGACAGAGTGTGGCATGAAGTAGTGTGGGCCACAATGAAGAAGTACAACATAGGTTAAAAGTTGACCACTACCATCAAACAGCTGTATACCAAGGCTACCAGTGCAGTAATTGCTCAAGATTCAGAGGGGGACTGGTTCTAGACAATAGTTGGACCAACCTACGCTTTACAAACGACATTGATGGGTTGACAGGCATTGAAGATAAGTTTGCCACCTTAGCGACAAACCTGGATCGAACATCTTCCAGATTTGACATGGAGATAAGTACCGTGAATAAAAGCTGATGACAAATAGTGGCAAACAAATCTTAATCAAACGTAAAGTCAGAGGACAGGAACTAGAATAGTGGGCCAGTTCAAATATATTGGTTCCATAATCACCGAAGCGGGATCAAAAAGCAGAATTTTGTCATGAGTAGCACAAATAACAGCACCTATGTCAAAGCTAAGACCCATCTGGAGAGACAAGAATATCTGTCTGAAAACTAATATCAGAATATTGAAAGCTCAATCATTTTGTATTTATGTGAGGCCTGGACCATAACAGCAGAATTACAACGAAGAATCCAGGCACTTGAAATGAGATGCTAAAGAACCAACCTTGGCATCTCTTACATGGACCACATCACAAATGAAGAAGTTTGTAACACAATCAGGCACAAAAGTTGGCCATTAGGAAAGACCTCCTACCACTGTCAAAAAGAGAAAGCTGAAATGGTATGGCCATGTCACTAGAGCCAACAGTATATCCACAATAATACTGCATGGCAGCATACAGGGTGGCAGAAGGAGAGATAGACAGAGAAAAAGTGGACTGATAACATCACCGAATGGGCCAGGAAAAGTTTTGCGGAGACACAGGCATTTGCGCATGATTGTGACAAGTGGAGGGAACTGGTCAGATGTTCTGCAGCAAAGTGTCTCAACGACCACACTAGGTCAAGATACTGACGACGACGACGACGATGATGATCGTACAAGAAATCCTTCTATTTGTTTAAATTGTTATTGAAATATTAAAAGAAAACATTGCACATATCGGACGCAGATGACACGGCTTCTAATTAGCCCTACAATGTAAGACATAGCACATGTTTTTGTTTTAGTGATATGATGCCCACAACATAAATATCACCGTCGAGGTCTTACATGTAGAACGAGGCAACTACTGCAAGTTCAGTGAAACAGACTATTCTATAAATCAGAAATGCACAGAAAGGCTTACAAACAAACGGGACAGAATGTGAATACTATACATATAATATAAATCTACCTACCTCGATCCATTTAAGGTCTCTTGTATAACAGCCTCAGCTATATATAAAAACACCGTCTAGACCAATTACTAGATCTACGAAAAATACTAAACATCTTGCCCTCCATGACTTTTGTACATTTTGTACTCTTCAGCACTAAAGATTCAGCATCCCGCAGCATTTCAAGAAACAACCAATGAGAGTGAATCTTACAATTATTTTACTGAATACTAGTATACTATTGGTTCCAACGATTTCGCATGTGAGCGATCTCCTACCATCGCAAATATGCACCGATTCATTTCACCTATCCATTGCATCGATTACGCACGCAAATATAAATATTGCCAACTGTGGTTTTTTTTCTATGTGTTTCTGTAGAGTATCAAGCATTTCTGCCTCTACTCAATTAATGTATTTCAAATGGGGTTATTGTATATATCTTTCGAACATATTACGGGATAATATTACAACATAAAAACCCAAATCGTTTAAAATACCCAGCGCACTCTCCATATCCGAGAACACTCCCTTCATAACACGCAAACATATCAACCGAAAAAACATTTTTAGGATCATATTTGGTATTACATAATCCACCGTGTCCGTAGTCAATACAACTGGCTTGAACATCTGAGAGAAATTCAACGCGTGTTGGTTTCCAGATTTTTCTTTCTCGCAAAATGAGCTGCAACTGACGGGATTGTAAAACAGTTTGTTAGTAATTCCTCGTTATTATCCATTGAAAAATTCCGAGCTAGTTTTCTCATCGCGTCGTTAAGAGAGTCAGTACGGTATATTTCACTGTTAGGTCTTACAAATTGGTCAAATTTACACTCTTCATCTTCAAAACTCTGAAATAACCACACCGACACAGTATCGTTTTTACTTTCCGCGTGAATAAAATCAAACAAATTCCCCTCCCTCCAGAGTTCTCTGGGGAGAACGCTACGGGTAGTTATTTTATGGTTCTAACCCTTGGAAATATTGTTACTGCGTTAGCCCACGCAAGTGCATTATGATCAACGATCTTGATTGGAGCCCCCCCCCCCGATTTATATTTCGATTCGTATAATATTTCTCCTGCTAACGTTGCTACGGTTATTGGGAATTTTAATATCTTTTCTAACGTAGCCACATTTTTAATTGTTGCCCCATTATGCTTGACTGCTAATGTCCATTCATTTATCTTTTTCGTCTAAGATCTGTCAATTTGTTTCCACGTAATGCATTTGTTAAATGCTTTATTATTCGTTCGGCTACACAATTTATCCTCCCTGACAAAGTCAGTGGTGACAATTTCATAGGTTTTAATTTCTCAACACTCGGTTTGTCATTTATCGGATAAATCCCATAAACAACCGCGGTTACAGGATAAGCTCTCTCGTAATATGGTTTGTTAATTCCAGTCAGCGCTCCTGGTTTGGAATCCTGACTCACGGTGACAGAAATTTAATTTTTCAAGATAGGGCCGAATTTAGCACGATTAATCCAATTACCTGTTACTGAACGGATAATGAATTTCATTCTGAAAAAATACTTTCTATCGGCAAGATGCGATATTATTCATGTTGCCCTTTGGTCGTTCATGGTAGCATCCACACTACCATCAATTCGAAATGTTGACCAACAATGAAATGCTCCGTCGCGCTTAAATTTGTTAAACCCTTCCTGGATTTTACCAATCATGTTGCTATCACTTATTAGACCCTTATTTGGTGCATCTATGGAGACTCTATCGAGATTGAATTTAACATTTTTCCAGGGTTTGATTTTTGATAATCTATCAAACTCCTTCATATTATAATTAAAACAAGTATTTAAATAAAGAATTTATATATAATGAATCACTGTAAATGGCTTATGATAGGATCAGTAACCGTTTGTAACAAATCAGGCAGAAACGAATTCTGTGGATATCATTCACTGGGTGTGCGACGAGGAATCTTAGGTCCGTAACCTTGTATACGATGTGGTGTTGGAGTACGAGAGAAGACACAGATGTTTCTCCAATGTCGTGGTAAACGATACAGAGAGCTTAAGCGCTATCATGATAAACGAATCAAAGACAAGCCCTAACTCTGTCCCTGACGCTGTCAGTGTTAAAGTCATAAAAACACCCCAGGACTATATTACTAGATTCTCAATAAATAATAATTAAACCAAATACTTAATTAGACAAATAATTTATATGTATAAAAATGAGTCAAGAATTTCAACCAAACGATCATCAACTATGAAGCATCATGTGATGGTGTAGTCAGAAACCGTAAGCTGAATAAATAAGTTGGAGTTGTCGATAATACTGGGTATCTCAGATTTAATGCTGGAGGGAAAAGGTATCTTAATCATAGATTTATCTTCGACGTCTTTATGGGAGAAATCCCAGATGATCTTGTTATCGACCAAATTATTGTATAAAAACTGATAATTCTTTAATTAATTTACGAGCTATCACTCAAAGTGAGAATATATTTAGAAAACCCGGTTCTTCCAAAACAGTTGACAATGAACCTATAAAATCAATAACGGAGTCAGGTGAAGAAAGAATATTTCAATCAATGAATGAATCCGGCAAGTATTTTGATATTTGCCAACCATCGATTCGACGTGTTGCTGAGAAAATACAAAACTCTGCGCTTTCAAAGCGATTTAGACACAAAATTCGGTTTGAATATTATACAATAAAGTCTTATTAACACTCATCCCAATGCACAATTATTGTGTAAGAGTGAATAAAAAAGTTTGATTTACCTGTGTCTTAAATGCTGGAATACACACAGTTGTAAAAATTTCACTGACTTTTATAGTCCACGCAGAGTGAATAATCCAATAACCCAATAATTCATTGATAATACAAAAATACCCAATAATTCATTGATAATAGGAAAATACCCAATAATTCATTGATAATACAAAATTACCCAATGATTCCGTGATTCTGATATTCATTGATGATAGAATATTCCCAATGATTCATTGAGTGTGGTATTTATTGATGATAAACAAAGTACACAATAATTCATTGATAATACAAATAAACTCAATAATTCATTGACTGTGGTATACCCAAAAATTCATTGATGATAGAAAACAAATTCCCAATGATTCATTGATTGTGGTATGCATTGATGATAAACAAAATACCCAATAATTCATTGATGATAAAACCCACTTGAAAATTATCTCTGCGTGGACTATAAATGAGTGCAATTTTTAAAACTGTACGTATTCCAGGACTGAACACACAGGTAAGTGAACTTTTTATTGACACTTTTTTGTGCCTAATGATGAGTAATATTTCTGGTAACGATTTGGGAACAGTACAAGGGGAGTAACTCCTACTACCATCTGCTACTCTTTTTATTTTCGATATATATATATATATATATATATATATATATATATATATATATATATATATATATATATATATATTATAATGAATTACGAAAAAAGAAATGACATAATTTATGCAATTGCGGATTTAAAAAATTAAGAAATAAAATTATCAAATAAATTAGATTGTGATCGGACTTTTTCTGATTTTCAGTCGTTAGAAGATATAGCCCTAAATAACAAATTAGTGTTGCCGTCCCAATACGGATTCATTAAAAACAATACAACAAGCGGTTAACGAATCATTGGCATATAACAGCTAAATCACCACTGACATGGATTATTGTAAATGTTTCAATGGCACCCTTATCTATTATTGCACTTGCAGTATTAATTAATCTATAGATACCTCTGACTTCAGCGATAATATTAATATTATTATTTTGAAGTCTCCAGACGAAAGATCCTTGATATGTCGATTACACAGTATTAATTTTTTGTTTATGTGGTATTTTAATTTTATCAAGCCGAGTGACGATTGCAGGAAAATCTCTAACGATATTGTCCTGTGTTTGTTTAATCAAATCGATATCTGTTTTAATATCAGAATGTTTCATTGGGACAGTCATCGGATTGCCAAAGGAATTATCCATGGTTTCGACCGATTTTCTAAAATTCATACGGAGGTTTGCAAACGCAACTACATGAACATCATACTCAGCTCGCAATGTTGTTAGTTTATCATCCGTGGTTTTATGCTCACCATATAACGTCGTTAGTTTATCATCTGTGCTTTTATGCTCACCATTTAGCGTCGTTAGGTTATCATCTGTGCTTTTATGCTCACCATTTAGCGTCGTTAGGTTATCATCTGTGGTGTTATGCTCACCATATAGCGTCGTTAGTTTATCGTCTGTGGTGTTATGCTCACCATATAGCGTCGTTAGTTAATTGTCTAACACATCTACATATTTTTTGTCACAGCATCAGTGTCCATGTCGGATCGCCAAGTAAGTTTTTTTTAATTTGAGTTCATATCGAGGGTACGTGTCATTCTGTCACCGGATATTTTTACTTGACTGTTAATGCTATATATCACAGTTGGTAAAAGAACTTCTAGTTTAATCTTACTGCTGAAATCAAACACCGCTAGGGAAATGTCGGTTACTCCATTAATTTTAACTAGAATATCATTCAAGGAAACATTACTTGATTTCAATTTCACTTGTTTGTCTTGAAATACGACTATTTCGTTTAGATCCACACTTGCGAGGTTTAATATCTCGGATATTTCATCTTCGATTACATCTTTGGTTGCAGATATTTCCCCGTTGAGATTTTTCAAGCTTGAGTGAGATCTTCCCGAAATATCAATCATTTCGCGTTCAACCATTATATTTTAAGATCTCTATAAAAAGCGATTACTCGTATATTCGTGTACGGTTTTATGGGGTGTTTTAGTTCATGATGATATAGCGTTAAGTACATTTAATATCTGTTGGCCGCATATTGGTGGGTCGGTCATTTTCTGTGTTGGTAGCGTGGAGTACCAGATCTGAATTTTTAATTGATGTATATAACGCATAAATTCTTAAGGTGGCGCTAACCCATATAAATCAAAATAAACAATTACACGCGGATCAATCGCGTGTGTAACCCAGTGAGTTCCAGGTCCGGTGCTGTTATCCTGATTAATGATACCGGTTTCAGTGTTGTTTGGTTGTGGTAATTGATCTCGCATAAAACACCTCTAAAGTTTTTTTATTCTTAATTCCTTGGTAGCATCGAGTAAATCAAAATTTGACAATCGTGATAGTAAACTGTCCCTGGTAGTCTAAGGCCGTTTCCGCTGTACGATGAATACGGAGTTCCTGGTAGTCTCAAACCCTTTCCCTTTACGGATCGTCTCTTTTTTGTATCCGCTCCCAGTCGCTTTCTTTAGTGTCATCCCAGAGGCGGTTCCAACAGTTCAGAGATTTCGGTAGTGGAAATTAGCGCTGGTAACGCAGCGAAAATTGGAAATATACCACCTGATTTTATTATATCTTTGATCGCGAACGCAGAGAGAGAGAGAGAGAGAGAGAGAGAGAGAGAGAGAGAGAGAGAGAGAGAGAGAGAGAGAGAGAGAGAGAGAGAGAGAGAGAGTGACCTGAACACCTTTTTTATCTTTGCTAGCATCATTGAAATGCTTAATCTGACGAGCTGTCAGTGATAGTTTATTCTGACCACCAGACATTTGA
The DNA here is from genome assembly GCA_029339505.1 of Unio delphinus. Classification (NCBI taxonomy): domain Eukaryota; kingdom Metazoa; phylum Mollusca; class Bivalvia; order Unionida; family Unionidae; genus Unio; species Unio delphinus. The sequence goes on along the minus strand of JAQISU010000114.1, from coordinate 1,361,133 downwards.
TTGTGTTTTAACGATATTATAGTTCCACATTCTTTAAAGCTGATTCCGATTGCAACATTTTAATCGGACCAGGAGTCACTAACATGACTATATGACATTTTATTTAATACGAGATTGATCTAATTGTCTACGTGTTTTTGGAAAACAAATGTTTTCTACTGGCGCATCAACTACCCTCATTTGTCCACCAACACCTTCGAGTAGCATTGATTTGTCACTGAGAATGATGGCAATTGCTCTGTAAGAACCGCGCACGACGGGTGGACCTCGAATGTCAGGAGGAGGTTGTGTTACATGAGCTCAGAAATGTATGTCAACGACGGAATGTCTGGTTATATAAAGATGTTCCAGCGAAAAAAAATAAATTGGTTATCGATATCTAAAATCTAATTGTGATATTTGCAGACCGGTATCTACATTATTATCATGTCCCAAAAATGTCAGCAAACAATGATACGTGCGTGCTATTTGGTTTTGTCCGTAATTAAGTAAAATATCCTCGGATGGTTCTTGTTAGCCGTTTATCCATAACGAGTTTTCAGAAACACCCAGTTGATCAAATATCATATGGCTCCCTTTTTGTGAATTTAATCGTACCTTATCCTGTAACGCAACAAATATATGCCGCGGCGCAGAAACACCCTTTTTTTGATGCCATGTGCCATGTAAATATACCGTTAACAGAAGTCTCCATAATATATGTTGTTGTTGTTAGCCATGATAGCATTTATTTACCACATGTATCCATACATGATAGTAATTTGTCCTCTGCAGTGATTGATTGAGTCATTACTGGCATCCACAATGAAAGTTTTGTTATATTTACTTTACCATCAGGAACACCAGCACCATGCCAGATTGCATCAGTATCATCACCTTTTCGCACGAGGACTACTGTATGTTTTGCTCCAAAGATAGCCTTTCTAACATTTCTGCAAAATCCGAAAATATGAGATAGTGATACGCGTGTTGAAAACCCTAGGTTGTAATTAGGATTAGTATCTTTTGTAATATCAAAGACATCACGTGGTCTATCTTCATATCCAGCTGGTTGTGGATAAAGTGCAGTAGCTCTTGGTGTCGTAACTTTAACATACTGAACATGTTCAGTGTAATTAGTAATATCCTTAGCGAACATCATAGATGGTCCAGCCGATCTTGTAGAATCAGCAGAATATGTCGCTAAACCAACCATTGTTGCGGCAACATCAACATCATGCTCAATAGATTCAATCTATTTTCCATCGATCATATATCTGGCGTTACTAAATAATGCCATAATACCATTATTGACAAAACCAAATCTGCGTCATATTCCCCATCAGCATTTGTTAGAAGTTCTCCTTCTACTTCGATAAATGCTTCAGCGGGTAGAAATTATTTGCTTGTATCTTGAACCTGAAGTTCGATTATTGAACGACTTTTTGGTTGTATTGTGTTATAGGAATAAAACTGATAATCGCGTACAGAATCATTTTTGAGAACTGGGGCATCCTTATCCAATGCTGGGTCGGGTGAAGATTTAAACATTTTATTATATTTTTCGCGATCTAAATCGCGATTTCAAACCACTTCCCGCTATCATATTTGCAATAATATTCCACTGAGCATCAAATCCTTCATTTATTCGCTCTGCTATTGTTTGATCCACTGCGCTGTTTATTATTGTGCTAACACTCGCAGGCATAATCTCCGTAGATGGTAGTTTTCCCGGTGGTGGTTTTTTCGTCGTCGAATTAGCGTGATTAGTTTTTCTTTGGCCGCGGAAAATACTTTACCGGCAACATCACTAACAGCGCTAATAACATCAATAGCTGGCATCGATACCTGTTTTGCGATTTGTGGAATTTTTGGAGCCATCCTTGCAAATAACCCTTGAACAACATCATCGAGACTATCTCCATAATACACCTTATAAATAGGCAATCGTGAATTTACTACGTTAGTCATAGTTGGTTTATAGTGGTTATATTGTATGATCATTTTATTTAAATGCTATTAATCTAATCGGGCGTCAGGGATAATTAATCACTATGATAATCATCAACGAGTTCATCGATGAATTTTTGATATAAACCAATATTCATGATACCACCTTCCAATAGTCGTCGGCAGGTATCAGCGGCTTCATAAATTATTTAGGGTGAGTTATTTCCAGCTCGTTTACCCCCGATGAGAATTTCTAATCGTGCTATGTCATCTAAAATATTATTAGGACAGGGAACACGATCATTACCATGGGTTCCAGAATTAGAAAATCCATCTGCGAATTTTTCATCTGTTGCGCCTTGCGTTTCGTGAGATATTTCATCCAGTGATCTGTTAATTCTTTCTTAAAAATCATCTGGTACTTTTTCTTGTTGAGATGAGAAAGACTCTTGTTTTGAAGATTTGTGTCTTTTTCTTTGCGATTTTTGCTGTTTTAATTCTTCTCTTCGCTGTTTTTGTTCATCCAGTTTTGTTCATTTTATTGTTCTTTTCGCTGTTGTGGAGTTGCTATTTCTTGCTCTTTAAATGTTTTATATTGATGATATACGTTATTTATCTCACGGAGATATTCTATGTACGGTCTACTTGTTGTATCAACTCGGCTTGTGTTAGTTTTAATTTTATAAAGTACATCTTTCCAGTGTTGCATATTTCTAGCATATGTTTTATGTCCTGGATTCAACATTTTCTTTTTATCTTCGTAATGAGTAGCAACAAAAACTGGATTTTTAAATCGATTTTATCGATATATGCGAAAGTTTCCTCGGTAAATTTATTACGTAATTCTTGGACTGTTTCTTCATCGGTTTTTTTCGGACCGGATTGAAATCTTGCTGGACCAGGAAGATTTTGTAACAGTTCTGATGTATGTTTATTTATTTTTATTTGCTATTTTTTTCAAGTTTAGGAAGAACACCTCTCTTTATTTATTCTCCTTTTTATCAATATATAACCTCTTTAGTGGTTGTAGTAACAGGTTCGAATAATTGTTCAGCACCTGTTGCAAAATCAGCTTGAGATTCCTGTCACGCTTGTAATTTATTTCTAACAGAATCTCTCACAGGGATAAATCTCTATATTGCATATAATCGCTCTCGAGCTAGTCTAGTTGTTAACGATTATCCTACCATTATTGTTATATGATATGATTTAACTGTAGCAGCTAACAAAACCACAACAACAGAGGAAATGTTTTTTTGTTTTTTTTTTCGATTTCGCAACAGTGTTGGTTGACAAATAGAAACTTCGGTTGAAACCGAAACTGTCATTTTTTATTTTCGGTTTATTTTCTGATTTTGTCTGAATTAGTTTCGGTCTGCTCACCCTCTCGCTGAAACTGTCATTTTCTGAATTTGTCTGAATTAGTTTCGGTTTATTTTTTGATTTTGTCTGAATTAGTTTCAGTCTGTTCACCCTTCTTGCTGCTAGTACTTATCTGAATGAAGTAAATATATTGTGCTGTTGTGTTAGTCACAATAATATATTCCAAACTATATTTAAATGAATTCACAGTAATATTGTATCTTACGGTGTGTGTGTATGTATGTGTGTTTGCACGCGCCTGCGCAGCGTGTGTGTGTGTGTGTGTAAATTCAAGACTTTTGGGAAGTGTATGATGTGATTATTGAACAATATTCACACTGGGACAATATACATATGAATGATGGAAACATACCACTGTTGTTTGAAATTTTGTAGCATTAACTCGGCATCATTTTTACTAAACACAGGGCTATCAGTATAATATTTTTTATGCATTTTAATCCAATGCAGACCAGAAAAGGTGATATAAGATGATTGCAAAGTAACATGCAGCTTCACTTCATTTAGGCTTTGAAAGTAAGTACATAATCATCATTGATATATACGAAGTTATAATGGTGTTATGTAAGCAATATTTACATATGGTTAATTCCCGTATATTCATATAATAATGTTCATACGCATGTGTACAGAAGTAAACGTGTCGTTTGAAAACAATTTCAAAATTTATATAGCTTAATACTATGGTAGAACAGGTGTTAGACATTGTGTAACGTGCTAGAAGTGTATGGGAAAATAAGTATTTACTTCTACTTTATACAATACCATAATGTTGTTTCATCTTAATGCTCAATAATAGAAAGAACACGGTACAGCAAATAAAGTAATTTAATTTATACTAAATTTTAAAGTACAATGCACATATCACATTACAGCGACAGTTCAACTTGGTAGAATACCACTCGCTTTGCCTCTCATTTCAAACATGTATAGTTTATCAGGAATGCATGTTTCCCTGTCGATGTATGTGGCATTTGACTGGAGTTATTAGCTTGGTGATTCAGTACGATGCGCGTGTCTCACATCTGTCTACGTGGGTTCGAGTCTCAGATTCGGCCAGTTTGGGTATGTCAGAAAGTTTGCCAGTAGCTTCTCGAAGGTCGGTGGTTCTTTCCGAGAGGTTTCCCGGGTTCGTTCTCCACTAGTAATTCTGGCCGCCATGTAGTCTATCGTGTTCTAAAAATGGCTTTAAACCCTAAAACAACAACAGCAAAGCAATGATGCACGTGTGACTGGAGTGAAAACTATTGAAAACAAGCTGCATCCTTTTGTTCATTTCTGTCATTAATAGATTATAAATCTGCAGCTAGAAAAATAATTGAAATTCTCAAAAAAATGCAGGATTGAACATTTGTTGTCAATGAGGATCAATGTCTTTTCCCTTTGTATTAACCTTCTGAAAACTGCACATAGCTGCACATGTAAAGGACGATCCTTTCTTACATGTAAGTAAATTTGGTGAATGAGTTTGGGACAGTAAACACTCTGGGGCTAATATCAAGTTTAATGATCATCACATGAAAGTAGTTAAAGATATATACTTCCCATAGGTTTGTCCACCTTTAAACTCTTAGTCTCTATAACTAGCAATTAGATCTTTATTGGATCTAACATACAGGATGCTTCAGATTTAGTTGAGAGTAATGCAAGTTCAAGGATCAATTTAGATTAATTACTAGATTCGGTCAAGATATTTATCACTTGAAAAACACGTCGCAAATAGGTTATGCTATAACGAATTACGAATTATAATATTGCGATCTTTACAGAATTGCGATATATGCGATCTTTACATAATTATTTTAGTTTCACAAACAATATGATCACTTTAAGTAATATACGTATTCTTGAAATAAATGTTCCTAAGAGGTTTGCTACAGGACGATAATGTAAAAATGCGGACATTATATTTACGACAAAAAGCAAGATGATTTTATAGGTTTTGAGATACAAACAATTTTAAAGAGTCTTCTGTCCCAATTCATATTCTCTTAAGGATTACCTTTTTTGCCGTTTCCAACCTTAATAATAACGACACATGACAGAATAAATAGGGTTCCGAATTAAATACCGTCTAAATGCGGCTACAATACTATATCTTATGGATGTACAACTATGGAAGTATTACTCGATAGAAGGTAACATATGAAATGTTTGAAGACCATGTTCTAACAGTACACTAGAATGGTTTACAATAAAAGATAAGAGAAGACAAAAAGACTCCTGCAAGTAAAGGAATCTTGACATGTTTAAATATTCTACAAGATTTGACTAAAGGTATGCAATTGATGCCTGAATTGAATCAAATACAATGGCGTTAAAGAAAATATTGTTGCTTTTGAGGCTAAAATTCCCAATGAGTTCCATTTTTCAATGATTGCACCTTCAGTATGCTTTTCTATATACGTTCATCCAGGAGCAATTTAAAACTGCTGGGATATGTCCGTATTTATCATTGTTTAACGCACACATTGCCGAGAAAGTAACTAGCTGGTTTTATGATAATAAAGTCTTAAAAAGAAAAACAATGGTATGTATTGTCGTCTATTTTAAGACCATTTCCGACGGATTTCAAGTGTCAAGCCAACTAATACAGATCATGATTAAGTGATACAACGTTGGTTACAAATCAAATTTCAGAGTTCTTTTCACCCGTAAATCGTAAAATAGTAAATTTCTATCTGCATCAGAGTAAGAAATAGGTTATGAAACGATATATTCGCGAGCATGAGTGCTACCAGAATAGCTGATTCTGTATTTTTCTACATTAGGGCACAACAACACATTAGAGATAATACCGTGCAGAGGCAAACAAGTACCTTGACCACTTCCGAAATACAATAACCGATCTGGGTTAATATAATATCGGGATTTGAGCCAGCTACGTAATGGCCACTAGTAAAACGCATAATAGCCGCAATAGTCTTTCCAATTAAGGGCATTTATTTTTAGGGATGTACGATATTAGTCTATACCCCTGGATATTATTCCTAGTAACGTATTCTTATGCACCAAAGTTTCATATTCATGTATATAGCTAACACCTTATTGTAAACAATGTCAGAATGTTAAACCTTCCCCCCCCCCCATCTATGGAAGAGCAGCGAAGCATGCAAACCAAACAATCAACTATATTTACTGTGACAATAATATGCACAGCAATGCTGCAGCAAAAGGTTAGTAAAACTACCTAGGAAGCTTGATGGAAAGAATCCGATATATATGTTGTATTGAGGTGGGTGGAATCCTCTTGAACGAAGCTCGTGCTAATCTATGGAATCCATATTTGTATACAAGACTCGGAGATAAAACATCCACAAGGATACATTCAAGGAGGTCAGTTGAATAAATAATTCATGCGACAGACATACAACGTTACAAATATAAAGGTCATTCGGCGAATTAGATTTACTGATTGTAAAGTAATCGAGCTGACACCCTTTGGGACTGGGCAGGGTTTCAAGAAAAAACAAACACGTATGTGAGTGATAATGAAAATTTATTACACTCTCACACTAATGAAAAGACAACACGAAAATAACATAAATACAAAGGTACATAATATGAATATAAAACACATAATTGGATTCGACTACTATACCAAACTCATGTAGTCAAATACTACTATATGGAATTCATGTAGTCAAACACTATTGTTGCAAAATTCATATAGTCATACACTACTGTTACAAAATTCATGTAGCCAAACACTATTGCCATTACATTCATGTAGTCAAACACTAATGTTATTACATCCATGTAGTCAAACACTACAAAGAAGCACTACATCGATATTACCACAATGGTATCTAGTGTTGACTCGGCCCGCTTTCCGACACGGTCACCCCCACCCTCCAGACTGTCATGTACCTACACGTGGGCACTAAATTGACGGTCTAACATCGTAATGGTGCACCAGAAATCCTCATATTCACTCACTCGTCTTGCTATTCACACATAATGAGCTGAATATGGAAAAGAAACAACTTTCGGAATGGTCTACTTTAATTGCAACTACTTTAAAATATATCCCGGTTAAGAATTGGTTAATATAACCCGCCAGAATTTCCTCATGTACGACTCTGACGCAGGAATGGTATGCCATTAAACTAGAATTACGATATATTACAACATTAATACATACATAGTACGTTTTTAGCATTAGTTATAATAGCGACCAAATAAAATTATCAACAGGAGTATACAAATGTCCAAATCCCTGTTAATAATCTGAGTCGTATTAGATAGCTACCAACTTTCAGATGTCATACCCTCTTAATAAATTAAATTACATATATATATATATATATATATATATATATATATATATATATATATATATATATATATATATATATATATATATATATATATATATAGTCGTGCGCATTAATACATAACATGCACGTGCAGCGCAACCAATAAAGGCCTCACGCGATACAAAGGAAAAGAATATTAAAAAATATATTATGGTGCGCGAAATACGACACCTAGGTAATAAAAACTGTATGGTGGTCTAACTGGGCCATATCGGGCATTTAGTAACACTGATTTGATTTCAGATGGAAAACCTAGAAGACATTGTATTGTAGTGCATGGTTTACAATGTAGAGTGTCCAGTTCAAAGTATGTCCAGCAATAAACAGTCATGTATGTGTTTGTCCGTTCAGGTGGTTATTTCAGGTTAATTCGGTCTGAAAATCACAGGGTAAATTCCATAACCTGAGTAATCTTAATATAAACAAATATTACAGTTCAGCGCCTTGTTGAAACATGTAATGTCCTAGGAAACAAGGTCACAATTAATTTAACCCAACACATATTACCATAGGAGAATTGCTGAAAGGGAACAGTTAGAAATTAGCAAGATTTTAAAGAAATGAAAGAGCCAGTTTTTTGCTGAGCTATTATGCTCTAGACATTACGATGAGTTTAGGTTAGCTAAGGAAAACGTGTTCCTGTTTTACTATACTTTATATTATATCATCGTGTTTGTTATTTTACTTGACTAGCAACTCTTACTTACTATCAAGTCATGTGCAAGATGAAAGGTTAAAGAAAGCTTTAAATCTCTGTATGCCAGCGATAACGTGATATTATGACTTTGTAATGCAAAGCCGGTTCTCAAAAGCAAAGTCCTCTATATGTGCACAAAGGAGTAAGTCGTATCTGCTGTTCCAATATATTTCTATATTTAAATTTGTATTTGTTCAACTGGTCATCAGGCATATGATCTTATCGTGCCTCTGTCTTGCATTTACATGTCAGTATTCTACCAAACAATTCCAATAACGGTCGAAATAACCGTCACTCTGAAATAATTTAGGACCATGGTTTGAATCCATCTTCATTTGTGTTGTGACAGATTACAGTTGCAACTTGTATAATTAATGGTCTTTACAGTATGGTTTTAGTTTCTACACTTCCTTGAAATAACTGTTCGCACTAAAATTACTACCGAAATAAAAAGCAAAACTAAGGACATTACTTTTCAGGTAAAATACAAGTTGTTTTTCTTCTGCTCAAGACACGCAAAAAAAGATTTTGAATAAATAAATAAAGCTAGGAACTTAATGCAAATGAAAATCTGGTTATTCTTCGGAATGACGGGGAGAGACGAAGGCTTAGAGGCTGCAAGTGCGTCGCTCATTTTGGTAAGAACGACTCAGCAATTACTTACATATTTGCATTCGAGCGTGTAAGTAGTCGCAATGGATTCGAAACGTACTAAAGACGTGTGGTACCCGTCGAAATAAAAGTCTTCATCTGAATATAAAAGAGTATACTGTCAATAAAGTACAAAGTTTTGGTGAATATGTGGTTAGTACTGTGCACCCGAATCAAGAGCACATATATCTTCGGTTTCATCCATAAAAACGGTGCCTTACGGTAAACATTCTCTTGAACGGATATTGGCCGAAAAATTACACGTAAACTCTCCAAAACCTCCTGAAATGATGTGTGACCTAAGGGGTAAGAACGTGCATTTCCTTGTCGGGTTACACGCGTACATGTTATGTATGATGAATGTATGCACAATACCAAATATGCTATGTTTTAATCTTTTTAACTGTGGTGGAAATCGGTCACATACGCATATATAAGTATTATATTCATAAAAGCTGCAGTGAGTGTGAGCCGACCTTTTGCTGCAACATTATAAAAAAGTCAAGAATAAAATAATATTTATTCTGATAATAATAGTTATTCTGTAACTCTCTGCTTTAAATTATTTTTTAACTCTTTTAATAATATTTACCGTAAAATACCATCATAACACTGATCTGATCGATTATTGATATATATTTACTATTATTATTATCATTATTATTATTTTTTAAATCAGATTGTAAATCTTAACCATTTATGTGAACACACTATATGATATTATTCCATTCATGAGGCCTAATGATATCAGCGCGAATAATTTAGAGTTTGGTAGGGTTGCTGTATGTAACAGTAGCATATGATAACGTATTTATCTTTGCTACATGTAGATATTGTTTTAGCAATGACATTATGAACAACAGCAATATTTGTTGAATCTGAAATTTAAATTGTTATAATTATTTACTAGAATTATTGCCATTCCGGGTAATGGTTAAAATTGTTATAATTATTTACTATAATTATTGCCATTCCGGGTAATGGTTAAAATTGTTAAAATTATTTACTATAATTATTGCCATTCCGGGTAATGGTTAAAGTTGTTAAAATTATTTACTAGAATTATTGCCATTCCGGGTAATGGTTAAAATTGTTATAATTATTTACTAGAATTATTGCCATTCCGGGTAATGGTTAAAATTGTTATAATTATTTACTATAATTATTGCCATTCCGGGTAATGGTTAAAGTTGTTAAAATTATTTACTAGAATTATTGCCATTCCGGGTAATGGTTAAAATTGTTATAATTATTTACTAGAATTATTGCCATTCCGGGTAATGGTTAAAATTTTTATAATTATTTACTAGAATTATTGCCATTCCGGGTAATGGTTAAAATTGTTATAATTATTTACTAGAATTATTGCCATTCCGGGTAATGGTTAAAATTGTTATAATTATTTACTATAATTATTGCCATTCCGGGTAATGGTTAAAATTGTTATAATTATTTACTATAATTATTGCCATTCCGGGTAATGGTTAAAGTTGTTAAAATTATTTACTAGAATTATTGCCATTCCGGGTAATGGTTAAAATTGTTATAATTATTTACTAGAATTATTGCCATTCCGGGTAATGGCTAAAATTGTTATAATTATTTACTATAATTATTGCCATTCCGGGTAATGGTTAAAGTTGTTATAATTATTTACTATAATTATTGCCATTCCGGGTAATGGTTAAAATTGTTATAATTATTTACTATAATTATTGCCATTCCGGGTAATGGTGTTATAGTCTATTGTAGTATACTATATAGTATACTATACAATTATATCAACGACAACTACACATCTACGATATTTCTTAATTTCACCGTATATTAATCAAAGATATTATTTAGTTAGTTTCGCCAACCACTCACCCTGACTGTATCTGTACTGTAGCACGTTGAATAGGCAGCTCATTAATTAATTAAGGGAAATGTTAGAGATTAAGTCAATACGCCAAATACCAATCAAGTCAAATCTTTTATTCTCTGATGACACTTCAAGTGTTACCTAGTCGTTTTTATCTAGTAGTACTAATATAGATCCCGAAGATTTTGTTAGTGGATAACGCCGTGGTGTTGTCGTGGACATTCTAAATGTTTTAATACCTGTCTAGACGATACCGTATATACTAATATATCGGTGATCGTTTATGTCAATGAGTTTAATATCAACCACTGCATGACTTCCAAGAAAGTTATGACTTTATATATGTTCGACAAATACTCAAACACAGGTTTAAATGATTAAAAAAGTCAGTTCCAATTAGGGTTGTTACAGTACTGATTAGTGTTAACGAGAATGTATTTGGGATGTTTTTATCGTCGACGTATTTACTAGATGCAACATCATCATTTGATTCAGGTTCTCCAATACCGGTAATTGTATTATTAGTGATGTTAATGATATAGGATATTGTATGATTTGCTTTTGTTACTCGATTGCGAATATTACATAATATCTTTGACATAATAACGCCAGTCTTACGTGTTCCACTATTATCAAACACAGCAATGCTATTTTCGGTTATTTCATTAATTTAACGAAATTATCTTTCAATGAAATATTACTCGTTTTTAATGTTTCTTGCTATCTTGAAACATAACCATGTTATTTGGATCTATATTTGGATCTATATTCGCAAGACTTGCAATGATATAGTTCAACCTTGACCTCATTAAGAGTTGCATATTATCGCATATGAGTACACAATGAGTACCTGGACACGAATTATTGTCAAGATTTATGAAACCGGTTTCAACATTTTGAGGTCTGAAAGGTAACTGATTACACATAAAAACACCTCTAAAATTCTTGATATTTAGTTTCGTATCGGCATTAATTAAATCCAAAATTGATTTTGGCACAATAGGCTTTGCATCTAACAAAGTGTTTCTGGAAGTCTCATACCTTTCCCGTATTGATAAGGATTGTATGGTAATATTAGATATTTCTTTCTTTTTTTAATCCTATCCTGTTAGTTTCTTTAATGTCATTCTTACAGCGGTTCAGACAGCAGAAGGTAGCTGCAGACTTTGCAAAAATAAATACCGGTATAGCTGCAAGAAGCGGAAAACTACCACCCATTCAATATTATTTTTAATATCACCCTCACAACGATCAAATTGGACGCCATCATTTGACTTGGTTTGGTACTTTATTAAGATGTTTAATTTGACGTTCTTATAATGATAACTTATTTGGACCAGTTGCGACTTTTTTTCGCTTTAATGATGTTTTCTGTCCAGTATTTTGTATGGTAATGGACATTTTTTGTTTACCCCAAAGTCAGACTGACACTAAAATCATGATATGAAATTAATAATATCATAAACGATTTAATTATATTGTAGATGTTACATCTTTTCCAATAGGGCATCAATAGTTTTTATCTGCCACCAACACCTTTAAGTAGCATTGTGTTGTCGCTGAGTATAACATCAATTGCTCTGTAATTAGGAATAAAGCCAACATCTCTATTTATGCGAGCACAGAAGTGAATAACAACTAATTATCGTCTAACTAATTCAAATCAAAACGTAATAGATCAGATATCGATTTTGAATATCTGGTTGTGATATTTGCAAACGAGCAAACTTTATTTTGATCACGTCCCACAAATGCCATCAAACGATGATAAACAGTTGCTATATGATTATGTTTACATTTAAGTAAAATATTTTCAGATGGTTCTTGATGTCCACTTATACTTAAGGAAACGTCGGTAACTCCAAGTTTCCTAAATATCATTATACTTTCTTCCTGCGTATTTACTCTTTTACAATCTTGTAAAGCAGTAACTATATGTTATTGCACGTACCGTACGAAACTTGATGTTTCAAAATTTTAATCGAAAATGAAACAAGTTTAAACATAATTAATCTGAAAATTGTAGAATTGTTACACCCAAATATGAATAAATATTCCAACAGCATTAATTACACTACTTTATCGATAGCTAATGTAATTATTGCATTTTCCATTGTATCTGAATACATTAATATACTGTTCCATTTTTAAAATTAAAAAAAATACCCAACAATGTTTCTGATTTAAAATATTTAGCATTACATATCAGCTGCTGTATTGAATTCGTGTTATAATTTTCTTATCGAACTTGTGGTATAACTTTCTTTACTCGTGTTTTAAACGAACTATTAGCCTTGCGAACGTAACGGAAAAAGAAGGATATATCAACATATAAAAAATGCAAATTGTTGAGATTGTATTTTTTTAACATTATGCAGCCAAAAAGGTGCAATAAATGTTTAAAATCGGAGAGCAAGGTGAAATGTTCCTAAAATGTGTCTGAAATAATGGATAGTAAATCTATATTATCAGGTATAATATAAATATGGACAGTGTATATAATTTAATTAATTGACATTCTTAAGGTATGGAAAGAAAATATTTAATTATCTGATATAATGTAAGTATGGACACCGAATCTAATTATCTGATTTAGTGTCTATAATTATTCTCCTAGTATGAACAAAATAAGTTTTGACATATATACTTGATTCATTGGTTTTCCTTTAACTTTATGTTTCACTAATCAAGTGAAGAACTCAAACTATCCGGAACAAGAAATTTTTGTGGGTATGAGCATTGGAGCTAAGGGAGGTTGCAACCGTAAAACCCCCTATTGCGTGTGGTCCGCTTTTTTTGATATCCAAAACTGATTATCTGAATAACATATTAATCGTACAACTTGCTACTCTGGAACAATATTTTGACGTTATTAACACAAAGCATGATAACTTCCAGTAATAGAAAAAGTATAATTGATTAATGGCATAAACTTTCTTCGATAAGAAATAGTCCACAAAATGGCATCAGTAGATTTGAGTGTAAACCACCAAGCAGTTTTATTGAAAGGTAGAATCACAGCCTCTCCTGCCGTTTGGTTGTATTATATTTTAAAGAGTTTGTAACTAATTGGTGAGTGACGTAAAAATAGTATTATTTCCTTACGATATTTATATATGAATTAGAATTGATCACCCTCCTTCTTTAGTTTTGCTTCAATATCTGTAGTTGTGAGCAATTTATTAAACATTCATACATCATATGGTCTATATTTTAAGATGAGCCTGCAATGATCATACCTTGCTAACCTTTCCTTAAGTGATTGTCAAAAACTATACTATATAATATCCTACTGTATACATCTAAGGAAGATATAACAATAAAAACGTTTCAGAATCTCCACCGTTTCTAAATTATCTACAGATTAAAGAACAGGCGAGTGAAAAGAGAAACTATCGTTTAAACATTACCATATGTAGCCCTCATAACAATGCTGAATATGGATTCAAAGAGGAATATAACGAACATGTTTTGCATTTTACTGCAGTCTTTTTTCTGAAATTAAAACCCTAGAAATGTTTATATTATTTACAAACAATTTCATCAGAAACAGTTTCGCTTTGTATGCCAATTTGGCGAAAGAAACTGAATAGAAAGCTACTTTCCTCACAGGGTCCATTTATTTACTAATTGGATGGAAACTCCTTGGTTGTTAATAACGTTTAAATCACTACGTCTAACCACCAAAGTTCAGCTCGTTCTTGAAATGGCATGACATGTGGGAACCTTCTGTGTTGATAACTTAGAAAGATATTATTTTACGTCTTTATGGAACAATAGATAGTGGTCCGGGCATTGAAAGATATTTTATTAACAACACATGTTCATAATTACTACAAGGAAACGCGTCTAATTCAAACGACATTTTTATTATGAACATATATTTCTGAATACGTACAAAGATGTGCTTGTATTTAAACTTTAGGAAGAATATAATCAGTTATGTTCAGTATCTTCATTTATCAAATATTTTAGTGTATTTCTAACTACATATATAGTGCTGGACCGTAGTGAAATCGATATACGCACAAACGCATGGAATTATTGATTACAGTTTAGTAGAAACAACCACCGTACACTACAAAGCAAACCAATCCGCTGACAGGTAATCAAACGGAAACGTTCACTTACTGAGAATCTCCAAAGCAGAGGTTTGTTCATAATATATGTATTGTGTGTATGTGGTTTGTTTTGGTGTTTAATTGGCTCTGTTGACGATTGAACTTTCTGGTCCGAAACAAGTAGTCTGGTAATGAGAAACCGACTTGGAATGCACATGTCTTACACTCTGTCAGGTCAATAATGTTAGAAATTTTTTCTACAATCTGATATACCAGAGTCATATTATCTCTGTTAATTGACGTTCAACGTGTTTGTCTGTCCATGGTTGGATCTACTAGAATAATTACTCAGTACATGCTTTTAAGGACATTGTTGTGCGTCTGTGCAATCTGATTTTGTTATTCTTCATTACGAAAGATACATAATTAGCCTATGCTTTTACTCTAGTGGCGACAATTTGCAAAGACTTTCTTTACATTCGAATGATGGGGCCCCGAGGTGCTGAGCGGTCAAAAGCGATCTTAGTTACAGATCCCTGCCGTCTCACATCTATCTGCGTGGATTGGATTCTCAGATGTGGCCAATGTGGATATATGTGAAAACTTGCCAGTGCGTCTCGTGGGTGGTGGTTCTTTCAGGGGTTCTCCCGGGTTCATCCTACATGATTAATCCTGGTCGCAATGTATAGCCTATCGTGTACTGAAAACTGGCATTAAGCCCTTAAACTACAACAACAACATTTGAATGATAGCAATCGATTAGTTGTTGCTCATATAGAGAGAATGAGCACGAGTTAGAATAAAAAGAGACTGCTTCACCTTTTTTTGTCACTTTTGATTTCGTCTAATGTGCCGTGGATATCAATTATCTGTTGGGCAAATAGTCGAAAAAGTAAAGGCTCTCTTTCGCAACATGAGATATTTGTAATACGGACAAGATAAATGGGTAAATTCGAAAGTCTGAGAAATGCAATCCAACAAGTTCAGTCTTGATTACAAGTACACATCATCGAAAATGTACCAGGATAATGTGACAGAAAGGAAAAAGTTTTACAATGGTGCGTACTGGAGACCTACCTTAAGTGTCCCTTCAATAGTCAAATGTTTGCTGCGTGGTTCCAGCCACTAAATCAAACTGGTCGATTAATAGGAATTTATAGTAACCATTAGACCAGTTGTGCTTTGCTGCTTAGCTTTTCACCCCGATGTTCAGCCAAGATGTCAATTGAAATTGATCATTATTTGTTCCATTTGTTCCACACCTGCTGAAAACAAAAGTTATATAACGAGCAACATCTGGTGTTAGACTGACTCGTTCCTTCAAAAATATTGCCAATACCGTTTTAGTTTGTAAAAGACAGTGTTTAATAGAATCATTGCACAATGAGCAACAACATTTCCTCATTGGCGTGAAATGAACCGTGACCTTGTATTGTTTACAATAAATGCTTAACGAGTTGTGTAGAAAGAGATTATAAATTAATAACTGATAATTATACAAGTTGTTATTTCTTTAACACAGTCAACATTAATAAAACGTAAATCCCTTACCTTCAACTGTCATTCAAAGTAAGGATAGTTTAGTGTTTATAGATTAGTGTTTATATGAGAATTCGCTAAGTTATGTATTATCGCGATGACTTCAAATTTGAACATACATCTGAAAAGGCACCTAGTTAAACAGAAACACGAATGGTTGTTTTCATATGCTTGTCATGATTTCATTTATGTAGGTCTCCACGTGGGCCAATTACACCAGGTCACCGTGTTTTACATTCTGGTACTATCATTCCAAAACCATCTCATCCTACATATTGCAAAGTGAATACAGTGTAATTTACTTATAAACGAAATGCTTTCGAAAGAATATTTGTTTTTATTATGTATCCATCTTTGGATGTCAAATTTCAGCAAAGCTGGAAACTGTGGGATTTATGCACTGCTTATTTCCATGTCTGCATCAGGTGAAAATGTATGTGATGCACATATACTTATATATAAAGGTTACCATAGCAAATGACTGTTAGTGTATGCGATAAACAAAAGGAATGCTTACAGTATAAAAACTAATAAGTGTCCTCGTGTGAATAGAGTGTAATTGTCACACCTATTTACGTCGGAAGCTTCTTCGTATGTATATACGGATTGCATTACTTTTAACGTTTTCCTAGTTATATATAAGTATACTTCCAATTTGATCTTGTCAGAAATCAATTCACTGTACATAGGACTGGGGACATTGATGATGGTTATATTTTGTGAACAAGTAATAAATTGTGTTACGTGTTGGCCTCTAACAAAAGATAACAAAAATGAGTGCAAACATCATTCATTTCAAATTTCACCAATACTTTATTTCTCTGAAAGTAAAGAATGGAAGAATAAAATAGAGAGTTTACGGTTTCAAAAATTCTGTCCATAATAATTTAAAATTGATCCAAAAATATTATCTTAACAGTCTTAGTAATGAAATGCTCTAATAAATGTATGCTTGAGTCCAAATGATAATTCCAGTTGAAATGCGATGAAGAATGCTATCTGATACAGTGCTGTGATCTACATTTCCCTGTAGAATTACAAATAATGACACTCCGGTGGTGGACAACCGAATATTATTTTTAAGAAATGTCTTTGGCCATGCAATCTATATGAGAACTCATATATTTCTAGACAAAACAAATTAATCTTTTAAAATCAAAATAATCCATATAAATTATATATAACAATATAACACGAAATCTGTCTACAACAAAATGAAAGATATTTGGCATCATGTGTTCTCTAAAAGAAAGGTTGTAAGGATAATATAAACTCAAAATAGGTACCAGTGTGAGGATCACATGTTCATGTTTACATCACGTATTCCCAACATGACACTGACAAATCATTTAATCTAAGTACATAAAGACAGGAACAAGGCCAGTCATAGGTATTAACAATTAGAGTCATGTCAAACAGATTTTCTGACAGAAACTTCTAACTCACGTAATCAAGATTATAAGATTGTATGATAGTATCATTTAATAGAATAACCAATCACAAACAAATTTATATATTAAAATAAATAAAAAATAAAATCAGATATACGTAACAAATGTTAATAATCCTTTAGGAGTAATGATTCAATATTGTCTTTAACAATAATGGTAAAGATGCGAATTTGGGTCGGGATTTCTAATGATATAAATGATGATTGGCGTTATGATACTTTTAGTAACATAGCTTATCTGTCATGAACATGACCTTCGGACCTACATCTTTGCTCTGCTTTGTCTTTTCCTCGATATAACACTTTTCATATTATACGGTAGTACTCACGGTTCCGATACCTACATCAGCAAAACCATTTATAGTGTTATATTCGGCTTTCGAGCTCATCAGTAATTATTGTTGGAAAATACAATAATTTGGAGTTGTAGTGAATGTGGGCAATCACGTCATGGATTATATTACTGTGATTAATTGGTATGCCGTTAGTACATCATTATAATTTAAGGCTTCTTTTACTTTAGTATCTTGAGCACACTGTGCGAATCAATACATTCAGCTCTGGATCTTATTTTAATCACCATTGTAATTGAATTTATTCATGAAGACTATTTGTGATTTAATTCACAATACTGAATTTGATTTTAATTGATAATATATAGTCTAGGGAAATACATTATTTGTTGAATTTTACAAAGCTTGCTGATTCCTTCGCCATTTTTATGTTATTTAGATTACCACCACATAGTCTCAGCACTTCTAAACAACTTAATTACAATGTATATCTTTGTCATGGTCATAAAGTGAAAATTACCAATGAATGTGTAAATATATTTCCTGCATCTGAAACAATGAAATAATCAAATATTCTTATTATTACCACATATAAATTTCCTGGCGAATGTATCGAGAGATGCGAGGACTGTACATCAGGTTAAGGTAATGCCAAATGGTAGAAAAAACTGGACATCTAGACTGAGTACATCAACCGATGACTTTGACTATTTTTCTGACAACCATGTTGGCTAAGGCATGCCCCGTTCAGATTATTCTTATCTCATCAACATAGATTTGATGTTGTTCTTGTGATATGTCAGAATCTGACGTGCATATACACACATCAATAACGTTGCTTTGTATTTTCAGATAAAGTTCTCTTTACATGATATAACTGGGAAGAAGAAGTTTCTGTGAGCTCTACATATCGTTGGAGATCGCTGCAGATAATGTCTGATCAAACATTTGAGGTGCGGTTTGAAAGCCACTTGGTTTGTGTTGAAATAGAAAATACGTGTTACAAGGATGTTTAGAGTGCACACTGACGGAAACAACTTTATATGGAAAAAATCAGGATATGAAATTATGACTGAAGAAATATGGTTGACTTGGTAAACCCCTCCCCCCCTCCGTTTCATGAGGCATGTCACCACCAACAAGTAACATGAAAGGCTCCATTTGGTTATGAATATTTTCTCTCCAGATTTAAAAGTCTATGAAGATAGTGTTCGTTACAAGACGGATGTTAAGGAAGTATGTCTTCTCCTGACGACACGGAACATTGATTAGTTGAGGTCACTATGTGTTTCCCGGTTTCAGAGTCTTATGACAGAAACATAGTACAGAGTATCTAAACTTTAAGAAGGTTTACATAAAACTATGGCGAGTCATGTGTAAGCGATATAATGACCTAAAGAAAGAACACGCTTTCTGGTAGATCTTTTTTCAGTGCACGCATTACATTACAAAGCAGGCACTGTAAGACAGCGACGTAAACTTCTTTCCAGTCTTTAATAGATGCAAAAAATGTCTGCGAAACACAATATGTCATTATCTAATCAGGTTTATTTAGTAACGGTGATTCTCCGTAGCATGAATTGTATTTCTTCAATTATCAACTATCTGTGTTAGTTACTCTTTTATTCATCTCCATTTTATATAAAGGTTTCAGTACTCCTCAAGAATATCTGAACGCTAAAGGCTGTAAACTTAGGCCTACTATCGTTTCCATCAATCGTGATTGCTGTTATATGTAACCGGTTTTTACTGAATTAGCTATTAGGTTTGTCACGACACATCAAATCAACCACATACCAACAGAATACAAATATGGTATACATACACATGCTATGAGGCATAATCCGATAACTGTTGATAGTAATGTTCGGAAACCAAAATACAATTACCTTAGAACTGTTTATCCTATATTGTTTTCTGATGAGTAGTAAATCCTGTAGAAATTATAAACATTTATGACGGTATTATCAAATGCTTTTTTTTGTGTGTAAAGTTGTGTTTTTAAGTAGTTTTGCATCATATGATTTATTGTTTAATCGAAGGACCGGTTATGTAATGTTTACGCATTTGAATGCGCATTTGGCTATGCTGCGATCTGAATAACGGTCATTGCCTGTGATTAGAACCTAATAATGGGAAGGACGTGAAATAACACATCTTGGGATACGTAGCAAGCTTCTGAACATCTGAGACAATGCGGGATTACATAAACAGGTAGACATACTAAGCTGTAGAAAAACAGTTAGAAAACTCTTATCAGACGCATCGTATGCTAAACATGAAATGAAATGAAAATACAGTACTTTCAATTATTCACAAGCAATGATATTTTAAAAATGTTAAAAAGTAACTGATCCGTTTTAGTCATTGAACTGTATTAGCAAATCAGTCAATACGTAACTATTGAAAAAATAGAAGAGAAGGTAAAATATTGAAGGTTCCTATGAAATGAAGGGAACATATTTGATGGCTAATTTTAACAGAACAACTACATTTTGGAAAATAATACACTGCCTTGAGAACATGGAATATTTTATATTTTTTGTATGACTCGACTGGGGTTAGAATCCTCGACCTCCCGTTTTCAAGGCGGAAACTCAAGCCACTAGACAATCGGAATGGGCTGTATTTTATAAGGGAAACGACTGCTGAGTTATTTGTCGATCATATACAAACTTTGAAACGAAATACGAAAATATATTTTTGATAGTGACCCACGAAATCGATTTCGCAAAATAAATATATGGATCGGGTAAAATAGATTTTGCAAGACAAAACATGAATTATTATTTTAAAGTCAGTAAGAAGAACCTTTCGCTGAAATAGGTGCTAAATAGATAATGGACAAAATAGATCGTTTTGCACATTCACAATACAATTGACGATACTATTGCACATCTCTGCATGCCAATATAATGAGTAATACGTGACACAGGGGAGATTATATACAGTTATGAAGTAGTAAATAAAAGCGAGTAATGCTGACAAAAAGTGGATAAAGATTGTGAAAAAAAATCAAACTGCGGTAAACCTCAACAGTAAACCAGAAAGACCAACATTGAAAGCATTGTAATCCCAGATTTGGAATAGCAGGGAAACAGTTAAATATATCAGTCAATATACGTGTTGCAAACAACATAGAAAAGACACTAGAAATTAAGGAAGTCATGCCGACGTTAGCAAGATAAGTATAAAGACCTACACACTTGATTTTTAACTTGATTTTTAACAATGTAAAGCCCCACTCAAAGGAAAACAGCAGCAGCACACTGAAAATATTTCACTCGGTACTTGATAACTCTTTCAGCTGCCTGTTTTACTGAAGATTTAACATAGCGTGACATGACAAAAGAGCGCCGAGAAACGAGCACTGATTAAATTAAACTAACAAATATCAATCAATACGTTTATTGAATACGATGCGAAAAACGTCCAATCTATCGCAAAGTAATAATAACAAGATAAAATTTGATTTACTCTTCAGTATGGAATTGACACTCAGTAGGAAGAGACATCAGATAGGACACTGAATGAGTTTAGGATAAGTATCATGCAACAGTTCGTATAAATTGGGAATGTTAGAAACAGGTAGGTTTGCCATAGTTGCACTACCGAATCGCGTATATAACTACAAACAACAAGTAATGAATAACATTCAATCATGCTGGAACAACACACGTTGAATGTCCCTCTTAAACCATCCTAGAACCCATTTCACAACTCCGACAGAACATTTTGGTGCTACAATCACTTACTGCTACAAACACGCTTTACAATAAATTCCAAACTGTGTCACTGCTGCTTTGGAAAACTCAATGAGAGAATTACCATGCTGATACAACCTTTTTCTCTGTTTATTAAGGTTTTGCTCAGTTCTCACCAGCGTGGATACTAATGGTCAAAGAAAGAAGCAGTGCACGAAATAAGTACGCTACTATGAATGCAGAAATGTTGCTTGCTCCTGTAATCAACAAAATGTTTACCAATTCACTATGCGATAAAATCGTTTCTGTTCTATAACCAATATTGCAACTGTTGACCGGATGGAACTAAACCAAGGTTAAAATGTAACTGGTGGTAAGAGATGCATTTTTGATGCTGTGTATCACATTAATAAAAACCAAATCATTAAAAGTGCAAAATATGATATATATATATATATATATATATATATATATATATATATATATATCAATACAATCGCAGATGTTGGCATGATATTAGAACGTTTAAGCTTGACAGAAAGAGCAGCCGTTGCACCGTACAACAATCACAGCTAATTTTGTTAATCATTTCTGAATACAACGGTCCGTGCCGTTATACCTATAACCAGCTATCAAATGTTTCCATATACTCGACATTTACAGAGATTCGATCGTTTCCACTCTCAGGATACGTTTCAAAACATTCACAAAAAGGAAATCAATGCAGATTCATGTATTGTATGTATGACTGTAAGACTCATCTACTCTCACGTAATGACAGTACGATATAAATAATCTCACATAGTGCAAGTAAGGTTCAGATAATCTTATGTAATCTCATGTAATGAAAGGGATATTCAACTAATCTCATGGAATGCAAATACGATTAATAACATGTCATGTGATGAAATTGAGACTTGCATAATCTCATGTAATCAAAATGACTAAATTGTACTCCGTTGAAGCAACAATTAATTGAAACAAACATATGACTCGGTCATTTGTATAGCATTTTGATTCATATATATTAGGGAAAACGTGAAAATTTGTCCACTGACAAACCATACAGTTCTCCTAAACTCTTGGATTTCATCAAATTTTATTGGCCACACACCCTTCATTGATCCATCATGCGCACGAGGTGACACATTAGCGTTTTTGTCTTAGTATAGTCTTGATGGTTACTTCATCGTGCTTATCCATATAGACGGACATACGGCCAGACATACAGCCTCTTCTACACGCAGAAACATGCATATAGGCAGCAGAGTTCTCCTGAGTTGGGTTGATACACACTTGTATACCCCACACACCCTTCATGGATCTGTGTGCACATACATACGTATTAACATAGATAAAGACAGGTACAATGAAACCACGCTGGTAAGATTAACAGGTGCGGACTTAAAACCTATAGATACACACTACTACATTAAGTTCTAATATCAATTTGTAATTAAATATTTCGAATCCGCATAGTAAAAAATATTGCATTTTATGCCACGACATGAAACACTGAATATGCATCACTTATCAAATAACATACAAATGGTACACTTATTCCTATGGCTAGAGACAAAACTTTCACTCCTTAACAAGATGCAAAATACCAGTGTGTCGGTTAAAAAGACACTTGATCTTTTTCGACAGGATCGTGAGTGTTAGTAAGGGCAAAATACCTGTGCAAGATGTATTTTAGTGTACAATAACGCATGCAATCTACAACGAAATTCATACTAGTTTTATTCGCTTACCTAGAAAAACAACTATCCACCCTAGGTAACGGTGTACGCATGTACGATGAAATGATCAAATCGTTCACATGATAAACTTTCCTTTTTCTGTGACAATGACACTATTATATAACTATTATTAATACGATATTTGTAAACGTTACTAACTTGTTTCATACAATAGTATGTTAATCCGATGTAATGCCAACGAGTGTTTCTCAACAACATATCATGCTAACTGCTTAACAGTACATTTTTTCAATTCTGAATACGAAATTGAATATAAGTTTGACAATTTCGAGATACAGTCGAAATCAGCAATCTTTAGTATTTATATTTTGATTTGAAAGCAATACAGAGGAAAGGTCGTTTACCGATCCTAATTATGCATTGCTAGGTGCAAGCAAATTCAAAATGTGTAACAAGTGAAATTAGTCCAGCTCATTCTGTATTTTCGCGTTCGAATTTGTGATATAGACAATTGCAATGAATACAACTCTAATGAGGTTTTGTGATATCAAAAATACGCATGACCTAGAGTGTTTAAGTCCTAAATTCACTAAAGGGCATACCTACAATTTAACAAATGAAACATCAAATCGGTAATAAAAATTCATCTGGAATCTTGCTTTGTGACTGGCTCAAAGTTGACTAATCAAATCTGAATTTATGATAATTGTTGCAGTAAAATAGCGACGAAGTCGGAATGTTTGTTTATATTTTGGAAAGAATGATTAATGTAAAATATTTATAGTAATAATTTAAAATTATCGTAAGCTTTTGTGTGACCCTCATCAATTAGTGCACAGTAATGTAAATAGCAAATAGCAAATATTGTCTCGCCTAAATCCATAAACATGTATGCTTCAGGTTTCAGCAACATGACAGCGTCATTACCCCGGTTAACAAAAGCATATCTCACTCATTTAAATGATTTAAATGTTAAATTAGCGCATCAATACATGCAAATTGAGACATGGGTAAGATAGGGTGGATATTGTCAACGAGATGAGGATTGTGTTGATGAACTTGGTGTCGACAGCTAGAATTCGATCTTATTGCAGACGGATAAGTTCAAGTTTTACCTTAACGTAGGAATGGATTCCAAGGTATTTGCCGACTAAAGTCGGATTCTAATTATGGCTATTATACTAAAACATAATATGATGAACTTTCTTTTAACGTTGTAGTACATTCATTTTTTTAAAGATTAATTATTTTATTACAACATCTATATGTTATCGCCAAATAAAAGCGAGTGCAACCTGGATATGATGCATTGGCCGTCAGGAAAATGAGCAAATGCTTCATTTAGTTTTGTTGTGTAAGTGTACAAGCTGTCAATCAGCCAATTAGCTCATATCAGTAAACATTGAAAGGAAAATACAGTTGAAGGATATTTGATAAAACTCCGATTCTCCTTTGTCTTTCAAAAACATATGTGCAATGGTTCTTGTGTAGATTTAACAATACATATTTGCTTGGCCATATATGAAATGAATTTTAATAATTCGGGAGATATAGTGATAAAATAAACAGCCATTCGCACAATGACGTTCTATAGGATATCTCACGACTTAGAACCAATTTTTCATAGGATTTGCCTGATCCAGATGAAATGTTTCGATACTGCAGACTTATCGTTACCTTTTAATGCCTTGTTAGAATATTTGATCATATGATGGGAGTTTCGAAGTGTGAATCAGGGGCAAGATCTAAGGTATTTGGGTTCATAACGCTTTATCGTCATTTAATGTAAAAACGATTGTTTTGTATAGATATTCATTGTCTCCAAGTAATGAACCAGGTAAAGTTACCAATCTCAGGTACGCAACCAATATCTTATGCAGCGTATATCTTCAAGTATGCTTCATGCCCTCAAATATATCTATATTTATTTTCTAATCCAGGAGCAAGTGCCCTTCCCCAGGATTTATATTACACATATGTCTGATTTTATCATATGCATATCAAACCTATATATGGCTATCTATTAAGGATCTAAACAGTTTCTAAGCTGTGATATAGAGCTAGCATCAACACCTGACTCGTCTCTTAGACACGACAGCATAATCTAACACTACAACTTGTTACATAACATTGATGATGATACTAACAACTATTACATAGCATTCATAAAATATTACGATTAAATGAAAAGTATATCCACAGCCTCTCTTAGCAACATGGGAAGAATTAACATCTTGAAACCAGTTTGTAAAGCTAGCGGGTATCCCAAATGATATCCCAATGTTTGACGTGATACAAGAAATGTCAATTTGTGAGGAGTTATTTACATATGTATTACAAAGACGATTATGAAGCAATCTAAAACTTTTGCAAAACTTCGAAATAAATATATGATTGCCAACGTAAACCTTTCGTGAAACAGCTTATTTGTAAAACAGAAATATAAATTATAATCAAGACATATTTCAACTCAAATATATAACAGCTACACACATGGACCATTCTCTTATAATAGTTATAGTATACCTAAACTTTAGCTAAAATGACTATTTTATTTATTCTCCAATATTATGCATACATTACAGAACCTTAAAAAAACTAAACTGTATTTGAAAGATTTTTTCTTATGGAGAGGGAATGATCTGAGTTGTATGCATGTTGCGTTAATATTATTAGTATTAGTAAAACAAACTCTATTTGAAAGATTGTTATATATTTCACCTGATTAAGACGAAAATTTGTCTTCAAATGTACTATGACAAAAGAATTGCTATTTTCACATCAATGTGAGAATGAATGATCTGCACTAAATGCATGTAGTGGTATTTGTATTATTGCTAATAACACTAGTAGAAATAGTCGTCATAGTATTAGTTTATCCATTCAAAACGTATTTTAATGTTAAAGATTCATATAAAATATACAAATTCCTCAGACTATTTGGTCTTCGCAGTTAAGCCTGGAAGAAGATAATTATAAATCTTCGCTTCAAGTGGCACATTTTAAGATAAATTCCTTTATGTACATTAAACGTTTGAAAAAAAATAATACCTATTTATATGCACATTGTGAATTTTTCTTCTAATTTACAATGAAAAAGAAATTGTTATTTTCCCGTCAATTGGAGAAGAATGGTCTGAGATATATACATGTAGTGTTATTATTTTTATTACTAACATTAGTAGTAGTTGGTGTAGTTTAACCATTATAAAAAGGGTTTTAATGTTAAAATTTTACAAGAAATGTGCAATTTCTTCAGACTGTTTAGTCTTCAAAGTTAAGTTAGGAAGAGAAAAATTAAAATTATTCGATTCAGATGGTATAATATAATTTGAAGATATAGTGTTTTATTTGTATTAAAGCTTTTGGACAGTAATACAGATTTATATGCAAACATTGATACAATGTATACATGCATTCGCTCTGAAAACACATAATTAATACATTTGTTAATTAAACCTCTTCATTGGAAACACTATCTAAATTACAGATCAGATAACGTGGAAACGATACACAGAATTGTCCGCAAAACCGTTAGACATCTATCAATATAAGCTTTAATCACAATTATTCGATCAAAAACATTATGGGTCTTGACATATAACCGTCACTGCCAATAATCTGTGATGATGGCTGGAATAGGTCTTTGAAACAGGGGGTTGAATGTAAAATAAATTCATTTATATTGATGATCTCATGATTTTCCTTGAGTGCATACCATGTACAAAGACGAAATGCTTAGTATTGCCCTGTCTATATGTGGAATTATAAACATACATATGTGTATATCTATACAAACGCAGACATCGTAATATATATTTAGAAAAAAAAACTATCTAACATACTTTAAAGCACGAGATGTCTCCGTAAACATAACATGATGCCAGTAAATAATATATTCAACGTAAATGTGTGCGGGCGTAAACACATATGCATCAGGCACATGGTGATTAGGGCACACATGGTTAGGGCAACGACACAAAACATCATGTTTAAATTTCAGATGAGATAAATTACACTGCGGGAGGGCAGTGCAGTTTTTTTTTTGCTTGAACTATCATTGAGGTTCATCCGATAAGGCTGATTTATGAATCTACATATGCTTCAAATAACGTCCAACTAATAAAGGGAGGCTACCTATACAAAAAAGTGTACTTGTACTATTTTAGATACATATGTACCAACTGCTGATCTTAAATCACAATGTATCCTAAGGAACGATGAGATGTGGGACGGTGTCTGCCCATGCTTTACACGCAATATAAACTAACAGTAATTAAAAAAAGAAAATAAATGATCAAGCTTTCTTAATTCTGGAAATTGAAAATACCAATCTACACATTTCGGAAAGAAAATGGAAAATCAAAAAAAAAAACAAATATAAAGAAGGTATGAATGAACTTTATCATTACAAGAATTACTTGAAAAAAGGTTGTTTTGCCAATATACATTTCCAGCACGATATTATAGCCAAATTTTAGAATGTGAAGTCAGATGACCAGTTGCAATACAAATACTTGACACACATAAATGGAGCAACATACTATGATACTATGACTGGGTCTGGGATGTTCGAGTAGTCGAAGGCACTCTGGTTTACCTACCATTGTGATCTCACTTAGGTTCTTGAGTATTAGAATCGTTGGGTTGGTCAATATGGGTATGGAAGAAAGTTTGCTAGCTGCCTTAAGTGGGTCTATGCTTCTTTATCGACAACATATTGTGGCTGCTGTAGAAACACTATGATATGATGAACCATGGCGTTAAATCTAAGATAAGTCTAATAAACCTAGAAGGTATGCAATACGAAACGAGGAATGTGTTCTCTATAAGGAAGGGACATATATGGTAGAAGACCTATACTATGAGGCGGCACATGTGATATAAACGTCTGCAAAAGAGCCCTAGAAAATACAAACGGTCCGTCAATACATGCAAAATAATACAAAGGGGAATATAAGACGACTTAAGGTGAATATTTCACCATTCAAACAGAAAAAAGCTGTAAGCTCACGATCTACCATAATACCAGCATTAAGATCGGCTTTTCCGCAATACAATTCATAAATAAAATACACAAGGGAAACGGGATCAAGATATATCAGAAACCATCATACCGGAAATATAAATAACATCTGACACGTTTTTCGGAGAAAAGAATAACTATCAACGACACCTTCGAGGACAAAGATAACCCAACAATTAACAAACATATCACAAAAATGAATGAAACTTGTTTGTTGCATTGAACGCCCGCAGGAAATACAATACCTTTCGTTTCATACACTTAATATATAACCGTGCCTTCCATTAAAATAAATGGCATATTGACAATCCCTACAATGCTAGTAAAACTCTACCGGAAATGCCCATGATAGCTGATTACCATAGATTATCGACCCCATATTAATCAGCCTCTTTCAAGCATATACTTTCAAACCAGTATGTTGAGTCAATAAGGCAGTAGTGTCAGTAAACTTGCGAGTCATTTTGTACTTCCTGTCACAT
The DNA here is from genome assembly GCA_029339505.1 of Unio delphinus. Lineage (NCBI taxonomy): Eukaryota > Metazoa > Mollusca > Bivalvia > Unionida > Unionidae > Unio > Unio delphinus. Next base: position 1,332,032 of record JAQISU010000114.1, on the reverse strand, counting down.
CTCACTTGATAGTACTCAGTTCCTCCAGAAAGATAATCCGAAAGGTCAGTTTAAAGCTCGAGCGATAATGTTCGATCATGAGTCCACCCGCGGCACAGGTGTCATAGAATGTCTCAGTCCAACAACTGCTCTGGCGTTTGTTTGGACCAGTGGGTGTATTCACATACATTTTACTACGTGTGGGATACTGAAACCTATCTTTGGAGTTCAGGCTTGTTTCTTGCTTTATAAAGTAACGATGGAGAAGATCCCATTTTATGTAAACTAAATACGGATAGTATATTAGAGCACGACAATTGTTGTAATTTTAAAAATGATTAGCTGTTGTCACAACTTCAGTCGTGTTATGTATTATCTGCATGAGAGTAAATATGTTAAGCTCTGTATTTGTAATCAACTCATATAGGATTAATAGTTTGTTTATTTGTTTTAAATTAATTGAAGGATAGTTATTCATTCTTCTTGTACTTTTTTAGATTCAGCCACAGGCTCTGTTCTATTGACTGAGAGTGTTTCAGATGATTCGGCACCTTATTCGGCTGGTAGGATAGTTCTGAATGGCCATTTTTTATGTACATTTTTATGCGACAAACACAAATTTGCTAAATGTCAGGAGACATTTACACGTAGTTAGGGAGCATGTGATCTAGGACTTGTGTTGTGTACTAATGTGCATTTTTAAGAAGGTGCGAGCGTGAGAGTGAGTGTGCTGCCGCGAATCATATATTTTGTGCTTCACGAGTATTAAAATCAATTCCAAACCAAACTAACAAAGGCTTCTGGCATTCCAACTCTTATTCTTGAGACGGACGACTCCTTGCGTTGTATGAGGTTTGAAGATGGATTGCGCGTGTCTTTCACGCCTTTGAAATACCATGGATTGAATGGATTCTCAAAACAAATATACCCTTCGAGTCTGGTAAGGTCTAATTTACAGTTTTCTGTGATAGATTTATAAATTCATGTGTGTGTGTGTTTTGTATTGTGTATTGTATTTGTGTCGATTATATTCTGTATTCTATTGGTGTTGTATTCTAAGCATGCGAAGTGGATTATTTAGGTTTATTTTGTACCCTTTCAACTCGTAATAAATGACACAATCGTCTATCGAGAGTAATCATTTCAACCTGAAATGAGAGAGAGAGAGAGAGAGAGAGAGAGAGAGAGAGAGAGAGAGAGAGAGAGAGATAGAGCTCACACTAAATCTATACCCCGAATCCATAGAGCATAGGGACACAAGTGCGATCACTTAATGTTTTAACACACGATATACATCTGCGTTAGTTATGAGATCAGTCACAATCCAGGTTAAACTTGCGTTCTTTGGAAGATATTAGATATGATACAGGATTTAAACTGCGGGTATTTGCGTATTCGTTCCATATTTATATATAATATAATGTTTCTTTATCTACTTGGATAAGCATTATAAACTTCATTTTGTCTTGAAAGCCCTTTTTGGTGTGTCATCCATGAGGTAATTTAGCCACCCAAATGTGTGAACAGACATAAACAAACTATTATATCCTGATTGCATTTGCATTTACATGTATGCATATCAGGTAACACGCTCATGGTAAATATATGCTAGTTTAACATTATTTCTTCAATGCTACTGTACTGCCTTGTCTTTTCATTATGTAATTATTGAATTTAATAAGAGTCACTTCCAATGGCTTGTTCAAACCACTTTCTCTACGTTTTATTTATATGCAGAAATTTGCAGACGTTTCGTAAATAAAAAATACACTTGTTCATAAATATATAACTAAATAAATACATTACTTAATTGGACAGAACTTGTGCCTTTGCGTTTTAAGTAATAATTACTCCTAAATCCTTATAGCGTAGCAAGCATTTTGGTAATATTTTACTTTCATTCATCCATTCCTGGACAAAACGCAAAAAAAATGACGTGAAAAGGGTTACAGTTCCTGAATCTATTCTTGTATTGACATATCTTAAGTTATCTATATTCTCTTTTAGGACTATTTAGGTTTCAGATATTTCATATTTGCAAAACAGCATACTTAGATTCTGTAAACATAAGAATACATGTAATGTTTTGGACAGAGAGTAGAGACTAGATAATATGGAGTTTTACTCAACGTGTTTTCAGTGTCAGTCTGTTAGTTAAAACAGTAGCGCACGTATAGGAATGATAGTTCATTACATTCCGGATGACACTGATCTCTGAAATCACCATGACACATACAGCTGTATCTCCAAATAACACAATCCTTAGTAGAACATTATGCTGTTCTACACCAGTTTCTATTAGTTATGATTGTGGTTGTAGGTAATATCAGCGCATGTTATAACAATTGCATGGTAAACGTTGTTGATTAGGTACGTACTTATATAGAGAACTTAGTTTCGGCCAGTGTGTTAAAGATCAGTGTGTTAACTCTTATGTAGCCCTTCATTTGTATTTATGGTAATATATCCTTTCTATCCCATAAATTAAGCTGTCAGATAATGCTTAAATACTTTGAGGGATTAAGGAGTGCACAATATTTTGTGGGGGGTTTTTTTCCTCACAAATCATCAACACACGCATGTGCTCACCGTGGTTTCTCAAGTCAATATTTGCGAGGATATGTAGGCCAAACAAATAGTTATCTGTCTTCAAGCAACATTTTTAAAAAAATCGGTCATTTACCGTAAGGCAGGGTTTTATTACTCATGATAAGATCTTAAGCTTTGCTTGACTGGAGAGTGTTTATGTTGTCTGCATTTTTATTACTTTACATTTGTTTGATTCTTATTGTGGCTTTCATGAACTGTCTAAATGTATTGTTGTTTTATTATTGTTGCTTTTGTTTGTAAAGTGGAATGATACCGGATCTCAGATACGTAAATTAAATCGCGTTTACTAAACGGTTTCCTTAGAAAATGGAATATCATTTTGTTTGACGTGTAAGAGATAACATCAGGGCTTTGGTGGTATGTCAGAAGTTAAGATCACTATGAAATTGATTAACATGAAGACCTAATTAAAACAACGGAATCTCAGCTGCCGTTTTCTGACACGTTTGGGTAAGTTTTGGATATTGATGGATTCGTGCGTCGATCTAAACACATTGTGTTAAATTTGATTGTTTCAATTTCATCGGTGCTCACATTTAACATATGTAAAGTTGACATTAGTATGTTTGTCTAACTTTTATTTTGGTCTCCAGCGTATATTCATGTGACCTTCTTTAATCTTACTATGTTCGACCTTTGTAAGTTTTCACGCTCTTGCAATCTCGGCATCTCGCCGTCGCCATGTTCTCTTAATATCTGTTGTAAGGCTGTTATCCGTTTCTTTCCACACTGTATGAATGTTGTATCAAGTCATTATTAACGTGTACCTTAGTCTTTTTTATGATGATTGAATTCATTAATCTAATTTTGGAAGATGCTGTATATAATATTTACCCTCTTCCTTGTACATAAGACATAGGATAAAAGGAATTGTATGACACAAGAACCCATCCAGAGATATCCAAATTTCATAACAAGATTTGGTTTAATTTTTCCCAGATTATTGGATATGATGTTTTCTTCTTATCTTTTCTGTAAATTTAAATTTAAGGTTGCTTTCTTAGATCATTTAGCTGGATTTAAATGTTGATTTACTTAAACGGAAATAATCCCTTATCACCCAATGTGGATTTAAAGTATGCTGAATGTCTTGAACATTGCTCCTTAGGTAAAGATAAAAAAGACAAAAGGTTTATTACTCGAGAAATTACAGTTGAACATAAAACCCTGATTTTCTAGTGCTAAACATATTTATAGACACACCATTACGTATTTAAGGTGTCATAAATGTCCTTTCTAAATAGCCATCACATATCTTTATGAGATATATATTGGATAAATGAAATGAGAGATAATGTCAAAATTTATTTTTTTCGCCTGGACATACATTGTTACGTTTGCTCCAGATCACAAGTAATTTCACGTTTCGGTACCAATACTATCAGGCCATTGTAGATTCATGTATATAAATATGCAATTACGTTTGGCAAGGTAAATCTTAGTAATTAGAATTTAAAATACAAATTAGATTCGTCTCAGTTTCCACCACTAAATAACCTTTTTTGCCAACCTCCATTTGGTTTAACAGGGGGCTAGTTTTCTGATTGTGCAAAATATTTGGACGTTTTGTATACTGTACTTAGGTTTCTGCGAACATACTGCTCGCTAAACATTATCTGCATAGTAAATTGATTAAAACATCAAGCATTTTGTGAATAAGCATGGAAATTGGTGTATATGACTGAAATATTCATTTTGTATGGACATTTATCGCAGTTTTCCTGAAAAGTTCTTACCGGGTAATGAAAATAGTTACTGTTATTCAAACATATGACATGATAATGCATCAATTAAACGTCCGTCTTAAATATATCGAAATATCGGTGAAATGAAGTATATGTAACAAGGTTTGGCTAGATAAATGTCACCCACATTTTGAATATTTCGGTCTCGTAAATTTTAATAGGAAAATTGTTTGATGAGTATGGCCCGCATAAATAATAAAGATTCTTTGGTGCAGTTCCATGCAGACATTTATATACAGGAACTGCCTTGTCGACATCTGTTCTTACATAAATTGTACATCATGTTAAGTATTTAAACAATGATGTTTAAATTGTCGTTAAGATCAGTTTTAACCGTACATACAAGACGTACAATCGTAGAGAATTTGTATATTTAATAAAGTCAGGACACATTTGTGTCAGTGCAGCCAATATATGGCTTATTATCCACAATGCAAAGAAATAATCTCCATTTGTACAGAACACAGTAACCTTACAAATTAAATGATGCATGACATGTATCTATTTAGGTTTCAATTCACACAAGTTTTCAGAGTGACATAAATTGCTATACTAATGTAATCTTTAGGGCCAGGTTTTGTATGAGTGGAGAAGAAAGATTGACTTTTCCAAAACGAAAACAAATCGTGTAGACTCACTCGCGGCTGACTGGTTAAGATTATTCTATCCTGTTGTACGTAGGATCTATACATATATGTAATTGTATAATTCTGATTCAGGAAACTAAAAAATGAGGTGTATATTTTATAACAAAGTGATATACACCATACGAAATGTGATATATTTTAATGCTTTCGTTTGTGAACATTTAAAATAACTACCATATGAGATGAGTTTAAGGTTTTTATATTACACATATGGAAGTTTATTTAGAGTATTCCGTTCGGACAGAGTGTAAACATACAATTTCCTTTTAAAATTATCAGCGTTTCCAGGAAAGTCTTACGCTCGGTACAGATTAATACATAATGCTGTGTTCAAAGTACATAAATACAGTTCATTATGGTACAGATGACACTTTGTATGCCAACACATGGTGATATAAAGTTGTATATCACGATCCATCCTTTAGCCTAAAACTGGTAATAAAAAAAACAGTCCTTATTTTATTTCTAACATTAGTGTTGGTGATATCCGAAAATAACCGAAACTTCTATTAATGTAACAAAGTATAAGTTGCTACTGAAGTCTAAACCTTATATTTGGAAATTTGTTTCATCTATTACAGGGACAAAGGTCAGGGTGAGCTATTCTATAGTCCCTTCCCTTATATTTGCGGTTCAATGTCCTAATATATAATGGATGTACAGATCAGAAATGTTTCAAAACATGGAAGGGTTTATATGTTGCTCGCGATTTGGTGGTTTGTATCCATTGCGTGTAACCAAGAAGAAACGTTAAAGGAAATACAAACCTTCGCGAGTGATATAATGGTAGGCGCTACGAAACAAGTACCATTTATTTCCCAACTACATCGAAGATATATCAAAGGTTATATGCTTAAAGGTTATTTCCTTAATATCGGTGAGATGCATCAACATCAGCTCTAGTCGTTGACATGCCGATCAGTTAGAGACGTTAATCCGAATGCATATGTATCTCATGAAATGTCCTGTGATATCTTAGGACACAAACGTCATCGAAACGCGGATACTCAAATATATTTTGATTATAGTATAACTGATTGATTCTAATATCAATATTTATTTTACATTTGCAAACACGTTAAATAGTAAATATTCACATTAGTAGCTCTGCTTGATAAACATGTACAGCTGAGCTTGGGTTCAAGTACATATAGTAGAAACAAATATCCACATGATTATGATCAATACTGTTTGTTTAAAGACCATTCAGTCACAATTGATGTATCACAATGATATTACGCGGATTGACAATGATTGAATTCAAAATAATCTCATAATATTGATCTAGTATAAAACTGAATATGCATTTGTACTAACAGTTAAAAGGTAATTATATGAATCATACCAAACTATTATGGAATGAAAATATTCATTCCACAAAGACTGATGTTCATATAGGAATATGAATGGTTGACTGTTTACTTGCACCGTCTTATATACATCCTCATGACTCCATTTTGCATTTTACACGACTTTTATTGCAATACAACACAAGCATCCCAGTTAAAAATGGCAATGAATGTAAAAAGCCTCATAATGTAAATAGGTTTATTGTGTATGTCGTGCCTGAGGTCACGTTCAGGGCTGGGTTTGACGTGGATCCACGAATGTACACGTGTTATTTATGTTGTCACTGTGCCCTCAGTTTAGTGTATATTACATTTGCCCCGAAAACAAAGCACAAAACAATGAGACAACCAACCAAAAACAAAAACAAATAGAGCAAGTAAAGGAACAATGAAACAGTTACTTCTGAAATATGTCTTGCAAATATGTTACACTATGTTGTAGATTTTATGATGTTGTCTATTTATTTTCTCCAAAGGTGTCAAACCTCCTAGTTTGTCTATACTGCGTTTCCTCCATAACAAAAAGATAAATGTTGAAAGCCGCAAGTAAAATACAAAAGACTCACTAAAAAACAGAGATAAATTGGACTGATGTTATTTTCTAATTTGTAGATTTGATAAGGGTGGTCTTTTTTCCTCAAAATGTTGGTTTTTACGTTCTAATTACGATTAATACAAGTATAATGTCCAGTTTGGCAGGTTTTCTTTTGTACCATTTGTATTCACTTCTTAATCGTTAGTGATCCTTCTTCTTAAGATAATGTGTTAAAAAGCATTTCTTTTCGCACCTAAAATGTTTAGTGCTATTTACAATGTTGGTCCTCGTGCTTTTTCTTTTATTGTTGTATTTTGTTGTGCTTAAACTATGTCATATTTTTTAATTTAAATATTTCTTTTGTTTTCTAAAAGATAAGTTGTTTAATGTTTGTGGAAATGCTGAATGTTTCATGCATGTATGCATTTTATCTTTCTTTCTTTTGCTTCATATTCACACAGTTCACTTCATTCAGATTTATTGTGCTATAGCAGTAAATATAGTTCTATATCTTACCTTATGCTTTTTCTTTCATTTACAGTTTTTTTCTCATTAGATATTTGAGACAAAATGTATCCAGTCACAGCGACCACCTCTGGCGGAGAAGTAATAAAGCCACCTCACGTCTAATCGTGACCTGCGTGACCTTTTAGAAGCCATAATTTTCTCCATAATTACTTTTTTGCATTTTCCATCTCCAAACATCGACCCACGCATGTGCCCCCAGGTGCGTATCAAGTACACTCTACAGTGCACATGTACATCAATAAATTTTATATCAATTTTGAGAGTAGGTTTGATCAGTAAAGATACGGCCTTAAGTTTTCTTTCGGTTCTTTGTGTTTATCTGTTTCGTCTGGGTTTTTATTAGTTTGCCTTTATTTGATTCGTATTATGGCTTTTATGAACTGGTTAATGTTATCCTATTAATATCATTTATATCTGAAGGGTATTGAAACTGGATCTCGTTCACACGTGGTTAAAACACGTGTACTTATATTTATATTTCAAGGAGGAATATAACTGTGTTTGACGCGTACGTGATATAGTACATGGCTTTGGTTTCGTGCCCAAGGTTAAGGTTGAAGTGATATTAATATTCGTTTGGAGGTGACTGAAATAAGGTAGTCTCCATGGCCATGTAGTTGTTGGTTTTGGAGCTCACTTTGGGTGTTGATATACAAATGCCTGTCTAGATTCTTGTGTGTGTGTGTGTGTGTGTGATATATATATATATATATATATATATATATATATATATATATATATATATATATATATATATATATATATACATGCTTTTTGAATTTCGTTTCTTAGTTTTGTCAGCGTTCGCATTTGACATGTTACATAGTTTTTACAGAGTTCACGATTGAATTGTTTTTCAAACTGGCACAAAACTATTCCTCGCTCTTCCTATCTTAGTATCTCGACGTCGCAATATTTGCGAGATTGTTCCTATAAGTTTGATATTATTCTTTCTTTAACAATCTTTGAAATGCTGTTTTGTCATTATTGACGTTTTCGTTTGTCTTCTTTGTGTGAGTGTTTGAATTGACGTATCTCATTTTGGAAATGGCTGGCTATGGTATAAAATATATAAAAGAGCGGACAAAGGAAAAATGAGACAAGTAATATAGAAAATTGATTTGCAATAATGTTACTTTATTTTGATTATTGTATGCTGCTATTTCTTTTTTTCTTTAAAATGGCATCTTTCTAGCTTGATGTATATTGCATTTATGTTTATGTTATCAATGTCTGCTGACCTTAGTGGATATTACAGTTGCTTCAAAATAATAAGAAAACTATAAGAATACAAAAGAAAACGGATCAAGAAAGGACAAACAAAGCAATTTATTTAAACGATTTTCAATGTTGTTACTGTATTGTGAAGATTGTATTAGGTCATTTCTTTATTTTTTACAATGATAACATCCTGGCCTATGCTTGTACTTTTAACTCTGCAAGCTATCTGCTGTCTGTATGTTAAACTTTTCTTTTATTGCTTCCCGTGTTATTCAGTTGTTATCCATGAGTGACCTTTGCTCTTAAGGTATGATGTTAAGAATTAATTATTAAGTCTGGTAGATGCACATGGTCCTATTGTATTTAAATCAATTTTGTTCGTGCTACTTACTTTGTATGTGTTTTGTGATAGGCTTTTACTTAAGTCACACTTGTAATAGATTCATTCGTATATTTTACTTGTTAACAATGGACTTCTGTGTTCTGTGTATTTGTATAGTTTATATATTTGGTTTTTTCTTCCTCTTATTATGCATTACACATGATTCATTCACTTGCTGACTTAGGCTTCCTTCAATTCAAATATATATATATATATATATATATATATATATATATATATATATATATATATATATATATATATATATATATATATATATATATATATATATGTATATATAGTCGAAAGACATTTGATATCATTGATATGCTTTATGTTCATGGGAACTCAATTTGTTTATAACATTAACATCATATCAACATGATATAATTGGTTGTTGCTAGTTGCCTTTATCTTTATGCATTACGCATTAGGCAGTTGGTGCTGGGCTTTGAAGCTTTCGGTGTAAAAGCCAGCCTTATGATGTCAGAAAGATGGCTTTGGCAAATGTCAACATATGTTATAATTAAAATTTATATAAAATTAATCAATTCTAATGTGAACTAAAAGGGATGATGCTTTCATTTCGTGTCTGAATATAATCCATCCGATTAATGACATTCATTAATTACATTTCTTTGAAGAATGTCGTTAGTGAATTTTGAATCATGTTTCCATGCGTCTTTCACACGTTCTTGTGATTCTAATTTTCATAAAAGTAAAGTCTTCTGTATGTTTGGCGATATTTTTCATATCCACGAACGTGGAAATATGTTGCGGATTTCAATGACTCCAATCTGTTCCTCTGGGGAATAAATGCAAATTACAGGTCTGTTCGCCTATTCGTCATTTTTGACTAGACGATTAGTAATGACGTAATTGGAGATGTTTAATTTAACGTTTTCTTAAATGAGACAGCAATTGTTTGCACTGTTTTGATATTGTGTTCTGTTTTCACCATTTTCCACTCAATACGTCCGGACGTTATCATTATGTTTGTATTGCTCAATGTCAGCAATCCTTTGTTTACGATTTTCTTCTACAGCTCAGTGAAATCTGATGGAGTCATGTATTATGGAGATCAGAGAATCTAAGTTATGTATTATTCTTTCAACCTATCATCTGCTACTAATGGGCTGAATTGTACTCCTCCTTCCTTATATATGTTATCATATCAGCTATTTATTTACATAGCCTGTGTAGAAATGTAATACAAATTGCATAGTCTTTGGAATTGGCATACCCAAAATATACATTTCATACTTTTGGACTTGTGATAGGACATTTAGTGCACACTACTGTAAGTGTTGTGTATACAATTTGACCTTGTAACACAAAGAACGAAAGTATTTATATAATGTGTTACAATTGCTAGTTTTGCTGCTTTCTGTTACATGGTCAATCATATTGTCGTAGCGTATTTTTCGTTCTCTTAAGTGTCTACGAAACTGTACTAAACGTATTCTCATCGACATATCAATAGGCAGATATCACAAGGCTATAAGCAAATAGTAGTAATACGGATGTAAACTGTACCACGTTACTAGAGATTAATACGCTGGTGCTATTGCTAGGAAACTGAACGTTTTGTTTCCGTAAATATAAATCCTCTTCATAAATGCTTCAGCCACGTTCTACGTTTCGACTACAGGTTAAGCAATATACAATTTATTTAACACATCTGAAACTAGTTGATGATATCTACTTCTATTGCTACACAAAATTTAGTCTGAATGACATGTCCTTAATTCGCTAGGGGAAACAATATATATATATGCTGTATGATGCTATCCTCCATCATTTTTTATGTGTGACAAAACTGATATATTAGTCCGACCGCTTTTATTTGTTGATTCTATACATGTTTATGTTTCGTTTTATTTTTCAGTATTTTCTGCACCTTCTGGTTATCAATCTTATCACGGGACATTTTCTACACTTTATATCCAAATGTCTGATTTATAGTATTTATTTATTTTATAATCTCTTCACAATTTCATTGTACGTCACCTTAGAGGTATTACTTCATCAAACATCAAGACAACTTCCTTTGTATCTTTCTTTTTGGTCTAAGATAACTCTCGGCAATATTGGACTGTGTACCAAAAAAAAACATACACTTTATTATCAGTAGTCTTGATATCGTAAGATGCAAAGCATTTTCGAGTTTATTTTTTGTTAATAAATTACGATTTATGCGATATAATTTTATGGATTCAGCACGCAAATATAAAAGACAGTATCATTAACTGTGTTAACTTTTATATTTGAGGCAATAACTATTGCTACACTGATGTGTCAAAGGTTGGGTATTCATCAGATGAGATCTATAATTTTGTTTAGAAGAAATATTTATCAAACTTTCTTCAACACATGAACCTTACTGGATAGTGGGGACAGTTCATACAGGGAACGTTTAAAAACAAATGTTTCTTAGTTCATACTCTTCTAATTGAGATAATGTAGTACTACTAAATAATAGTTTCCAGGTTAACGTCTATTAAATTAAAGAGGATAATTAGTGTTATTATCTGATTATTAATCGAAAAATTTCTAATTATTGAATTGCACCTATCAATATTATATACAAAATATCGAAACTTAGTCTTTCTGAGATATTTGTGATCAATTTTCTTTAAATTGGTGTTTGAAATTTCTGCATTGTATGTATCCAAATATAAAAAAATAAAAATAATAATGTACATATTCTAAGAGCGGGAAAGGTTTAATTAATACAACATAGATTAGTAGATCTATGGAGGGAATATAATTAGTTTTACAAAAGATCACTCCCTTTAAAAAGAAAACTTCAAACACTATGAAACATTGGTAAGATATACAGTCGACTACGGTCTACTGCACACCCTCGAGCCCGTCACGGGACTGTGCAGTTAATCGCAATGTGCAGTTAACCGAAGTACAGTACAGTACAGCTTTAAATCAGCACGGCACGAATATGCGAAGAATAAATTTAAACAATGATTAGAATCCACTCTTTCAACTTTTACGTCAATGTTAAGCTTGTTTTCGTTCCTCCGAACACAATTTCACTGATTCAACCAATGGATCAAGGAACTATAGCGAATTTCAAGAAATTATATAGATCGCTTGTTATTCGAAAACTGATGTCAGACATTGATGAATCGTCTCCCAAAGAAAACACGTTTAGCTCCAAAGTCGTCTGCATCCTGTTTTTCGCCGTGTTGTTTAAATTGAATTCCGTTGAGCAATTTCCATCTTTCAAACCATCCATTTATTGGTTTGAAATCATTCAAACCCGAACGGTTTAGATCAATGTTTCCCATGCTGTACTATAATATTTTCCCACGCTATTGCTCCTTAGTGGGCGCGGAAATACATGTATATACCACCTAGGGCGTCCTTTACATGTCAGTCATTTACAAAGTCGCATTTACCGGCTTAATTATAGGCTTATTTGAACCGTTACAGCAGTGGACTGGCAATAACTGATCATGAACATACATTGTGCAGTTAACCGGAGTAAAATTGTATTGAATAATGTGCCACTGGCAGAAATTTATCTTGCTATTATCCAGAGTGTGCATTTAAGCGAAGGGCAGTTATCCAAGTTTGTTCCCATTGGAAAGCATTGGAAAAAAAACGGGACCGGCGTGACTACGTGCAGTTATCCGGCGTGTGCAGTTAACCGATGTGCAGTTATATATATATATATATATATATATATATATATATATATATATATATATATATATATATATATATATATATCGATTTGGAGCTTATTGATTAATGTGATATGTAATGATTTCACATGAAAATTATAATTTTATAAATGATGTTAAAAAATTATTATTTACTTATCAACTATACTTAAAGGTACTTGTGGGACTATACAATACAATCCAACATTTAGTATGTGCGGCAGCGGAATGGTTCAGCCAAAATCAGAGTTACAACCGTCATGGCATAAGACACACAATGTAATGAAAGAAAGGATTTAAACGAAATCTTTGAAAGTCAAATTCCTTTGATGCTTTTATGTCTTCATGACATTAACAAATTTTTATACATATTGATATTGTGAATTAAGCTTAATTTATTGATCAGTTAATGAAATTAATTTATGAAGTTATTACTTATTAATTAATATGTGTGCTTATCTGTAGATATAATTCAATTATGTAGCTGCAGATGTGATATTCTCAAAAACGTTTATGAGAATATGTGAATACAAAGCCATATAACAAAATTGAACATAGACAAACTATTCCTTAGTTTAGTTGGTGTGCTTTGGTATGGACCAAAATATTAATTATAAAACATTTTTACTCACAAATTATAATCTTGATGTAAAAACGAAATAATTATACTAATATACACAGGAAAAGTGAAAACGTAAAACAACGATGAAATCTTATGGCAATCAGTCTGCTAAAAAATGTCTTGAAATGCGTGCCTTATGAACCTAAATGATTGTGTAGCTATTTAAAGTAATTGTTCCAATAGCAAATATAGGACAGAGTGATGTGTGACAACAGTATCATAATGTCTAAATGTCACGTGATGCACACTTTGCTGCCCCCATTAAGGCCATAAAGGAATGGTGTATACTGCTCTATACAATATATTAAGCTGCATTAAGATAGTATAGTCTCATCATGGTACACACCATATAAGCTAAACTCATCTGTAGTACAGCTGTAGACACAAAGCGATTATAAACAAGTGGATGAAAAGACATTAAAACATCATTCAGACATGAATAGAAGTTGTAGTAGCCTGTTCTGATATGACTGAATTACTCACTCTGTGATATTTCCTTATTTTAAATTTTAAAAAATGTTAATTATGGTCAATAATTATATAATGTGTGTAGCAAATATAGTTCAAAATATTCTAATGTGTGACAGTTACAACGACATATACATTGTGTGGTTGATGGACTCCCCCTGAAATGTTTATATAGTATTCACCAGACAGCTAAAAGACAAACATTTCCAAAGCGTGCAAATTAGTCAACAGTGACATATTGTTGGCATGGTGGAGTTATTATCTTTATTACTGATGCTCACGCCAACTTGAGAGTGAAGGTGTAATATCATGGAGGATGCAAATATAGCTTAATAGCCATATCTCTGAAGTATTAATTTTAGGTCACATTGATTTACTTTGGACGAGACTTCGCTATTTGTATTGTACTATATCCATATGCCATAACTGATTTACAACAATTCACAAGTCAAATTTCACGAGTGAGTGTGAAATAGAGTTCCGCATAACAAGGGTGTAATAATCAGACAGCTGACGCAAATAATGCAATTAGAGCATGACAATGAAATCAGAATTTAGAATCACAACATCAGTTATTGTTCATAAATGCACAAATGTTCATTTGATAAATAAGATGCATTCTGCATGTATTTGTATCTCAGTCATTAAATTTATTATTTTCATTTAATCTACCCACATATCTACCTATCTATCAATATGCCTATCTTTTAAATAAGGAATGCATATTATGAAGTATATTATGACAGAAAAATACACCACCATTTATTACCTAAGTATCTATCCCACAGTTGTTCTTAAATAACAGTTTTGAAGAGACTCCAAAGTTGTTTGGAACACAAGAAATGTATAGAAGTATAATATGTAGCACACTTTGAAATTGAAACATGGGTGAGTGTAACAATGTTATGTTAGATAGTTAAAAGTTTTAATTAGTGTTTTTCCTTTCGTGTAGCCCAGTGCTAACAGTTTGACTTCTAACAAGGGTCCTCCTTATTACCACCATCTCTAATTCAAATTTCATAGCCAACATCACTTGGGAAAGCGTATATAATTACACATGTGAATAGTCAAATCATGATGGCAATCATTATAACAAACTAATCCTTTGATAATGCTCTGAACTACTGTCTTCAATGCAAAATAGTGATACATTCTGGTTGCAGATAAATTATAAAATTAGTTTCCTTTCATGAACACATGTTATGACCTTATTTTTATCAACTGCACCTGGAATAACAATGCGAACACCAACATTTACATTGATACAGGTTTACGAAAACAACGTTGAATTGTTCATATCAATTAAGCAACATATAGTTTTAACAGGGTACCTTACAAGTATATTAACAATACATGGTCCAAAGTTTCTTCACATCTGGAAAAATAGTTTACTTTCTCTCCAGGTCAACGTTCGAAATTAAACAAAATAATTAAAAAGTCCTTTTCAACAGTCACAATAGACATTTAGTTGTCTCCGCTTTTGCATAGAAAATGGCATTAACAGAATCATGCTATTATTTGTGCTGCCTCCAAAGATAAAGTGCAGCTCAGATATGTGTGTTGTCTAGCAGCGTTTGTACAAATTGCAAGATTATTATCATTTTTGTCCAATTTTACATATTTATACACATATATATCATGTACAAATTTTAAAATTTAATTGAGCGGAGTGGGCCGTAATTAAAACAAATCTGGATTAGACAAACTATACTATTAAGATATTATTTGATCGAATTTATTTTGATTACGATACAATATGTGAGGACATTCCATACATGATAACTTAAATGATTCTAAGTTTGCAATTATTCTCAATGATTCCCCAGATAGATTCCTGAACTTAATAGTACTTATCTAAAATCATCATGAAGGACTCACTGTACATATATATATATATATATATATATATATATATATATATATATATATATATATATGCTGGCCAAGATTGGTTGATAATGATGCTGATCGTTTTTATTGATGTACCTTTTATAGACCCGAGTTTTAACAAAACTGGTTACTGAACTTTACACTTGATTTTTTGGTTCCTAATTGAAAACTTTGTAAACATTTCAGCATCTGACATTATTGAATCTGTAATATCATTTAGTTTGCATAGGACTACATAGGTAGCTGGACAAGTACCACAAGTCATGAAATCAAGTGCTCTATTATGAGCAAGTGTAGCTCTGTATTGACAGATATAACAGCTCTCTCTATAAGCCATTATCTTGGTGTAAATTTTCTTTTATCATGAAAAAGGGTTTCATTATACTGAGTGCAAAGTTTTGATAATCCTTGAGAGCCTTCTACCAGCTGCCCAATAGCCTTGACTGAGGCAGTAGAAGGCATTGAACATTTAGAGCAGTATGCATAATGTCATTTATCTCGCTACCCGAGCAGTTCAGCTGATATTTCCAAAATCGGAAGAGAAGCGAATGACAAAAAATTATTCAGAAAACGTTGAAAATGAGTTCAAGTACGGTGTGTATTGATTTAAAATTTATTATGTACTGATTTTGTTATAAACCAATGTTTAATTGTATTGAAAATTGTTAAAAGTACGTATTTATAGTATGTTAAATTATCTACTAATATTCGGCACTTTTATTGAATTATTACCTAAAAATCAGATATTTTATTCAGTAAACATAGCCACCATCTATTCAAAGAGTAAACGAGTAGATTTCGTTTATCTTAAAAATACGTTATGTTTCAAGGGACGGACCAGTTTTGTTTCCTATAATATGTCCTCTCTGCTTAATATAATAAAATATCAAGTTTGGAATATAAATCAGATTCAGATTCGGATTGAAAATGCTACAGAAAGGGAGTTATTTATATTACAGTCCATTTATTTCTGTGCTACAAAAATGTTGGACTCATATAAACAAATATATGTGTATTGGTACATCAAAAGATGTTAAAGACAAAATGTAGCTAATATATAAAGAGTCCCATCATTTATTCAAGAAAGAACTATTGAAAATAACATAGTTTGTAATGCTGTTGAAATAACATTTCATTTTAAATATTACAAAATTCACTAATTTTGAAAACAGCGTTTAGTCATCTAGTTTAGAAGATGATTTAACAAGAATTAATGAAATCCTATGTACAGCTCCCTCTTGTATCTCACATGGAATTATGACATTAAGTTCATTTTATCTGCAGGTATGTATTGATTAACCTAATTCCGAGAGTATCACCTGGAACATTCACAGGGGGAAAGGAAGCACTAAATAAGCGTCTTACATACATGGATGAAAGCCCATTCCATATGTGTTTAAGGCGATAAAGCTACTGTAAAAATGTCCATTTTACCTATTTGACTAAATGTTTACTCATCAAGCCTTAAGGTTAAGTAAGTGACGTTACGTTTCGAAAATGTAAAAGCCTTCATCCTTTCATCCTTCAACAATTACATTGGTATCACTCTATCAGCCATATATTTGATCTAATTGTAGGTAAAACATGGAATATGAGCTTTTTAAGATTTCAGACTCATTTAACATGAAAAAAAATCAAATCATATTAATAAGATGATATTGCATCCGATTAGCTGATTCTATTAGTGTTAATAAAACTTGCAGTACAGGTGAATATCATTGACATATTGGTACAATTAGTATGAGTCGATACCCACGCGTAGTAATTCTTTGATCTTGATCAAAGTGAAATAGTTATCACTATAAAAGTCATTTTTTTACATGTTGATAAGTTTTATGAAACTTGGAGAAAAATTTGTATTATGATATCTCAACTGAACTGGCAACTAGTTGGATGTGTTTGTAACCATTTTATTTACGATCTGATTTCGATCAATCTTGTCAAATGGGCTAACATCATCACACGATATGGAACTGTGTGTGTTATTAGATCAGTCACTATCCAGGTTAAACTTGCGTTCTGTGGAAGACTAAGAAATGATACAGGATTTTAACTACGGGTATTTGCGTTATTCGTTCCTTATCTATCTATAATTTAATTTATGTAGTTGACTCTTTGTCTACTTGGATAAGATATTTAAACTTCATTTTATCCAGAAGCGCTATTTGGTGTGTCATTCATAAGTTGAAAAGTCACATTAATATGTGGACAGACATAAACAAACTATTATATCCTAATTGCATCTGCATTTACATCTAGGCATATAAGTTAACAGGCTCATAGTAAATAGATGACAGTAGTCATTCCTTTAACTGGATTTGTTCAATGGTACTATGCTTATGCATATTATCTCTTCATTGTGTATTGTTGAATTTAACAAGATTAACTTCCAAGAGCTGGTTCAAACAACGTTCTCTACGTTTTATTCCTATGCGAAAATCTGCAGACGTTTTGTAAATAGATGCAGTTGTACAGAAATAATTGACTTAATAAATACATTCCTTAACTGGATAGAAACCGTGCCATGAGTTTTAGGTAATTACTCCAAGAAGCTTATAACTTAGAATTCATTACAAGCATTGTGGTAATACTTGCCTTTTACGTGTAGATTCCTGGACAAACGCAAAAAACACTGATTGAAAAGGGTGATAGTTCCTGACATACAGGTGAATTTACAGATTACTCTGTTGGTAGTGGAACATGATGCTATTCTACATCAGTATACATTATCTTCTGACATGAGTTGTGATGGTTGTTGTAGGTAATATCATCGCAAGATATAACACTTGCATTGGAGACGTTTTTGGTTAGGTATTTACCTATATGTGGAATTTTGTTTTAGTCATTACAATGGTAAAGATCAGTGTGTTAACCCTTATGTAGCCCTTCATATGTACTTATGATACTATATTCTTTCTATCCAATGAATGGCGATGTAAGATAATGCTTAAATACTTAAATACTTTAAAGGGTTAATGAGTCCACGATATTTTGTGGTTTATTTATTCCCTCACTAACCATCGACACACGCATGTGCCACAGGTGTGTAACAAGTAAATATTTGCGAGAACATGTACGCCAAACAGTTTGTCTTAAGGCAACATGTGTAAACATTTGGTTATCTGTCTTAAGACAAGGTTTGATTAGTCTTTAGCTTTGCGACACGATTGTGTGTTTATTTTGTTTGCGTTTTGAATAGCTCTTATTTGTTTGATTCTTATCATGATCTCAAATCGTGTTTACCAATCTTTTTCCATAGAATGTAGAATAACATTTTGTTTGACGTGTAAATTATAAAAACAGGGCTTTTGTTTTATATCCAAATTTAAGATCAAGCTGAAATTGATTTACATGAAGACCGTATTAAAACAATGTAATCGCAACTACCGTTTTGATTGTTGTGTTATGGTGTTCTGACAGGTTTGTGTTATTTTATGCATATTAGTCAATTCTTTGGTCGATCTAAACACATTTTATGAAATGTGATTGTTTCAATTTAATGTGTGCTTGCATTTAAGATATGTAAATTTGACATTATTATTTTTGTCTCATCAGTGAAAATATTTTGGGTTCCATCGTATATTCATTTGAGCTTATTTATTCTTACTGTGATCAACCTTTGTAAGTTTTCGCGCTCTTGCAATCTGTGCATCTCGACGTCGCCATGTTCCCCTGATTTATTCTCTTAATGTGTTTTGTAAGGATTCTGTTATCCGTTTGTTTCTGCACTGTTTGAGTGTTGTTTCAAGTTGATTCACATAAATTATGTTGAATATGTTGAATATTGCTCCTTAGATAAAGATAAAATTGGACAAAAGGTTTGTTACTCGAGAAATTGCAGTTGCACATAAAACCATGATTTTATAGTGGTAATCATATTTATAGACACACCTTTACGTATTTAAGGTGTCATAAATGTCCTTTCGAAAGAGCCATCACATATCTTTATGAGATAAAATTGGATACATGAAGTTAGAGATAATGTCAAAATTTATTATTTTCACGGGGGGAAGTTTGTTCTGGATTACTAGTAATTTCACGTCTGCGTACCTATACGATCAGGTTATTGTAGATTCATGTATCTTAAGTATGTAGTTACGTTTGAGAAGGTAAAGGTTAGGAATAAGAATTTCTAACACGGGTTCGAATTGTGTCAGCTGCTACCAACGTTTCTACTAAATGACCCTTATTAGTCGAACCTTTATTTTCGAGACCTACAAAAAGGTGACATTTTGTATACTATACTTCGGTAGCT
Organism: Unio delphinus; assembly: GCA_029339505.1. NCBI lineage: Eukaryota > Metazoa > Mollusca > Bivalvia > Unionida > Unionidae > Unio > Unio delphinus. The sequence goes on along the minus strand of JAQISU010000114.1, from coordinate 1,312,118 downwards.
GCCAACATACTGCTCTCTAGACATTGCCTGCTTCATAAATTGATTAATACATCAAGCATATTGTCAATACGGATGGGAAACGGCTGGTATGGCGGAAATATTACTGTTGTATGGAGATGATGTATGGCTTTCTTGTGTATAGCTATTACCGGTTTATGCAAAGAGTTGTTGGCATTCAAACATTTCGCATGATAATTCATCAATTACACTTCAAGCTGAATTACCTGTGACATGAGGTAAATGTTACATTGTTTGACATGATAAAAGTCACACAAGTTTTGACTATCTATGAAATGTGTTGAGTATGGCTGGAATAAATACTGAAGATACTTTGGTGCAGTCCCATGTAAACATTTATATACACGAACTGTCCAGTGTACATCTGTTCTTACATACATTGTGAACCACTTTAAGTATTTAAACAATGCTGTTAGAATCGTCATTCAGTGCAGTTATAGCCGTAAATACAATACTCAATATCGTGCAGAATATGGATATATGTCTTATTATCCACAATGGAAAGAAATCATCTCCATTTGAGAAGAGCATCGTCACCTTAAGCTATAAAAGGGACATATATTGGTATACTATTGTAAACTTCAGGGCTTGGTTTAGTATGACTGGAGAGGATACATTTACTTTGAAAAGATGAAAACACATCGCGTAGACTCATTCGTGGCAGACTGGTTAGTTTTAGTGCACATGTATATTACATTTGTCCCGAAATAAAAACGAAACATCGAGACAACCAGCCACAAATAAAACAAAACAAATGCAAGGAAAGGAAAAACAAAACACTTTTGAAATGTGTCTTGCAAATATCTTACACTATTTTGTAGCTTTTATCATGTTGTCTATTGATTTTCTCCAAAGGTGGGATCCTCCTATCTGGTGTATATAAATCATCCTATCTCTCAATCAAAACGATAAGTGTTGAATACGGCAAGAAAAATACAAAACGGAAAAGAATTCCTAAAATAAAAGAGAATTTGAATTAATGTTATTCTAATTTTGAGAGTTTATACAGTTTGTCTTATTTCATCCAAATATCAAAGAATACACGTATTCTGTTTGGCAAGTTTTTACATGCCATTTTTATTCAGGTTTTAAGCGTTAGTGGTCCTTTTCTTTCAGAAAATGTGTCAAGAATCATTTGTTTTGCCCACCTAAAATATTTAGTGCTATTTACAATGTTGTTCCTTGTGCTTTTTCTTTTATTGTTGTCTTTTGTTGTATTTTAAACTATGTCATACATGTAATTAAATTCTTTATTTCGTTTCCTAAAATATACGTTGTTTAATATTTGTGCAATGCTGATTTTTTTTTTGCCCAAATGCATTTTTATCTCTTTTTCATTCGCTTCATATTCACATATTCATGATACAACATTCCCTTAGTTGTTTTTCTTTATTGTGCTATAATATTAAATACATTTCTATATCTTACCTCATCTTTTTCACTCTTTTTTAAACTTTTTCTCTTCAGGTATTTGAGAGAACATGTATCACGTCTCAGCGAACCACCTCTGGCGGAGCAGCAATAAAGCCACTTCACATCTAAGATTAACCCTGCGTGACATTTTGAAACCCATAATTTATCTTAATATATTAATATTTTGTGTTTTCCATCTACACACGCATGTGACCCCAGGTGCGTATGAAGTATACACTTGAATGCACATGTATGTCAATAAATTGGATATCTTTCGTAAGAGTAGGTTTAATTATTCATGATACGGTCTTACGTTTTGATTAGTTTGCATTTATTTCATTATTATTTGGCTTTTGTCAACTGTATATATTTATTATTCTTATCCTATTGATGCCTTTTGTATCTGTAGGTTATTGAAACTGGACCTCGCCACACGTGGTTAAAACATGTGTACTTATATTTCCATTTCAAGGAGGAATAGAACTGTGTTTGACGCGTACGTGATATATTACATGGCTTTGGTTTTATGCCCAAGGTTAAGGTTAAAGTGACATTGATTTACGTGTGAACGTGACTGAAACAACGTAGTCTCAATGTCCGTGTAGTTGATGGTTTTGCTGCTCACTTTGGGTCTTGTTATACAAATTTCTGACTGGATTTACGTGCAAATATATCCACACTTTCTATATTTTTTTCTTAGTTTAATAATTTGACATATTACGTAGTTTTAACAGAATTCACGATTTTTCCCCAGATTTAATTGTTCTTCCAATTGGCATTAAACGATAATTCCTCGCTTTTCCTATCTTTGTATCTCAACGTTGGTTATGTTTGCTATATTGGTCCTTATGTTTGATATTATTCCTTTCTTTTTAAGCTCTTTGGAATTCTGTATTCTGTCCTTATTGATGTTTTCGTTCGTCTTTCTCTGACAATGTTTGAATTCAGTAATCTCCTTTTGGAAATTGCTTGCTATGGTCTCAAATATATAATAGAGCGGACAAGGGTAAAATGAAATAAGAAATTTAGAAAATTGATTTTTAATAATGTTACTCTATTTTGTTCTGGTTTTCTAAGCAGGTGGTATTTTTCTAGCTTGGTATATATTGCTTTTTTGTTTATGTTATCAATAACATAATTGATTTGCAATGTTGTTACTGTTTTGTGCAGATTTTAGTAGGTTCTTGCTTTATTTTCTACAATGATAGAATGCTAGCCTTCGCTTGTACTTCCAACTCTGCATGCATGCTGTTTGGATGGGTAGGTTTCCTTTCCTTGCTTCTCTTTTTATTCAGGTTTCATTCATGATTGACCTTTCCTCTTAGGGTATGATGTTAAGAAGTAATTATTAAGTCTAGTTCATGTACATGATCGTAATATATTTGAATCAGTATTGTTCGTGTTATTTACTTTGTAGGTGTCTTGTGATATACTCTTATCTATGTCATACATGCAATAGGTTTCTTATTATATTTTACCTGGAAACATTAAAAGTCTAGATTCTGTGTATTGGTATAGTTTTGTGTATATAGTTCATGTTTCTTTATTCCCCTTCGTATGAATTACACATGATTGATTCACTTGCTCACTTCGTCGTCTTCCAATTCCTATATTATTAATATATTTATATACCTTATTCTCTTGTGCTTTTTGTTTTTTATCTTTGGGTGTTTGCTGCAAGCTGGAACTACCAATGTATCTTATAATAAGATTGTTCGGAACATTTTATTACACAATATGTTTTCTATACTGTTTAGGAGATTTCACTTTTGTTTCTGGTATTCTTGTGTGTATTTCCAAGGTGTTTTAACTCTTAAAGCGCATCTAAAATACATGTGTCTTCGTACTAAAGATAAAAGGTGTATTTGAAAAACTAATAACATAGTTTTATGTTTACCACAACTTCTCTAGAGTCTGAACGAGAACTAGAAGGACCTGTTCTGAAGTATTCAGATGTAGCTACATTGGCGGTATAGATTGGTTGATTATCCCGATATCTAACGTGAATTGGTTTTATTGAGGTCTGTACAGGCACCTTAAAATCGGATAACGATTATTCAAAGGTTTAATTTTCTTAAGTTTCATAAAACGTTTTAATTTGTACAGTATGCATTTGACTATACGGAAGTATGATGAACATACAGGTCCAAATGTTAAATAGTGTATTTGAATGTTGAAGAGATTAAATTTGTTTGTATATTGGGTCGTTTTATTTACTGCATGACCTCTTCATCCTCATGATTTTGTGTTCGAATTATGTAGAAAGTAGATGACTTCTTCAGTAATAAAGTCTGCATTGACGCAAGCAAATGGAGATAAAAAAAATTTACCCAATTGTAATACAGATCCGTATCTAAATAGCTATAAATACCCTATGCCAGATATAGTCAATTCGTATTCAAGCGGCTCCAGCAAAAAGAAAACAGGGAATCAGATATTTTGAAGAGAACACACGGACACAGCTGTGTAAGTATTATATATCCATCATATTTTATAAACTTAAGTTATGTTGTCTTTAGTATAAGAAACATGTGATAATAATAGCATAGGACTTTTTCGTGAAAAGAGGCAAGACAATTGACACCATTGCATTACATTCTGTTCATTATGGACTCAATTTGTTTCTAACATAAACATTCTGTCAACACGTTACCGAGACTGGTTGGTGTTTTTGTCAGCGATGCATTTACCTCCATGCATTACGACTTAGGCAGTTGGTGCTGGACATGGAAATATTCGTTGAAAAGGCATGCCTTATTATGTCAAAAAGCTGTCTTCTTTATCATGTGAACGATGAGCCGTTTTTCTAAGGTTACTGGTACAGTCTTGACAGGTAAAGCTTTTAAAAATATCAACGGATGTTTATTGTTTGAATTTACATAAAATCAAGCAAATCCAATTTTAACTGAAAGAGATCATGATTTAGTGTGTAAATATGACCCATCATATATAGTACATCTGGTTAATCAAATTTGTTTAATTATGTTGTTAGTTAATTGTAATTAATTTCCCATGCTTCTTTCACACGTTCTTGTGTTTTTTATTCTCCTAAAGTCATCTAAACGTTTGGTCATATTTTTCCTAATCACATATGTACAACCGTGGAAATACGTTGCGGATTTGAATGCCTCTAATCTGCTCCTCTGGGTAAAATTTTATAAATGACAGGCCTATTTGCCTAATCGTGATATTTAACTTGCCGGTTAGTGATATCGTTTTGGAGGGGTCTATTTAACGTTTTCTTAAACGCGACAACAATTCCTTGAACTGATTTGGTGTTGTTTTCTGTTTTCTCTGTTGTCCACGCCGTACGTCCGGATATTTTCAATTCGTATTTATTGCTCCAACTCAACAATCCTTCATTTTCGATTCTTCTTTACTTCCCATTCGTATCTGATGTATTCCTGTTTGATGCAGATCCCAGTATCTAATTTATTCTTTATCCTTCAAATCTATAGTCTGCTACTAAAGGGCTGAATTGTTTTTCTCCTTCCTTTTATTAATGTATTCTCATATCAGCGATTTCTTTGTATAGCCTATGTAGAATATAATACACACTGCATAATGATGGAATTGTGTTATTTATTATATAGACAATATACTTTTGATGACATCTGATAGGACATTTGGTTCATACTATTGTAAGTGTTGTGTTTAAACTTTGACCGTGTAATACAAAGAAAGAAATTATTTGTGTATTGTGTTAAACTTAAACTAGCCGCTTTCTGTTAATCGTTTAATCCTATTGTCGTCGGGCAATTTCGTTCTCGTAAATCTATAATTGCAATACGGATGTATCCTCTTAATGGCGATTAATACGTTGGAGCTACTTCCAGGAAACTGATGAACATTTCTGCCACGTGGTACATTTCAAATGTAATATAAAAAATATCCAATTTATTTAGCATATCTCAAAAAATGTGATATCTAATTCTATCAATACACAAACTTTAGTCTGAATGACTTGTTCTTAATTCTTAAGGGTAAACAATGCATGTATGTCAATTTGTCTTTGTCTTAACCTTATATGTGAAATTGTTGGAATAATTGTTTTTGATGTTTGTACTCGGAACATTTATGCAGTAAATCAGCATGTTTGCTCGTGTGCATATATAAACTATTATTCGTCATATAGTTTGATGTTTACAAACCTGATACTATGCTCCATCATTGTGTATGTATGACAAAACTCATATCATACAATGACCGCTTTTATGTATTGATTCCATACATATTTATGTTTCCTTTCCTCAGTATGTGCAGCATCTACTGGTTATTAATCTTATCACGGGAAAATGTTACTAATAAAATCGCCACTACATGTCAAATTACACATACGAAGCGGTGGCAAAACAAAAAACTGGTAACTATTTGTAATTTAATACTTCCAACCTATACCTTTATGACCTGAAACAAAGTTGCTTGTTTTATCCATGTTGAAATTGATGTCTGAAATTGCCGGGACGTACTGCCAAGTGTAGTAAGTTTTAAACATTCAATATAACTGCTATGCAATGGAAGGCGTATTCACACGTAAAGTGTGTAGATAGTACACTTTACACAATCTGTCTTCTTATTCAGACTGAACCTAATCGTTTCTTTCCTCTTCTACAATATTACTTTATTGGCCGGAAAACAACAATAATACTACTTAACAGAATGAACAGCTCCCAATATAGTCGTCTCATTTATTTTTAGTTCCCTATATGCACAATAGTGTCATTTGTGTTGATGCAATTTTCATAAATACACAATATTGTCGTTTGTGTTGATGCAATTTTCATAAATACACAATACTATTTTATAATGTTAATTTAAGTGTCTAATTATGCAATATGTTATTTTGGTGCTAATTAAAATATCTTAAATATATAATAATGGTTTTTGCTGTGAAGACAAGTTTCCTAAATACACAGTGGTATATGTTAGTGTTCATTTCCATATGGTTTACGCGTGTGTTGTACGAACGGTTGTAACTGATGGGTGTATTCGATTGGTAGGTACTGTTTGATCTGACAGTTATCCATATAATAGCAAAGGCAATTAAACTAAAATAGCACAAGCAAGTCGAATCATCAGATAGTATATACTGTAAATGGTGATTTTGTGCGAACAAGACAGATATGAAAACTGAGAACTGACAATCGTTCACACGTCTCACATGGGCAATATTTTAATAATAGTGAATAAGGACAATCGAATCTGTCTTATCTTCCGATTCATATTTTTTTTCATTTTACCAAGGCTGAATATCAATGTATGTAAATTCCAAAACTTTTGATCATCAAAACATTATATGCTTTTTTATTTTCAGTTTCGAGTAATATTTATCCAGATTTACCTTACCGATCTGAACAGAATTGAGATAATGTGGAAATCCATCCTACTAGCATTGTGCTGTCTTTTGTCATGGACTTCTCCAGTAATGTGTCAAAGTGGGTAACAGTGAGTTGCTTATCATGGTTTCCAATATTATTAGAAATAGTGCTTTTTAGTTCCAGATCTTCACTTATCTTGCACCGGCAAACATATTGATGTATATATGTACACAATGTAAGGCGCAAAGGCATAAATGAAATACTTTCTTACATTTTTATATTGAATAATAAAACAAGGCACACAAACACACAACTATGTATCATAAAATTGATTTTCTGACTTCTTACATTCGCAAAGTCAGTTCGTGTTATCTAATGATCAAGAACTATTAAATAATATTAGAAACTATTATTTATAATGTCCTGCCTTTTTTTACTAACATTACTCCCTACGTTTACATTGTTACTCGGAACTAAAATATGTATGATTGTAAATGGAAGAACATATAATTCAGCTTATGAGGTGTCAAGTTTCGAAGCCTTCGTTGGAAAAGGGAATGTCCATTTTCTCAACAATGTTTATAAAGTTTATTATGAATTGCTCTTATTTTGTTAGTATTATATGAGTGCGAAAATTGTCGATATGGACCTAAGTGATGATTGATATATGTAATATTTTCACATGAAAATTGTAATTTATTAATATTGTTAAAAATATTGCTTGCATATCTATATTTAAAGGTTTTTGCGGGACTACCCAATACAATCCTACATATAGTTTGTGCTGCAGCGGAGTTGTTCAGCCAAAACTAGGGTCATATTCTGCTTGCTGTGGAACACAAGGATATGATAAACGATACATTATGTGCTGCTCGGGAACTATCCAGCCATATTCAGGGTCACAATCTGCCTGCTGTGGAACACAAGGATATGATAAACGATACATTATGTGCTGCTCGGGAACTATCCAGCCATATTTAGGATTGCAATCTGCTTGCTGTGGAACACAAGGATATGATACAAGATACTCCATGTGCTGCTCGGGTACTATCCAGCCATATTTAGGGTCACAATCTGCTTGCTGTGGAACACAAGGATATGATACAAGATACTCCATGTGCTGCTCGGGAACTATCCAGCCATATTCAGGGTCACAATCTGCTTGCTGTGGAACACAAGGATATGATAAACGATACAACATGTGCTGCTCGGGAACTATCCAGCCATATTTAGGATTGCAATCTTCTTGCTGTGGAACACAAGGATATGATACACGATAGTCCATGTGCTGCTCGGGTACTATCCAGCCACGTTCAGGATCGCAACCTTCTTGTTGTGGAACAGTAGGATACGATGCAGCTTTCAGAAAATGCTGCAATGGTCAATTGTGCTAACAGGCACTATCAAGTTGTTATGTTCTATTTCTTTTCTGAACGAAATGTAATAATAAACATAATTTCATATTAAACCTATCTGGCAAGACAAAAGAGGCATACATCGTTTTTTTTATTCAATCCCCATTCTTTTGTTTTAGATGTACGTATCATGTTCATTTGTTGATTGTTCCATCTTAGTGACAAGTTTCCTGGTCTTTCACTTGTGATCGCAAAACAAAGGTATTGTTTGTCTGTTCTTGATTTTGCACGCTACAAATTGTGTGCCCAATGATTTTGCACGTTTCATTTTGACGAAGAGAAGTAAAAGGTAATTAATATTGTTATTTCTAAAGACTATCTTGAAACGATAAACTATATGAGAACATATAAAGCAATCAAACAATATTTAATAAAATGGCAAAGTAACAAGCAGTTTTTGCGCCTCTTCTGAAATGTCACCAAACCTTAATAAAATGAACACGGAAAATGTATTTTTTCTCTCATGAGATAATTTATACTCTTATACTGATGTATTAACATCATCGTCAAATTGTCGAATGGCTTCTATTAACAGGAATATTATTGTGTTTGGGTCACTTGGTGTTGCCTGGTATCAGAGTCTTTATGACACGAACATAGTACAAAGTATCTAAACGTTAAGGTTTTCATTAAAAAAATAACTGGCGAGTCATGTGTAAGCTATATATTGACCTCAAAGAAGAACAAGCTTTCAGGTAGATCTATTTTTCTGTGCGCGCATTACATTGCAAAGGAGGCAATGTAAGACAGTGGCGTCAACGTTTTCCCAGTCTTTAAGAGATGCACAAAGCGTCTGCGAAAATGTTATCGTATTTTATAATCCCGTTTTATAAGCAAGGGTGATTATCCGTAGCATGAATTACAATCGACAACAATCAGTCTAATTTCCTCTATTATTTATCTCCATTTTATATAAAAGGTTTTAGTACTGTTCAAGATTTATCCGACTGCCAAATGCTGTAACATTATGCCACACCTCATTTCCGTCAATCGTCATTGCTATTATATGTAAGCGGTTTTTGCTGAAAAACCTGTAGCAATTACAAAACTGTATGACTACTATCAGATGCTTTTGTGGTGTGTCGACAGTTGTGTTTAAAGAGATTTGCACCATATCAGTTGATTTATCGTTTAACTGATGGACTGGTTATATGAATTTTACGCATTTGAATGCGCATTTGGCTGTGCTGCGATCTGAATAACTGGCATTGTCTGGGATTATAACCTAATTATAAGCAGGACGTGAAATAACAAATCATGGGATACGCAGCAAGCTTGTAAACATTCGAAACAATGCGGGATTTTATAAATATGTAGACGTACTGAGCTGTAGAGATAGAGTTAGAAATCTCTTATCAGACATAGTAAGGTAAACAATTGATGAAATTAAATGCAAATAAACGTAATTTCATTTATTCACAAGCGACGATTCTTTCAAATGTAAAAAAAAAACAAGTGATCCATTTTTTTCATAGGACAGTGTCAGCCTACGAAACTATATGTTACTATTTAAAAAATGGAAAAAAAGGTACAAATGTTGCATTTCTTACGATATAAAATGAACATATTTATTGTCTATTTTTTACATGAAAATTACAATTTGAATTTTATTTAATGCTTTGAGCACATGGAATATCGGTAAGATTCTGTCTTACAGTGCTTGGTTTGCCCTATTTTATGTTTACTTCCATGCTTGTATAGCTGTATATATGTGCAAGATTGTAAAAATATAATGGTCAATATATGTTGAATATTGTAGTCAATGACGTTCTAAATGATTGAGTGAAAAAAAAGTTATTTATTGCTGAGCACTATTCAAAATCTGTAGGAATATTTATGTGATTGGGCAATTTAGTTATTTAAAGTAGCTGTAAGAATTGTTCAGTCATATGGCCTCGATGTCTATAGTGTGGCAGCTTTTTATGATGTCTAGCACTGGGACATAACGCCACAGGCATGTAGGATCCCACACAGTCACGTTATACTGCCACCAAGCAACCTATCCTAACACTAACTATATAATCCCGCAACTGAGGTTAAAGCCTTAACTACTTCGGTCACCAGTTAGGAAAAACGCACAAGTTAAATGTTATCTGCATATACACTGCTATTAATGCATGTTAATTTTAAATAGAACCAGATCAACAAGGTGATGCATTATTTGTGTTTAAGATGTTGGCCTTATTCATTCCAATTTCCATAAATCCATCCGTTCATCATCTCAGCGAAAGTTATACCTTGGAAAAATATTCCCAAATCCATTGTTAATTTTCTGTTCATTGCCATAAAAGATACAACTGAGATTAAAACTGTTCTTCCTTTTCCAAGCTTAGGCCATGTGTGTGTGTGTGTGTGTGTGTGTGTGTGTGTGTCTGTGTGTACATTTAGGAAGTTTGGGAAGTGTATGGCGTGATAATTCAACAATATTCACACTAGATAAATATACATATTAATGCTATTTAAATTTCGAAACATTAACTCTGCATAATTTTCACTAAACACAGGGCTTTCTATTTAGTTGTGCATTGTAATCCAATGAAGACCGGAAAAGGTGACAAAGGATGATTGCAAATCAACACTTAGAATCCTATCAACTAGACTTAGAAAGAAAGTACATGTGTAACGTAATCGAGCCGACACCCTTTGAGACTGGGCAGAGTTTTAAGAAATAACGAACACGTTCGTGAGTGACAATCAAAATATATTAAACACTCACACTAATGACACGAGAATAACAATCACAAAGGCATATAATATGAATACAAAACAAATAGGAAATTTAATTTGACTACTATATCAAACTCGTGTAGTCAAATACTTGTTACACACTTCATATAGTCGAATACTTTTTACAAACTTCATGTAGTCAGACACCACTGTCATTACAAAATACATGTAGTTAAACACTACTGTTATCACAAAGTCGATATCACCACATGTGTATTTCAGTGTTGACTCTGCCTGCTTTCCGGCACGGTCACTCTACCTTCCAGACTTGTACCTACACGTTGTCACTGAACTAATGGTTTAGCCTCGTAATGGTGCACCAGACATCCTAATATTCACATGCTCATCTGGCTATTCATACCCAGCGAGCTGCACATGGAAAAGAAACAACTTACCGAATAGTCTGCTTTAACTGTAACTACTTTAAATTATATGACGGTTACGAATGGTTTAATATAACCCACCTGAAATATGACGTAGGAATGTTATGCAATTAAAATAAAAATACGTTATACTAAGACGTTAATACATACATAGTATGTTTTCAACATCAGTCATAGTAGCGATCAGATAAAATTATCGTCTCGCTACCAAATTGAATAGTTCATACTCTCTTAATAAATTTTAATTACAAGTACGATAAAATAACGAAACCACATAATATAACAATGAACGTGTTTTACGAAACTGAATATTAGTTGTAAACAATGAACGGAGATGATTACAAAACATACAACTCACCAAACTCTTTGGCTCAAACTAAGTGAAAATGGCACCTGCCCCGACAGCTAAATACATTTAAAGCTTCTCTCTTGTGGCTGTGCTATTCAAGAGTTCTATTTGATATATTTAGTCGTGCGCATTAATACATAACTCGCACGTGCTACGCAAGTAATAAAGGTGTCACGCGATGCAAAGAAAAATTATATAAAAAAATATTATCGCGCGCGAAACACGACACCTTCATAATAATGAAACGTATGGTGGTCTAAATGAGCCATATCGGGCATTTCGTAGCAACATGAACATTATGGCTAGATACGAAATTATAACTTTTTGGGTAATCAATAGTTACATATGTTTAATACCCATATTACGTATACTACTGTTCAGACGCATGTGCACAGAAGTAAACATATCGTTTGAAAACAATTTCAACATCTATATAACTCAATAGCATGGTAGAACATGCGTTACATTCTTTTTAAGATTGCGACAAGTATATGGGAAGGTAAGCAGTTTTTATTGCGTTCTTCTACTCGATCCTATGATTTCAGTAGAGATATCAAAACAAAACTTGCATTATTTTGCATTTAACTTACTATGAACTGTATATTCAGCTTATAATCAATGCCGTATACTCCACACCCAGAGATGATATTTACAAATTTCAGCCAGTAATGGTATTTACAAATTCATTATTGATAAAGAACAAATGATTTCCATATGATTTAAAATGTTCATAATTTTTGTTGAAATCGTGATTAGGATGCTAAACGCGATATATATTAGCACAATATTAGTATGCACGGAGACACTAAAACTTATAATACAAAAAAGTCGCTAGATTACATTTTTCTTTCATTGATCTAAACCATTCAATCTGGTACCAGTTCAGGATGAATATTTACTAAATTCTAATAATTGTTCGAATGCTGTACATATATAATTTAACATCCCTTCCTACAAGCCAATAGGTTGGATGAAGCAGCTTGAAACTGGAAACACAATGTTTCAAAGATCAGTGGCACTTTTGCATTTTGACAGATCGTATGAACATAATAATGTATGTCACTTTCCAAAAGATTTGTTCACTTTAACATTATAACGAAAATAAGATACGAACCCATTGCTCCTAATCCTCAATTAATTATTTTATGGGCAATAACATACAGGAATTTCCAGCCTGAATTCGTGCTCAATGGAAGATCAATGTTCATTTTACGCTAATTAGCAGATGTTGCTCATGCTGTTCCTGTTATTTCGATCACTCTGTAGTAAAAGTTATAGTGACATATTTGCCCATCATCATGGTGAATCGTTCAACAGCAAACACATATGGTCCTCTGGCCACTTTACGCTGGTAAGTGTTGAAGTTTATGTACTTATCGTCAGGACTGAAATTACTATATAGTGTATCTAAATCTGAATCACACACAATTTTCTATCTTGTACACAAACATTAACAGGATATGATCTTCTTGATAAAATGCTTTCACGACTCACTGCGTCTGTTGAAATGTATTAATAATGGCGTTGTACTTGTAAAAATCGAATCGAATTTGTAAGTAAGTCGTAAACCTATATCCAGCTCTTTCTCAACATATGTCCGAAATAGGAAACACGAGAATATCTCCATCTAGTATCGCATGAAACGTTTTTGTGCCAACACAATCTTAATTTAAGAACAAAGCAAACCCTACTTCTCTCTCTTCCAACCATTATAAAACTATCTTGCATAGGCTACTAATAGTGGCATGGAAATGTCGTCTTTTGCAGGACGTCATACTGATAGTTGATCGATATGCGCTGCTCGCAAAACCCATTTAACTTGAACGCGTTCATAAGATCCATTCACAAAGTGAAATAAACACATGGACTAAATGCATATTTTCCGAAGTTGACATTTTTTGTAAACGTTCTGATTAATGGTCAGTCTCATTTCGTTAGTAATAAACTGTAAACATGCTTCCCCAAAACATCTTAAATTAAAAACAAACTGAAAATATGATAGAGATATTGATCTGACATATTGTTACATAGACTTGGTAAGAAAACAATAATAATTAAAATGTCTAATTACAGTTTATATAACGTTCCTAGGACTCTTTGTTAAATATTGTCTTACCCGAGAAAAATTGTCATTAATCAATCAAAATTGTACTCCATCGTTGGAAGATATCGTGAGGTATGTTAATGACGTCCTGGTATCTTATCATTGCAGGGTGGTTGTTTGGTCTATATCTCTCTTTCAATCTAAGTTTAGTTAAGTTGAATAAAATATTGCATTGATTTCAGAGACTAGATGTCATGCACAGGTTGTTAAAACGTACCGACTTCTGGCAAAAGCACAGAAAATGAAGCAACTCGTACTTTGTAGAAAGTCATGTGCAGTATGTAAGGTAAAGTAACCCATTTGTAAGATAAAACCGATTCTTCCTAAAACGAAGAAATATAAAGTCAATAACGTAAAACCGAAGCCTCTAAAACAAACCGATTAACAATCTGAAAGATAACAAGAATAACTAAATAGACGAAGCGTATTGTACGAGATCTTCCAACTGAAATATCTGCCGCCAAATATTCTTCTGTCGGTGAATTGGTTGTTTGCTTGATTGGGACTTTTAACGTAGCTTTAACAATTTTGTTTACATATCGCGACGCTGTCTGCAGTCAAGAACCTTATAGTGGTGTCCATCACTGGGGAATCATGCTGCAGACAAGTATCATGATATCCCACCCAGTCACGTTATCCTGACAACAGGCCGACCTGCCCTAACACCAAACACTTAATCCAGAACTTCGGGCGAGGAAGCTGTTAGTACCATTTTTGTAAGTCTTTTATTTTACTTGAAACCACGATTTCATACATCCACGGCGGACGCTGTAACCATGAAAAACCATCTAAAATGAAACAATATCATGTAAATAATGTAATATCAAAGATTCTAAAACAAATCGATTAACAGTTTGAAAAGATATGAAGAAGAACTAAACAGACGATAAGTATTTTACGGGATCCTGCAACCGAAATATCAGATGCCTAACTTTCGTATGTTTATCATGATAATAATGTTTATATTGATGATTTTCTCTGATAATAATATTTTTTTGTATTAATCTTGATAATATTTATTACGTAATCTTTTTCTATTTCCAGTTTGATTTACATTATATTAGTACTATTTACCCTACCTATCAAATTATTTTTTTTTATTCAACACAAGGTATCAGGATTTTACATATTCCCCTTAATCACCACCTGAACTGGCGTATGGGGCATGATCTTAAATTATTTTGTGTCCTGATCTCTACATGTGTTCCCTAAACAACACGCACAAACATAAACACACAGACACTTACTTACAATCACAATTATTGTACACAAAGTCATACTCGCATACAAACCCAATATGTTTGAAATTGCATTAAAAAAAAAGATAATAATAATAATAATAATAATAAAAATAATAATAATAATAATAATTCATGTACCAAAAGTTGATAATAGGGTCCACTTTCTTTTAAACTCGTCACTTCTGTTATTCACTTTGGCGACATATTTTTCCAGCGTTTTATATGATAAAACACAATTTTTATAATAGGCAAGATTTGGGCTTTTTGATGCACAACGTGATCTGTATATAACATATTTTGCAAGCAAAATTAGGAAGTTAATAAGATCATCAAAGTTGTTATTTCCTATAAAGACATCTTTTCGTGTAATTCTAAAATTTGGGTCATAAGTTTGGATCCATTCTACCAACAGTTTCCAAAAGTTTTCAGTAACTAAACAGTCGTAAAATAAGTGCTCAATTTCTTTTATTCCCTCATTACAAAAGGTATATTTATCATTATCACTTAAATTATTCTTTTTTAGAAACTGGTTTGTGGCAATATTTCTGTGGAGAAATCTAAAGTTAAAGCTAATCAGTTTTGTGTCCTTTGTACAAAATCTAGCCGAAACAAAAGAGTTGGTCCATTCATTTGTACCAATCGCACACTCTAGCTGTCTGGACCAAGTTTCATGTTTACCATTTGCCTTTATTATTTTGGTTCTTGTCAGGTCTTTATAGATAAATTTATTCTTTGCTCTTACCCTAAGGAGAGATGTTTTGTCCAAAGCTACAAGAAAACTATTTCCACTTTCAAAGAAAGTTTTAATTTTCTTTTTCCACATAACTGAGATCTTTGAAATAAGAGCAAAGTACTGCATGAAATTATTTGTTTTTGTTTTTTGTTTTATTTCATCAAAACTTAATAGAGACCCTTGTGCATCAAAAAGTTGTTGAATAATTACAATACCATTTGTTCTCCACCATGTGTATGATTTAAAATTATCTACAGTCACAAAATTAAGAATATCTTGAGACAAGTATTCATTAACAGTAGATGGTTCATTTTTCCATTGAGATAACGCATAAATAACATCAAGCCAAAAAATATTTTTAATTAATTTAGAAATTACTTTTAATTTAGTTTTTCTTAATGAAAGTACCAGCTTACCTCCAAATTTTCCAAATATTTGTTCAGAAACCAGTTTTTGCCATAAACCATCTTCGTTTATTAAGAGGCGCCTAATCCAGGAAAGTTTTATATAACACACAAATGAATGTAAGTGAATAATATTTAATCCCCCTTCCTCAAAAGAAGCTATAAGTGTGTTTCTTTTAACTCTCTCAGTTTTACTGCCCCAAATAAACTGGAAAAATAATATATTCAGTTCCTTTTCTATATGGGGTGGAGGATTTGGCAAAGCTGCAAAACGATGAATGAATTTAGGCAAAAGCAAGGACTTTATCAAAGTAATTTTTCCAATAAGGGATAAATTTCTTCTACTCCACCAGCCAAGCAGTTTCTTAACTTCCTTTAACTTCATCGAATAATTAAGCTCTACCATATCCTCCAAGTTCAAAGCGAAATATACTCCCAGCAATCTAAAATTGGACATTGACCAGTTAATATCAATTTCTGGACATATTTTTTCATTAGAATATTTTTTGTTTCCAATCCAAATTGCTTTCGATTTCAAAACATTGCAGTGCAGACCTAACACCAAAGCAAAATCATTTAAAATCTGCATGGTTGTCCTCAAGGACAAATGAGAGCCATTTAATAATAGAAAAGCATCATCAGCGTACTGCCCTAATTTGAACTCCATTTCATTATAAAAAATGCCTGTAACATCTGTGTTTTTCTTTAGTTCTATTGCAAGAAGTTCAATTCCTATTATAAAAAAGTAGGGTGATAAAGGGTCTCCCTGGCGACAACCTCTCTTCAAATTAAAGAATGGGGATAAATGTCCATTATTAATAACACAACGTTTTGATTTATTGCAAAATAGCCTGAACCAGTGACAAATTGATTCTCCAAAGTTAAAAGACTTCAGGGCAGTTTCCAGAAAGTCCCATTCAACTGAGTCAAACGTTTTTTCAAAGTCTATCAATAGGAGAAGACCAAATTCATTTTGTTCCTCAAGGTATTGCATCAGGTCATACAAAAGTCTTGTATTTTCACCAATGAATCTCCCTTTCATAAAACCCTTTTGGGTGTCACTGATGATAAACGGGAGTACTTTTTTGACCCTATTAGCAATTGACGCTGAAGCAACCTTGTAATCTACATTAAGTAGTGAGATTGGTCTCCAATTTTTTTATAAATTTCCTGTTTTTATCTTCTTTTGGAATGCACGTTATGATCCCCTGAGACTGAAATTCTGAAAAATGTTGCATATCGTATCCAGTATTTAGAGACCTAAAGAGAAAACCGCCTAGGTCTTTCCAAAAGAATTTGTAGAATTCCATCAGAACCACCGCTTGTTTCATTTTTCATATTTTAGTGCTAAACCACATTCCTCAAACGTTAACTTACCTTCACATGAACTTCTTTTAAAATCTGATAGTTTTTTTATCATGGTTAAAAAAGTGGTTAAGCGTTTGAAAGTTACATTTGTTTTTACTTTGGTATAATTTTTCATAAAGGCTTTCTGTTGATTTAATATTTCTTTTGAATCTGTTAACCTTGTTCCATCTTCCTTAGTTAACTCTTGTATTGTTTTGTTTGTGTAATTTCTCTTTTCGAGATTGAAAAAATATTTAGAGTTTTGTTCACCAGATTCATACCATCTTGCCTTAGATCTTAACATTATACCTTCCACCTCTTTTTTCCTCATTTCTTTTAAATCCGCTTGCTTTTTGTTCAATTCTTTCATCGTAGTGGGGTTATTATTTTGATTCACTAAAGCATGTAAGTATGTATTTCAGCTTCCTATTTCCTGAAATTTTATTTTTCCTGTTTTGCTTTTGCTTGTGAGTACATAATAGATTCTGATAATATTATCATTTTAAGGATTTCAAAAAAACAATTGATTATTACATGTTAGTTTCACCTGAAGTGGGTTTTTCTTATCACCTTCACAATAATATTCTTCTACTGTGTTGGTATTACATTTTTTTACCAATTGAATGTATTCATTTTGTTTTTAATAGCTTTGAATTGAATTTCCAGTATCCAGGACCTCTCGGTGCTGCAGATATAAACAATTTTAGTGTTATTGCTGAATGAGCTGTTTTATAGCCAGGAATAATAGAGGCGTCCATACAATTTGAAAACATGTCCTCAGAGATTAAAAAATATTCCAGTCTACTCTGTTTCACTGGGTTTGCCTGATGCCAAGTAAATACTCTACTGTCAGGATTGACTGTTCTCCAAGGATCCAGTAAATCTAGTTGATTATTGATGTCCTGGACTACTGTTCGGGCCATGGAGTGTTTATCAGGCAAGATATCATAAGAGTCACGCTCCATGTCCTGAACAACATTCCAGTCACCACAAATAATAAAAGAGGAATTTTCAAAATTTATAATATCCTCTTTCAAATTTCTTAAATACTCAGCATTATCATCATTATGACCATATAGATTCACTAGTGTAAATCTCTGTCCATTAACTGATAAATCTAAGAGAATATATCTGCCCTGACAATCGCATCTGTTTCTGAGAATTAGAAATTCAAAATTATTTCTAAACAGGATAGCAACACCAGCACTACTGCTAGATTTATGGCTTAAAACACACTTATATCCCAATTCAGCCTCCCAATACTTCTCAGTCTCAACTGTACTATGGGTCTCTTGTAAACATATAGTAGATGCTTTCTTTTGTTTGACCCAGCAGAAAATATCTCTTCTTTTGAGATCAGAACTATGCAGACCCCTAACGTTCATTGACAAAATTTTAATTTGAGTATCCATTGTTAAATCTTGTTTTAACTAAAACTTTCACAACGCTTATATAGACATGCATCACAAAACCATTATCATGAAAAATGCTTACGTACACCTTGGGACACACTCTCACACACATAACCACATAATGCTTAAAAAATCGATAAGTGTAGTACAGTGTCATGCACCATTGGGTACATATATAATGTTGCCCAATATAGTAATACATGAACTCTGTTCTACGCTGGAGTGTTGGTATAATTACCAAATGTAAACATCAATACAGTGTGACTAAAAAATAACACTTTTTGTCCATTGATTCAAGATTGAAATACAATATGCATATTTCAAGATTTTAGATTCAAGATTATAAGAACATTCTTACCATTAACAGGCTTTGTCGTTTACCGCAAATCACTTTTCTAATTTAAATTGTTACGGCTATTGGATTTAATTTATTTATTTTTTTTAAATGTTAAATCCAAATTTGTTATTTTGCCTTTAAAATGAATTGATTGGGAGATTTTTTTAGAATGTTCAGGCTGACTTAGATTCTCTAATTGTAAACAAGTTTTGACCGTGGCTTGTTTGACCTAAATCCTGACCTTGCTTTAGACATTGTCAACAAGCCTCTAAATCTATTGGTCAATTTCAAGGACAACATTTTTATTTTTAGTTCTTAGGGGTAGGAAAAATCTAGAGTATGTTATTTTTAGTAAAGGTAGTCTCTTTCTGTGACCTTCCATGAACTTCTATCAATTTCTAGAAAAGCGCGTGATTACTTGTTTACTTCAGAAAAACAATATATATAGCTGAATTTTGGAAGCTAACATTAGTAGATTTTGGGCTTATTGTAAGTTATCGGTTGTGTATTATCTGTCTGAGTTTAATTATTTTGGACTTTGCGTCAATTCGTTGGAAAAGAAGAATTATCTGGAAAAAGGACATATGTTTATGATATTCATTTGGATGATTAAAAACAAGAACTGTACCACGTGACATTGTCAGCCATTTTGTATTACATCGTCAAGATTCGAACCTGGAACTATTAGAACATTTATTTATCAGGACTTGTAATTCCATTAGTGGATTATTTTGTGAATTCTATATTTGTTGGATTTGATTCTCTAAAACAGTGAGTTTATTTATTTTATGAAAATAATTGTACTTAATAAATTCATTGTTAAAGTTATACAAGCTTGTTAGTTTTCACTCTTTCTGTGTTGCTGCTTATTCGAGCCTAAGCACGTAACAAAATATATATAATTAAAATTAAAACTATGCATATCCATTTTGGAACAAAGTTCTGTACCTCCAAATGTATCCAGAATCAATATGAAAAAAAAATTATTTTGCCGATAAATTGCAATTGAGTGTGTCACTGATGTCGTCAAAAAAGTCAAATTTGTACCTTTTTCCCGCTTTTGATTTTGCATACACACTGCAATTAAAGTACCAGGCAGATTCAATTTTTGGATGGGTAGTTAATCTATTTATGAGACCCATATTTTGTCTAGTAACATCTTCCACTATTCTTATATTACATTTGTTCTTGAAATCCCTTTTCCTCTTGGCAATGTTAACTTTGGATTCTGCATTCCAAAATTTCACAATTAATGGTTTAGGGGCACCGTTCTTCCCAGGGATCCAATCTATTGCGAGAATATCTCTCTCATCTACGTCATGACCTGTTACATTCTTCACCATCTCTGCAAACTTTGCTCAGATATTTTCATTTTGTGATTCAGGCAAGTTGAAATTTTTTATGTTATTTTTCCTTGAGTATTGCTCATTGTGGTTTGCAATCTTCATGGCTTCTTTGGAACAATCTGTATTATTTTTCATTTCTTCTTTTAGCTTTTCACTTTCTTTCTTAGAATCAACTAATTCTTCTCTTAACTGGTTATTTTCAAAGTTCATTGATTCTATTTTTCCTCTAACTCTTTTGTTTTGTTAACAATTTGTTTGTCCACTTCCTTCATCAGTTCGATTTTCAGTTTCTCAAACAGCTGGAATACTATGTCAGACACTAATCCACCTAATTCCTCTCTGGTCACTAATAAATTAATACCAGTTTTTATTTCGAGTAGATCCCTCTGGATTAATTCAACACAACTCACCTCTTCATTAGTAACAGTCAAATTCCCTGACTGAGAGCTTGTAGCTGACCTTGTTAGTGGCCTGCTGGTTTCCTTCCTAGCACTCTGAAAACTACTATTCAAGGTAGACTGAACAGTTTTCTTTGAATTGCTCATTTTGTCAGTTAAGAGAGTTCAGCACACTTATTGTAATCCTAAACTGTCTCAATGAAATTCTGAGCAAGTATTGTAAATTGTGCAGATTAATGAGTATGAGGGTCTTCTCTAAAAGATGTAAATTAACACCAGGTTACACAAACCATGGAAAAGAGACTCATTTAAAAAAAAAACTTTCACAAAACTACAAATTCTGCAAGAGACACATAATCCACAGATGAAATGAAACTTTAGATTGAAGATAAAAAGATTCACATAGATGCTAGACCAAAGATGAATCTCTACATCACACTGCAAACTCTAAATATCACCAACATTTTGGGAGAGATTTTCTTAACTACTTTCACTGGCGGCCATCTTGAATCCAAAAAACACCTATCAAATTATAAAATGAAGAATAATTTATTTGTTCTCATAATAATACTTATGATGAAACTTTCTGTTGTCATTAAGATTTTCGTTTTTCAATTACCATTTTTTCCATCAAATTATAAAATCTGAAAGATTTCCTTTTATTTTAAATATTATATAACATATCAATTTATAAAATCTGACTGATTTTTATTATTTTAGTAACACTATTCCATACAATTATAAAATAAGTGAAGAATAAAATAATAATAGTTATACTGATAATAATATGTATCATTATATTCTTTTTATTTTCATTAGATTTTAAATGTTTTAGTATTATTTATCGAAATCTATGAAATCTAACTGATTGTATTATTCTAGTACCTATTATCACATTATATTAGGCAATCAGTCTAATAGTTATTTTTAGTACTATTTTGCCTGAACGTTGGATAGGAATGTGTAAAAATTAATTTGTTTCAAATATATAAGATTTAGATATATTATTATGTTTGAGAATACCCGTAAGTTTAATGTTACTTTATCAATGCCTAAATAATTTTGGAAAAGGTTTCTTTGATAATATGATCAACTTGGAATATTAATTCTTCAGAGTTCAAGCATAGTATTACAAAGTAAAGTCGTGTCGGTTGTCTTTTATTTATGAAGAAAATGTAAGTTCTAGTATTTTCTAAGTATTAACTTTTTTCATTTCTAATATAAGAAATCTATTGTACAATTTTACCTTGTTGAATTGTTTAATGATTGTATTCTTTCGATCACCAATGAGGTACTCAGGAATATAATCTTTAAACAAATTAAATAAAATTAAATTAATTTTGAAGAGATAAACATGTTCATCATGAGCTAATGATTTGATAATTTCTTCATTAATAGGGAAAATATTTTTCTAATCTGTAATATAATGCTGGATTAAATTAAAACATTTATTTGCCTATCTCTATATTTTGGAAATTTTATAAAAAAAATTTATCCTTGTTTCCAAAAGTATTCCGGAGTGACTTCAGGTCATAATTACACTGATCTGATCGATGATTGAAATATATCTGCTTTTAAAATAGCGCGTTTTTTATATTATGGCTAATAAAGTTGGTTCGTAAACATAAATTGTTTTGTACACCTTTCCGTTTAATTCTGTCCTGGAAGTCATCATTGACTTGAGCAATATTGATAAATACCTGTTGGAATAGAAACAAAAATCCAAGCAAGACTTCCATGTGGTTTGTTTTTATTTGCAAATAAAAGTGAATTGTACACCTGTAATTCACCGAATTAATTTGATCTAACTATTTGGCAAACTATGATATAATCGTAATTGTTCAATCTCAATTTCTTTTAATATAATTTCAGTTACAAAACTTACGCACGAACTTGCTGATATCGTCGTTGTTTTCTATGAATTTGTATTAGTGACGATCTGTTGAAGTAATTCTTGCGATGACAATATTAGTATTGTTATTATTATTATTATTATTATCATTATTATTATTATTATTATTATCTAAATCAGACCTAATCATTGATTCATTTTGAATCTTAATCATTTATGCGAACAAAATATATGATATTTCTCCGTGGCTAAGCCTAATAATATCAGCGCGGATAATTTAGAGTCTGCTAGCGTTGAAGAATGTAGTTTTATTATATACTCATGTTTTGTTTTGCTAAATGTAGATATTGTTTTAGCAATGATATTTTCAACACCAACAATTGTTGTTTGATCTGAAATACAGGTTAGTATACTTATTTTTTAAAGTAGTGTCATTGGGGGTAATTGTTATTGTTTCTATTAGTACACTATATAATTACATCAACGACAACTACATGTCTACGATATTTCTTACTTTCACTCTGTATATTCATCAACGATATTATTTAGTTTATTTGTCAATCACGCGCACTTATTGTATATGTACTTTATCACATTGAAGGGGAAGCTCATTATTTAATTAGGGGAAATTTTAGCGATTAATCCAATACACGAAATATCAATCAAGCCAAGTCAGTTCTTCTTCTCCAATGCAATTGCAAATGTTACCTGGTCGTTTTTATCTAGTAGTAATAATATAGATCCCAAAGACTGGGTTAGTGGATAACTCCGTGGTTATGTCGTGGATGTTGTAAACGTTGTAACACCGATCACTGACGAGCTGCATGATATGCTTCGAAAATGTATCAGGCGGTGACCATAATACTTGTCCAGACGCTACCGTAAAAATAACTATATCGGTGATGTTTTTTTATGTCAATGAGTTTAATATCAAGCAATGCTTGATTTCAAATAAGAAAATCAGTTTCAAAAAGACTGATTGTTATTAACGGGTCCGTAATTTGGATCTTGAAACATAAGTACTATATTTGGATCTACACTTTCAAGACTTAAAATATTAGAGTTCATCCTTGATCTCATGAAGAGTTACATCAATCGCGTATGCAAAACGAAATGTAACTGGATATGAATTATTGTCAAATTAATGATACCGGTTTCAAAATTTTGTAGTCTGGAAGATTACTGAACAAGCACAAAACACCTCTAAATTTCTTGATATTTAGTTTTGTATCGGCATTAAATGAGTCAAAATTAGACATTGGCACAAAACGCTTTGCATCTAACAAAGTGTTTCTGAACGTATCAGACCCTTCCCGTCTCGATAATAGTTTCCTTGTAATCTTAGACATTTCCTTCTTTCTTTAATCCGTTTCCTGTTCGTTTCTTTAGTGCCATTCCTACATCATTACAGATAGCACAAGGTTCTGCAGATTATGCGGCGGCTGGTGAGGCTACAGAAATCAATACTGGTATAGCTGCAAAAGCGGAAAAATAACGTTTGTGTAAATAATATTTTAATACATCCAAGGCAAACATCATATTTCAAGTCAGTATTCGATTTTGTTGGTACATTATTAAGATGCTTAACTTGACGTTCGGATAATGATTGCTTATTTCGACTGGTTGTGATTTCTTTTTGCTTTGATGATACTTGGTTCCAGTATGTTTTGTATGGCAATGTACTTTTTTTGTTTGCCCCAGACTCAGACTGCCACTAAAATGATGAAATGACATTAATAATATTAGAAACGATTTAATTACACATGGTAGAAGTGAAATGTTTTCCAATAGGCATAACTAGTTTTCATTCTTCCACCAACAACTTCAAGTTGCATTTTGTATAACATCAATTGCTCTGTAATTAGTAATAGGACGAATATCTCTCTTTACGCGTTACGCGAGCTAGGAAGTGTATAACAACTAATTACTGTCGACGTAAATCGAATGTACCAGATAAAATAATAGCAATAGATCGGATATAGAATTTGAAGACCTGGTTGTGATATTTGTAGACGATATTTTGATCTCATCCCATATATGCCATGAAACGATGATGAACACGTACTCTTTGATTTTGTTTACAATTAAGTAAGACATCTTCAGACGGTTCTTGATTTCCGTTTATACTTAAGGAAACTTGGGTGTCTCCAAGTCTCTCAAATATTATAATACCCTCTGAGTATTTACTTGTTAAACATCTTGTAAAGCAATACATATATGACGTGGTGCCGAGACACCTTGTTGTGATGCTGAATGCCAGGTAGATAAACCATTAATTGCGCTCCGAACACAACCTGTAGTCATTGTTAACCATGAAAATGCTGATTTACCGCTTTGATCCATAAAAGCGAGTAATGTTTGGTCTTTAGCAATTTTTAGAATAATTACTGTTATGTCAATTAACGTTTTGATAATATTACTTTTTACCAAGTGCAATTCGGCAGGTAGCCACATTGCATCGTTATCATGGCCTTTTCGTATAACTTCAGCTATATTGCTTAGCACCGAAAATGACTTCTCAAACATTTCTGCAAAATCTCAAACTTTGAGACAGTGCAAATTACTAATGAAAAAATTATAGTATCACCTCATTAATCTAATCAACTGATGCGATTTTGTGGACAATTGCTTATCGAGAAAAGTTCTTTCTATTTATATATTATATCGTTTTATATCACTGGAAGTTATCATGCTCTATGTTAATGATGTAACGATATTGTTCCCGAGTAGCAAGTTGTACCATTAATACGTTACTCAAATGATAAATTTAGTTTATCAAAACAAGCGGACCACATTAAAAATCTATATATGTAATGAATAAATATTATTAATACAATTATTACAGATGCATATTCCCAAACATGCTGACATTACGTTTAAGGCAAGTAATTATGTGAGTCAATTGCCTCTTGTGAAAGATATATCTTATTCTCTTAGACATGGTTTTTACTATGCAGAGACCGATCGAAATAGATAGAACACCAGAAACTGAAAAACTAATCGAATACTTGTTACAGACCATGTTGATCCTCATTTGCTCTGTGAAAGACTGTGTTCTTTGGTCGAATTTAAGGATAGAAATTTCAAAATCGTGACAATTTCTTCCACTAATAGCGTCGCCTGCTAACACAAAGTGTGCAACTGTAAACATTGGTAGTCGATGCATTATAATACACGCTTTTAAAAGGGCGTTATATCCGTTCTCGGAAAAGCATCCAGACATCTTGGATAATTCACTTTCACCTACAAGTAGTACATTTTTTTTCAATAAAAATAAGAGGCTTCTGCGGCTAGCTAAATATTACATTCATTAACATACAGCTTCGAAAACAAGATCAGCTAACGTGTTTAACGGAAAACAAAAAAGCTTTCCAGAAACAAATCCCCATAAAAAATGGTTGATACCGGAATATACATAGTAAGAGAATCTATACCCATGAAACGTTTCACAGATTTTGAATTTAGTGTTATTATTAAATATAATCTTATGAGTTTAACTAGTATTATCCGTACGAAATACATGCAATTAGACAGGATACCCATTTAAAGTCATTTATTTTGTCTACACCTTAAATCTTCCTAACAGTTAACTGTCATAATCTTGCATGTCAGTAAAACACAGAATATATACACACACAGACACACACACTCACACACAAAAAACACAAACACACACAATATACAATATTGAATATATATATATATATATATATATATATATATATATATATATATATATATATATATATTCAGTTAATCCTTGTGAGCTATCTGCACCTGGAAATGGACCTGTAACTACCTCTGGATGTGGACCTACATCATCATATCTCCAGTGGCCTGGACCATCCAGTCCTACGTCAAATCAAGATACCCTTTCTTTCTGAGTTTTGAACTGCAGACACTTTTCACTATTCTTGTAAGTAATAAAGATAAATGAAATTTCGAATCTAAACTCAACTTCAGTTGTAAATTTTGAAAGCACGCTTACCTCTCGTTCATTTTATCAATAGATCTTGTCAGTTTTTGTGGAAATTAAATTAAATTTTGTGCATTGAAATATAGTGCTCTGCTCTTGTTCTTCCTTGATGTATACACTGAGTGATTGATTTGAAGGGAAAAAATACTAAATCCAGTTGGGAGATTCAACTCATATTTCAATTCATGAAGTCAACTATCCTTATTCTGAACGCTGTAAAAATAAAAGCTGTGAAAAAGCCTCAATCATCTTTGAACGGACATGTTGATACACATTGACTACGCTCTTTCCAATAAAATAAACAATTGTGTAATAGCCCGTTAAATACACAAGAATTAGATTGACGTTTGATACAAATATTTCATGTCCAAGGGCAGTTTTCATGTTTTCAATCCGAATGAGTCGTTAACGTATATTGATTTACCTTCCGCTGTGTCTCTATCTCCATATATACTTTAACAATTAGTTAACTTCCCTATGTATATATGAATACCAAATTTATATATTCATATTCATAATACATGTTTACGGTATCTAATCCTGTCTGCTACAGTCACATATGAGAATTCATTATGTGAATGTAGATTTTCTAACAAGTTAGCATCCTGGAGCATTATTCAGAAGAGGCCGACTTCCAATAATGCATATAACAGGCTCGATTACCGGCCTGCTTTATTTCCATATAAAGCTGCTTACTCCACATATTTAAATGAAAAACGAACCTTTATCGTGTCGCGGTGGCCGAGTTGTCAAAAGCGCTGTCAGTTACCCATCACTGCCATCTCATCACTGTCTGCGTGCGTTCGAGTCTCGAATTTGGCCAATGTGGTTATTTGTAACGCTTGCCAGTAGATTCTTGTGAGTTTGTGTTTTTTTCCGGGATTTTCCGTGTTCATCCTCCACCATTAATACTGGCCGCCATGAATATCATATTATGCTGAAAAATGGCGTTAAACTCTAAAAACAAACAAAATGTATTAGTTTCACCTTCAATTGAATCCTGAATTATATTCGAGAAAGTCTTAGAAATCAATCATTTAATTGATCCACTATTGCTAGGAGATCGATCTGGATTGGAGAAAGAAATAAAACAAACCTTGCAGAAAAGACCTCGGATAACGTAACATAAAAGGGGTATATTCCAGATCAAAATATAATTTTGCTGTTTTATATAAGTGATTGTTATTTCATTTTTGTCTCTAGTCCCATCTTATTTTAAATAGACAAACACTATTCTTACAAATTCTGTTATGTGAGGTGTTTGGGAGCAGCAGAGTAGGTTATATAATATATCTGTATTAAGTTTAGATTCTTTTGCAAAGTTATTTCAAAATTATCTTTCATCATGAAGGTTACTCTTTTTATTTTTTATACTTGAAACTTTTTCGAAGATATTGCATGTTGTACAATCTACATTCAAAAGATATAGATTTTATATTCATGCAAAATACTTGACACAATTCGAATATAATTATAATTCTTTGACAGAAGCGTTTGCATCACAATGGAATTTTACACACATGGTGGCTCCAATCTGAGGCCTGAATATGTGTCATTAAAGTGCAGAATCCCTTCTTTGCCATTAGAAACAGAGGCGAGTGTGACGTTATTCATGCAAAATTGAAATCCTAGTAGATATTATGTAGTTGCCTCACTTTACTGATAACGGAAGTAGCATGAATGCTAAGATTGTAATAGCCTGTGACCTGTATATCCTTAAATCGAAATGTAATTTAAATTAGTTGAGCCTTTGTATACCTTTATATTGCTGGTGGCTATGTGTGAACAGATAATATTCGGACCACGCTGAGACGAGCATTCTTTTAACGCTCGTAGAGTCAAGACTCCAGTACAAATGCAGAATTGTAGTTTTAAGTAATTTTGCATTTAATTTTACAAGAACACATTTGAATAAAGTAGGTTTGACGTTCAAGTCAGTGTTCTAATCTGTGTTCATGCAAACTACAATTTTTGCATTAGATTTCACTCACTAAAAAGTATCGAGAAGAAGAATCTACATCAAAAGTTTATTTACTTCAACATTATATTAAATATGAGAAAGGTAATAATTATATCAATGACGAAAACATCAAATTATTAGCTAAAATAGTTCAAGATGAACATGTTTATCTCTGCAATATTAGACTAATTATGTAATGATTATATTCTTGGTGCCTCAATGATGATATAAAGAATAAAATCATTGAAAACATACAATTTAGGTAAACTTGTGCTATAACTTATTTATATTAACAAAGAAATCATTTAATGCTGATCAAAAGAAGCAGTAACGATTAGAAATACTATAAACTAAACTATTTATTGATTAATCTAAGATAACCGATATGACTTCACCAACATTTTAATACTAGAATTTAACTATGACGAATTAATATTACCAGTCAATAATATTATCAAAGAAAACTTTCCGAAAGTTATTTAATCATGAATACATATATATATATGCACCTCCAAGTATTCTCAAAGATAATGAGAAATCTAAATCTTATAGAGTTGAAACAGATAATTTTTTACTGACTCCTATTCATCTTTCACTTAAAATTGTACTAAAAATAATAACTATTAGACTGCATAATTTAATGGGATAATAGGTAATAGAAAAATACAAATCTGTCATATTTCATAGTTTGGTGTGTTAACATGTACTACAATAATATAAATCAGTCGAATATTTTAATACTTTACTGTAAATATTACTAAAATAGTTAGAATCTAATGAAAAATAGAAAATAATATAATAACTATTTTTAGCACAATGAATATTATTTTTTTACTTTGACTTATTTTTATAATTTTTTGTATGTACTAAATAATGAAAATTAGTCAGATTTTATCATTTTATGGAGTATTTTGTTGCTGAAATAAATTAAAATCATTCATATTTTATAATTTTATTGAGCAGATGGTATTTAAATAATGAAAATCTTGAAAACAGAACATTTTATAATAAGTAGTACTATCAGAAAAATTATATAACTTTTCATTTTCTAATTGAAGAGGTAGCTTTAATATTACTAAAATATTTGAAAATCCTACTGAAAATAGAACACAATTACATTTTAAATAAATCTAATATAATACAAAATATATTATTAGCAGAAGTAATTATCAATATAAATATTACTATTCGAATAAAATAGTTAACCTTGACTACGTCAAGGTAGCCATATTTTATACTTTGGTACGTTACATAGTACTAAAATATCGAACATTCGCCTCAATCAGCACGAACTGTGATAATACCTTCAAGTATATCTTAACCTACAAAAGAATGTTTGGCGGCAGCTATTTCAGGTGGAAGAATTTGATAAGGTACTTATCGTCTGTTTAGTTCTTCTTATTGTCATTCCAGATTGTTCATCGGTTTGTTTTAGAAGCTTCGGTTTTAGGTTATTGACCTTATAATTTTTCATTTTCGTATGAAGCCGTTTAATAGCAAATGATGCTGCAGCGAAAGGTCGGCTGACACTCTTTGCTGCTTGTATGATTAAAATATTAAAATTTGCGTATGTGACCAATTTCCATCAGAGTTAATACGATTTAAACATAGCATATTCGGTAGTATGCATACTTTCATCATACAAATATGTTCGCGTGTTGCACAACATGTTTTAAGAAAAGAAAATGCACGTTGATACCCCTAAGGCCACATATCATTTCATGATGTTTTGGAGAAGCTCGAGCCACTATATGCCAAATATGCAGAGTTGTCTTGTATTTTTTCGTCCGATATCCGTTCAACAGAATGTTTATCCTATGACGCCATTTAGATGGATGAAACCACAAATATATTTGCTCGTGACTTGAGTGCACAGTGCTATCCATGTGTTAACCAAAATTTGGAACTTTATTGACATTATCCTCCTCTACATTCAGATGACGACTTCTACTTGGACGGGTATCACACATCTTTCAGAACGTTTTGATTCCACTGGGACTACTTAAATGCTCGAATTCAAATATCTACCTAAATGCCTAGTCGTTATAACCCAAATGAGCGACGCACTTTCAGCCTCTAAGCCTTCATCTCTCTTCCTCGTTGAGACAAGTAACAAGCTTTTCATATCCTTTAATTTTCTACACCCTATCTGTATTTATTATTTCAATTTTGTTATGCAGAGCTTGATCAGAAGACAAACAACTGGCTTTTCATCTTAACAGGTATTTCCTTAGCTCTGTTTTTTTTTTTGTTCTAGTTAGCAAATCTACGGTAAACAGTTATTTGAAGGATATTTAGATTATTTCATTTGATTGTCCTGGTTGGAGAAACGAAAATGATAATATAAAGATTATAATAATAATTGAAATTGTAACTGCAATCTGTCACAACACCAACGAGATGGATTGAAACCATGGTCAACATCCTTTTTTCAGTGAAGGTTATCTTGACCGCATTTAAAACCGTTTGGTAAAATACTGATATGTAAAGGATAGTTTTGTTGTTTTTTTTTGTTTTGTTTTTTATGGTTTAACGCCATTTTTAAGCACAATATAGGCTATACATGACGCCAGTATTAATGGTGGAGAATGAACCCCGTAAAACCCCCGGAAAGAACCAACGACCCACGACAAGCTACTGGCAAGCTTTCTCACATAACTACATTAGCCGAATCTTAGACTCGAACCAACGCAGACAGAGGTGACATGGCAGTGATATGTAACGGACAGCGCTTTAGACCACTCGGCCACTCGGGGCCCCTGTAAAGGATAGACAGAGATACGATAGGATGATATGCCTGATGACCAGTTAAACAAATATAAATTTAAATACAGGAAGATATTGGGGGAGCTGATATGACTTTTCCACAGATAGAGGACTTTGCTTTGGAGCACCTGTTTTGCATTATAAAGTCATCATTGCACGTTAAAGATGTGAAAGGCTTTGGTGCCTGCATTCGTGTCCATGAAGTTATTTTGCGTCTTTTCCGGTCACAACTGAGCATTGTTGCCTTTCGGTGACATGGTACTTCCAGTCTTCAAAGTTGTCGGAAATGATGAATTCCATCTCGTTAATTACTTATGAGATTAGATGCTGCCCTGATAGCTTCCATATTCAAGTCATTAATGTGGAGATATGTGTCCTCCAGACATCACTTTTCTTAGCAAACCTCGTTGCGTCATTTGTCCAGTAATGATCACATCTCACACGTTCCGCTGATCCTGCAATCGGCAATAATTGCCTAGATAATAGACGCCTTTTTAGCTAACAATTTCGTCGACAGAAGGCGCATTTAGACGCCACATTGCTGGGCAAGATCTGTTGTTGCAAGAACAATCCAAGGACTTGCTGATTCTTCCTAGATGTGATTGATGTGTTATTGAGAATGGATTTTTGGGTTACATTTTGCATCACATAACACACTCTCTTGGTTGAATGGGTGAGGCTAATATATATATATATATATATATATATATATATATATATATATATATATATATATATATATATATATATATATATATATATATATATATATAAATCATTTATTTTTCCTTAAATGTCTTTTCTATCTGACTTTGAACAGCAATTCTGCATAGTGGTTTTGCTAGTCCTTGTAATAAGAGTGGACAGGTGTGTTTCGCACCTTTGTAGTAGATATGGCAGTCACACAAATTTTTTTTTGCATGTCTGAATAATAATTGTACCAAATATATTCGTTTAAATTTACAACTAAGGGTGATCATAAGTTTGACATATCACCAATACATTGTATTTTTTTAAACAATACAATTTTAACCTGCTTTAATTATCTACTCATTGATAATACATAATAGTCGCATAGTTCCTTTTTCTTTCCTGCGTTAATCCTGCTGAGGCAGGTACCATGGATTTACAAGTCAGTATCCGATTTATTACGTTTCGCTGGAACCTCTGGTTTTAATTAGACAAGCGTGAAAACCCAGGTAGTTGTGTTATTTACAGAACAATCGCTCCTATACTCAGTGATACAGCAGTGTTACTTGACGGTGACAGTCAACGAATGAGCGTATTTGACTCTCAAGTGGAAAACATTTAACTGAATCACTAGTGATATTATAATGGCATATAGTCACGTTACGGTCACCTTGACATGATCAATTAAAAAAAAATTTACAATCAAAACATGAAAGTAAATGCGGACCAAAAATAAGTAGGATCAAATTTATATTGTTGATCCAAACGAATTATCATTATCATTCACCAAAGCTCAGCTTAAATCGGTATCCTAAACCTATAAGAATATCGAAGAAAAGAAATAAGGAAAATGCAGTGTTTTTAAATATCAACTTGATAAAGTAGTGGGCTTCATTGAGGTAGAGAGTGACATACACCATATATTTTAGCTCTATTTAGTTCTGATTCTTCTGGAAAATTGATTGTACACAAAGAATATATTAATAACTTTTGTAAGACAAGCCAAATCTGAATTGATACATATATTGGGCAACTTACACAGTTTATTTTTAGTATATTCAAAATTTTTGTAAGAATTAAAACAACCGATTATTGAAACAAGACAATAATTAAATAAAGTTTCATTCGACATTAAATGTATTAACCAGTGAATTCCTGAGCACGTATTTGGTTACAGTGTAAAAGATTTTGCAACATTAATGCAATACCTGAAATACATCTAATAACATTTGCTCTACAAGGATTTTACACCGACAAAGTAGAAAAGGCAATTACTGATCTTAATATTGAGAATTATCCTATATAACAATAATCCATACGGTGTAGTGCATATTGTCATATTTCACAAGAAATTGTAAATATAATATCAGCAAAAACTGTCAATGTTGTATCATGCAAATCTTGAAGAATCCACTCAGGCCCAGCAAAGAAAATGTTCCATATGCATGTGCTCTGCAAGTACCTACTGTATATTATATTGTACAAGAACTTATTAATTTTGTTTATTTGCGATAGTCGATTCGAGTACTTTGACCACTTTGCAGTATATTTTATTTATCAGTAAATAACGATGCTCTTTCAGCAGTAGATTGTCTTCAAAACATCATACATATCACGTAAATAGACAAGCAATAAAACTCAACCATTATCGATGGCGATTGGAAGCGGTACAAATATAAACATGTTATTTTAGGATATTATAGGCGGTATTAATATTACTAGGATCGAAATATATGTAGAAAATGTGGCCATCTGAAAGAGGAATTTCCTAGGCTAAGTGTGAATCCAAATAGGTCCGAGGCTTTCCATGTGCCATGCCACAGTTAATTTCTTTTATGGCTGTCTTCAACTCTTTTCTCGTTGGCGGAACATCATGTTGGTTGTACGGGTATTTGGTAAAGACCTGATTGGCTGATTGATGATGGCAGGTTTAGGAGCTGACTAAAGTGTTTTTCCATCTGTCTTTAATTGCAGCCTCATCCTTTATTATTGTACTGCAATCTGCAGCAAGCAATGGGGCATAGTCCGAGTTTGAAGGACAGAAGATTAACTTCATGGGTTTTTACAACTCTTTGGAGTTGGTAATGTCGGCACAGAGTTGCCGTTCATCCATTTTCCTGTCACCACCGGTCATGCATCTTGCGCATTTCTCTATAAGCCTCAGCTTAATATGACTCAAAGCGGTCTTTGGGGGATGGGGATGGTGTTATGCTATCAGTCCATGAATGATGTGTTCTTTCTGGCAAGCCGATATTCAATGTCAACGTTGTCAACGTTGCTCAAGGGGAACCATCCTTGCTGGATTCTTATCTTACGACCCAGAGTCGACATAGTTGTTTTTCTTCTCATGTCTCTGAGTTTGTTCCATTTTCAGAGGCATTTCCACGTATATGATCGTTGGTTTATAGCTTGTCATTTAGACTCTTCTGGACATTGAGCTGGGGGGATTTGCTGCATGAGTTTAACAATGTTGAAGGCTGTGTGCAAAAGCTTTTTATGCCTTGGGTGATGTTGAACATTACGCAATTCTAAGGATACTTCGGAAAGTCTGTGGTCTGCCCTGCATTCCGTTCATTTAATGGCGTTGCTGATGAGAACATCGTGGCATCGCGTTAGCGGACCATTAAATAGTCGATTATGTGCGATTGGCGAGAGCTTGGGTACATGCAGATGTTCTTATGCTTGTTCGCCATCCTTAACATTGTATTTGTGAGGATGAGGTCAAATTCTACGCATTTGCTGGTAGGAGCAGGTCGTTGTTGTTCATCTTGCCGACATAATTCTTGCCAAGCACACTTTCTTACATTATATTATTATGTAAAATACAAATTATATTGTATTGTGATTAATATAGTGGGTACTAATGTACAAAAAAAACTCGTGGGTTACCTTATTATATCTTTTGTATTCCACTAATATTGATGTCTCGAAATCGGCTTGGTCTTACCTAATGACCCCTTGGACCAACGGTCCAAGATCTGGCGGAACGTGCTTTCAAAAGATGATCTTATTTAGGATTTATATGATATGCGTAAGACTATATATTCGACTGGACTAAGATGGATGGACACGAAATCGAACATTATGTATTGCTTCTTAAATTTAAGCAGAATTAGGTACAAAGTAGTACATTTGTCGGACATCGATAACAATGTACCTTTAAGGTTGAATAAGGAATATACCATTGATTAGGTTTAATTAAATCACTATGTTAATGTTGGCAAGGGACAAACAACAAAGGCAAACCCTTTGTTTGTTGACCTGACCAATATTAACGTTTGGTAGTCAGGGATATAGAACAATTGCTGTCAGCTTTTAAAGAACGTCAATTAGTTATTTCTGATATACACACTTCGAGATTTTGAAACAGAATTGATAATTTGGGATTATTACGTATCGAATAATGTTACTATTACTACCTTTCTGATTTGGACTTTCCCCTTTCATGTATTCTGATAAGATGTATACACGCTTATCAAAGTCTGGACAATCTAACCAAAAATTAACTTCAAATGCAAGTGGTAATTGTTTCTTTCGTGTCAATACGTTACCAAGTGATTCAACACATAGTTTTGAATTTGCTCTTTAGATTCATAAATACCAGCATTATTTGAAAGCCTGCCAAGACCGATCAATATTCATTTCTTCTGAAGCATTCGAGATAGAAACAGCCATTAGCATATGTACATAATGCATTTTTATCAACTATATTAGTAGATGATGAGCATTCAAACACGACCGATTAGCCAAAGCATAATTAAATCTAGAAGCTAAATTGTCATGGGTACACGTATTTTTCAATATATATTGGTCTCCAACAAGTCTACCACTTACAATATTTAGATAAATTATTTGATGCATTTTCATAACAATCATCTTCTCATTGTTTTACCTCCCTTTGATTGATGTTTTCAAAGGTCGTCTAGTTAATATTTATGATGTATATTTAAAGAATGAGGTTTTTAAAGGTCGTCTAGTTAATAGTTGTGATGTATATTTAAAGTTATAAAGAAAGCGCTAATGGGCTTTCCAATAATCATAAAATGTTCAGTTGCTGAATTAGCATTCAAATTGCCAGAAACGATATGACGTATAGTCTTGGTGGTTGGCCTTCTTTTGCATTATTTCATTCTGATTGATTGCAAACACAGATTCTTCTGGATGAACGGATGAGCATGCTTGAACGTGATCCAAAGACAACCAAAACAATCAATTAGAATGCGTTATGGTTCCTGAAAATGTACTTGTACTTAAAAGATGATTTACGTACATGTACATATGATTAACTATTAAGTTATGCCTACTAATCGTGCCTTTATCTTATAATGAAAGCTATAGAAAATATTTAAAATTCCTGATCTCAAATTTTCCAGCGAAATTTCCCTCCCTGTATTGGCACTATTTGTATCTTCTTTACTTCAATAACTTATATATTTAACCATGTATCAAACGTTTATAGTACTTTCGATACACCCTCTTCACATAATGGATTCGCTTTCGCGAGCATTATTAGAAAGTTCCTTGTTCTGCGCATTAGTAGAGAAAAGCGAGTTATTGACAATGTTATGTGACTACCTCTTCACTTCTAAATACTTTCTCCTTATCATTTATATGTTTAACATTTGATAATGTGTGGTCGAGACTTCTAGATTGATGTTAATTTCTTGGTTCGTTTCAATAATATCCAACCTACTTTCAATACAGTTACTTCAAGCATGTACTGCCTTATAGTTCAAACTAAGCCATTTTGGAACTTCAGTAAACACAATGTTAATTTTTTTTTACTTACAACATTTTCCATAGTATTGAGATACTGGATCTTAGATTTGAGACCCACCATCAGCCTTGCTTTTGACTATTAGATTTTCTAGAAACAGTTTTTATTACTCTAAAAAGTAACCTTTCATCAGATTGATCATAATAACGAAACTCTAATTGTGACGTTTTAATATTCTTTTTATATTACGGTTGATTATATGTGAGTTTGTGCGCATGCCTGTTTCTCAACGAAACACATGGACTTGTCGTAGATAACAAAAGACAAATGACTCGCTATGACAAAGAAAGTACAACTGCTTGCTTATATTTTTTTTTTTACTTACAACATTTTCCATAGTATTGAGATACTGGATCCTAGATTTGAGACCCACCATCAGCCTTGCTTTTGACTATTAGATTTTCTAGAAACAGTTTTTATTACTCTAAAAAGTAACCTTTCATCAGATTGATCATAATAACGAAACTCTAATTGTGACGTTTTAATATTCTTTTTATATTACGGTTGATTATATGTGAGTTTGTGCGCATGCCTGTTTCTCAACGAAACACATGGACTTGGCGTAGATAACAAAAGACAAATGACTCGCTATGACAAAGAAAGTACAACTGCTTGCTTCCGATGCTATTGCAACTGTGTCTTACTTTCGTGGTGTTTTTTTTATCAAACTTATTTGAGTAAATCGGTAAGTGAATTTTACTTTGCATTAAATTTCATATAGCTACCTTATTATGAAAAATAAGATCGAAACAGCTTATGTTCAAATTTGTACGCCGGATTAGTTTATACTTCATTCCTACAAACCGCTTTCAGTTTCTATTGAAAACAGTTTTGAGTCTTTTAATATTTAATATTGACAACACAATATATCTTGAAACGACACACATGCTCATTTGTAATAAATTCTGTACACTCACATCTATGAATACGCAGGTAGCCTGGCCATTCAAATTAGGCACTGGACAAATACAGACATTTAAACTCGCACGATTCAACCTGGTCAAAAAATAATTGTGCATTTTTCTCTTTCACCAAGTTATGTTCCACACAAAACTAATGTAAGCCGCTTACTTTAGCCATTACACAAATTTATTTTCCTGAGTTCATCTATTGTACAATGACTATAATTAGCTAGTCGAAAATAAGGAGACAATAAGCAGAATACAGGTATGATGAAACAGACATCATACCTGAGCAGTAAATTCATCCATGATAAAATGAACGCATAAGGTCACGAAACTTAAAAGCTCTTTAGGAAGTATCACCTAGAACAGCCAGGAACGAGCGTGGCAGGATTCATGTAAAGGTCAATTGACCATTGTAAACACGAAATGTAGAGCTGTTGTCGATAATATGGTGTGTAATCAGGCTTCTATTTATCTTTATTTGACCATTTCTCGAAAACGCATTTAACTTCTGTGCATCTTAGACTTTTTGTTATATGCAATCTTCATTCAACTGACTTGACAGCACCATATTTCAACAATAACCTCAATTCCAGTCTTTCACCAGCAATATTCGTTTACATAACTAGAGTTATTAACCATTGTTTAAAATTATAATAAATTACCATTTGTTCAATTGTTGATCGGGCGTTTTGTCTTTCATTAACAAAGACAACGTGTGGTACTAAATTATGT
Source organism: Unio delphinus (assembly GCA_029339505.1). Lineage (NCBI taxonomy): Eukaryota > Metazoa > Mollusca > Bivalvia > Unionida > Unionidae > Unio > Unio delphinus. The sequence goes on along the minus strand of JAQISU010000114.1, from coordinate 1,273,512 downwards.
TAAACCTTTCTGTACAACTTCCTGTTTGGGATGATATTCGCAGCAGTTCTTTGTTCGATCCGCATCTGTTGAAAGAATCTATAATTGTGATCGTTGAAACACTCCCTTCCATCATCTGTATTCAAAAACTTGGGAATACCATGGCACTCCACAAATGTACTCAACGACTGAAGAACAATATCAGCTGCTTTTGCTGGAATCGCCATACTCCCCACATATTTTATCTGGTATATATTTTTCCCGAAACAAAGCAGACAATAGATTTAGCTGGTATACGAAGTATTTTCATTTAAAGAGAGTAGATCAGGATTATTTTTTTGAATCGTTCATATATATTATTACTGCGTTATATTATTAAAATGAAACTAAACATGCCACATCAGAAATGAAGAAGTGCGTAACACCATCAGGCACAAAGAAGGCCATTATGAAAACCTCCTCATCAGTGTCAGAACGAGAAAGCTGAAATGGAAGGCCATGTCTGTATAGCAAACAGTATATCCATACCAGTACTGCAGGGCAGTGTTCAGGGTGGCATATGGAGAGGTAGACAAACAAAACGTGGACTGACAACAGCACAGAATGGGCAATAAAAGGTTTTGCGGAGACACATGAATTGGCACATGATAACGAACAGTGTCTCAACGTCCGCACTAGGTCAAGAAACTGACGATGATGATGTTAATTTCTACGCTTGAAATAATTAATGTTTATTTTTGCAACAATTATTATTTTGGAGGTGTGATATGTTAGTTTTTTTTCTGTTTGACCTTAGTCCGTAATTGAAATTGATGTTGCGGACACACTTCCTTAGACGATCTACAGTCTGGAGTCTCTAATGTTCAACATTATATTCCTCTCGATCATGATTGAGAACAGGTGAAAACATGCAACGAGTCGCTAATAGTTATAGACAACTCTTGGATAGAAACGGATTGAAATGTGTTATCAATTCAATGTCGCGTAACAAAATGTTCATGTAACCTTTTAGTTGACCTCTCCCGAAGATTAAGAATTTTAGTCCTGCGCAAGCACGTGTTTACAAAATTAATGGCGAAAGTAACTAGATCGATAGCGAAAGATTCTGAAAGGAAGAAAAAGCTATCTGGGCATAGTATGGCAGCACACACATATTTATTGGTGACCAGCATGAACGATGAAATAATCTGAAGTCCACTTTGAGCATGAAAACTAATCCAGAGGTCGCCAAATTCTTGCTGGATAGGTGAGTCTCAATTTTGCAACGAACAGTCACGTTTGTATTCAGCCATTTATTTCTGAATAGTTAATTCTTTATAAAAACTCTTAAAATAACATATTTTATATAAATTGGCATTATTCCATATAGCTTGAAATCAAATGATACAGCCCTGCAGCAATACCACCGAAACCCGCAAGTACACCATGACATAACGCTGCTATTTTTGAGGCTAGCAAAGGGGATTTAATGATCATCTTCATTTTCGCACGCAACCATAAAACTTTATTTAGAAGCAAGTAGTCACTACTGTTATTTTTTTAAAAAATTATATATATACTGTAAATGGCGATGACTGTAAAGGAAAGTAATGCAATACAGTTAAGTATTTTTTATGCATACTATAGTTTGTAAAGTATATATAATTATTGTGTTCCCTTGCTATAATAGTTATGAATTGAATGGCAGTGCAATGAAAATATCATTTTCAATGTCACAGAAAACAGGGCCAACAATTCATAGGATTCAAATTTCTGCTGTGTCTGATATAACCACATCACATCCGATATGGCATCTGTGTAAATATTACTACATTTTATTAAATTTTATGTATATTTACTTGTTTAAAAAGGTTTTTGTAGATGCACATTTAACTATTTTTTTATTACCTGGAAATGTATCATTCTATATTAGTTAAATATTTTGCAGTTGGTAACGATTTACACTTGCTTCAAATATGACTTGTTTTATTTACAATATTTTAGTTGTAAATTGTCTGTTGGCATTTGTGTCCTATTTAGTTATTGATATATCATGCTGTTTGTACTTTAGTTAAAGGGTCTCAAGGGAGAATTGTCTTTGACTAAATGAGTCATTCCTTTAAATAAATCCTTATTATTATTATTTCTTGAAGCATTATCATTCCTATCATAATAAGCAAGATAAATGATAGTGCTTTCTTTAGGTTCAATGATAAAAAACAGTAAATATTTCAAGTTCAACATTAGTATTTACACATTTCAAAATTTTATTTTAAAAGATTCACTCTTGTCTGAAATTGAAGAATTTAAACAGAAGGTAAATGTTATGATGAAAACGTCTAAAAGTTTTATCAACCCATTTGAGTAAGTATACTAACAAAAAACATTCTGAAATACATAAAAGGGGAATGAATAATTGTTACATCAGTCCAGGTAGATTTAACGTTATACAAATGGAGTTTTACTATAATGTTGCGGTAACACCAAATACCTATACATTACGATGATATATATTTTCATAATCCTGGGAACTTGATTATATATATATATATATATATATATATATATATATATATATATTTATATATATATAGATATATATATATATATTTATATATATATATATGTGTGTGTGTGTGTGTGTTGTGTGTGTGTGTGTGTGTGTGAGAGAGAGAGAGAGAGAGAGCAGCAAATGAATCTTATTGCATATGAGGTTATTACAAGATAAAATTCGTATAAATATCGAACCCACCTTTCACCATCTGCGTTAAGTATGCGTCTCTCATGTCTAGAGATTTACTATGAAGAACAAGATATATCGCGGTATACATAATTAAACATTTACCTTTATTTTCACCTTAACATTTTCTAGAAACAAATGAGTGTGTTTTACTCTATAAAGAAACTTTTCATTGTTTGTGAACAAAAGACAGTCACAACTCTGAGAGAACAAAATACAAACGACGCACGATAATTACTGAAACTACAACTGTTGTTTCTGAGGCAATTGCAATATACTACCAGACTATGAACATGCGAAATCGTTGGAACCAATCGGATAATTTCTTCCAAAAGTGTGTCGCGTGGTCAGACAACACTCACAAAACCAAACTCAGCAGCTGTAAATATGGCGTCAAAAGATGAAAATCGACCATCAAGAATGAACACTGACGTGCCCAGTACTTCTGGAAGTACACATTATCAGAAGTTACACAGTGATTGCAGTGAACATGTTTGTATTTCAATTTCTTGAAAAGTTTACACCAATGTGTATATTATAGACGTACCAAATAGTTGCCAATTTAACTTATCATCGCATCCTTACCCCCTCCCCCAAAACATGGATAGACTATTAAAGAAAACAAAATCAGATTCTATTCATAGCTGTTTGAAAGAGGAAAGGTTTTAGAATTCTTGTGAATACTCTTTTCCATGGATTATTTTGTTCTAGTCTAAAACATATATAATTTATAACAATTGGAATCATCCTTTAAAACACCACATGTCTGGAAAGACTATAAACACTGCCACTATGCATATAATTTACGTAAAGCTATTCATAGGCTGCCGCATACCTCGTAACATGATATACGTAATTATAATATACTCTTTACCCGTATTTTCTATATTTGCAAGTCATTGTTGTTAAAACTTGTATAAGGCTAAACTATTCCAGTTACACAACTGCTGAAATAAAAATGTTTGAATGAATATTCAGTGAATATCATTGGTGGAAAGTTAGTATTGTCTTCCAGTAATTGCACCTTTTCAATAATTAAGTCAGTTTTATTACATATCAAATTAACTTAATGAATTAAAGACGACTCAAGCTTCATTGTTTTTTTATAAGGTTTATTTAGTATCAGCAGTATATAATACAGTATTTGGTATAAAGGTAAATTCTTTGTACATCAAAGAAAAGGAATAACATACTCAGACTAGTATACAAAAATATAGCCCTTTTTATGATCTTTTCCAGTGATAGTAATCACATTAGTTATCAATAAAAGAAGGTAAATTATTTTTGGCACCAAGATCAATTAGTTACTTGATAAAATATCTATTTTTAAATTGACAATCCAAGAAAAAGAGTCGCACATTATTTGATTTGAATATAAACCTCTGCCAGCTACTCAACATACCTAGGAAATAATGAGATATATGATTTTTAATGTCATATTTATATCAAAGACAAGACTTAATGTTTGTTTTATCTTCATCTTGTTTTAGGTTCAGTACTAAACCTAAAAGTTACTCTGGACAGTACTCTCATATTGCACCAACATGTCATGATCATATGCAAGGCTGCATATCTTGAGCTGAGACGAATCAGCTCCATTCGCAAATATCTTTCAGCTGTTGCCATTAGTGTTCATTAGTACTTTCAAGACTGGACTATCATAACTCAATTCTGTCTAGTTCATCTCAATGAATCTAAAGATAAAAAACAGCTACTGAATATTAAATCGTTTCAAAATTTAACAATTTTCAATGGATGGGTAATGTGGGCTTTAAAAGATTTAATTTATTGTGCTCCTAAAGTAACTTTTATGTTCTCAGAAATTTTCAAACTTATTTTCAAATGATGAAAACAAAACATTTGTGGCTAAGCTACCAAACCATCAATCACAAAATCTCTATCATCACATTGGTTTTAAGTAGCATTGTGAATAATTGTAGCCAAAATTAAAACAAAAATGTCCAAAATTGATAATTTGAAAACAACTCTGTGTTCAGTTTACTACGTCAATGATTATACAACCAACTTTTTACCCATGGTAGCAACTAACGGACACATGTAAATAAAATTCTAATGTGTCATTATGCATAATATAAAAACAGTGGTCATGCTATACTTCATACTATGGTTTGTGGTCATTGTGGTTTTAGCTCTGTATTCCTGTCTGGGTGTGGTATTTATATATCGGCTGTGACACCTGGTGGTTTCTCTGTCAGGTTGTCTCAATTAGAAAAGAGGTATAAAGTACTGAAAATACAAAAATAATTTAATTTTGCCACCAGAACAACTTTATATAAATTTACACACACTACTCGTACAGTTGCATGGATAGTTAATGTAAACTTTACAACTTGTATGAATGTATTCTATGCTACTGCAGATATACAGATGAGCAGTGAAATTGTATATTTTACACAATCAAACAGACTAATATCCCAAAGGGAAATTGTTCAATGCGTAGAGAACAAAGTATTTAGGCATATAATACTCTTGTTTGCATGTACATTGTGGTCTTAAATTTGGGAATGCTAAAATCAGATAAAGATGAAGTATATTTCGCTTATGAAATGAATAAAAAAAATATATTAATACTAAAGAAAGTTCTTAGATAGCTTCATTTATTCAAGATACTTCTCATCCTTTTAATCAATTTTGGCATTCTGACTTCCATTGCTTTACCGCCAACTGAAATGTAGGCCAATGGTCTTGAAAACAAGCTTGTATGAGAATTTTAATTATAAAAAATCTTAGTAAAGTCTGATAAACTTTATTATTTTAATTTGAAGAAACACGTTGAGACAGGCTGCCAAGAGTGTGAGATATTCTGGAAAATTTGACTTCTTGTTCTGATGTTAGCCAATATTAGAAATTATTATACATACCGTTATTAATTCAGTAAAACCTAAATCCGCAAAACATATACATCAGGGTTGATGTTTTACAGTTAGGATTAGCTTACATCAATTTTTCATGCTATACAACAGTAAATATATCTGGTGGAGGAAGAACCTGGGAAAACCACTGGGAAGAACCACGGACCAATGGGAAGCTAGTGGCATGCTCTCTCAAAACCGAGCAGAGCCTGAGACTAAACTTTCCTGTAAATATTATATGTACTATATAATAATAAATAAATGATTTGGGTAAATTGTAAGCAACAATATTCCTGACCTATGCATTAAATTATACAAATGATTGCCTGTTATGCTGCTGATTTGTTACGAACCACTGAAGTATCCTCACACACCACCCTATTGATTTGAAAAACATAATGAATAAAAGATATATAAAAATGTACAAAACTTAGCCATTGCATTTACTGATTTATGAGTTCTAAACTGATTTCCTGCAAACACTGCTAACATTTCTTTAATCAAACGGGAGCATCTTTAGTAACATGGTCACCCTTTTTGCTTGGGCCTGCTTCTGTTTTCAAGCACTGTTGCGATTGATATTACTGTCTTTGAAGATCTCAGTAATTCCATAAATTTGGGATTTATATTTCTCTGAACACATGAATACATGATGTTCTGTGTGAAAAGTACTCACAAGATCAACACGACATCGATAATGTGTTCATAGATTTCCATAAGATCTTTTGACAGAGTGTGGCATGAAGTAGTGTGGGCCACAATGAAGAAGTACAACATAGGTTAAAAGTTGACCACTACCATCAAACAGCTGTATACCAAGGCTACCAGTGCAGTAATTGCTCAAGATTCAGAGGGGGACTGGTTCTAGACAATAGTTGGACCAACCTACGCTTTACAAACGACATTGATGGGTTGACAGGCATTGAAGATAAGTTTGCCACCTTAGCGACAAACCTGGATCGAACATCTTCCAGATTTGACATGGAGATAAGTACCGTGAATAAAAGCTGATGACAAATAGTGGCAAACAAATCTTAATCAAACGTAAAGTCAGAGGACAGGAACTAGAATAGTGGGCCAGTTCAAATATATTGGTTCCATAATCACCGAAGCGGGATCAAAAAGCAGAATTTTGTCATGAGTAGCACAAATAACAGCACCTATGTCAAAGCTAAGACCCATCTGGAGAGACAAGAATATCTGTCTGAAAACTAATATCAGAATATTGAAAGCTCAATCATTTTGTATTTATGTGAGGCCTGGACCATAACAGCAGAATTACAACGAAGAATCCAGGCACTTGAAATGAGATGCTAAAGAACCAACCTTGGCATCTCTTACATGGACCACATCACAAATGAAGAAGTTTGTAACACAATCAGGCACAAAAGTTGGCCATTAGGAAAGACCTCCTACCACTGTCAAAAAGAGAAAGCTGAAATGGTATGGCCATGTCACTAGAGCCAACAGTATATCCACAATAATACTGCATGGCAGCATACAGGGTGGCAGAAGGAGAGATAGACAGAGAAAAAGTGGACTGATAACATCACCGAATGGGCCAGGAAAAGTTTTGCGGAGACACAGGCATTTGCGCATGATTGTGACAAGTGGAGGGAACTGGTCAGATGTTCTGCAGCAAAGTGTCTCAACGACCACACTAGGTCAAGATACTGACGACGACGACGACGATGATGATCGTACAAGAAATCCTTCTATTTGTTTAAATTGTTATTGAAATATTAAAAGAAAACATTGCACATATCGGACGCAGATGACACGGCTTCTAATTAGCCCTACAATGTAAGACATAGCACATGTTTTTGTTTTAGTGATATGATGCCCACAACATAAATATCACCGTCGAGGTCTTACATGTAGAACGAGGCAACTACTGCAAGTTCAGTGAAACAGACTATTCTATAAATCAGAAATGCACAGAAAGGCTTACAAACAAACGGGACAGAATGTGAATACTATACATATAATATAAATCTACCTACCTCGATCCATTTAAGGTCTCTTGTATAACAGCCTCAGCTATATATAAAAACACCGTCTAGACCAATTACTAGATCTACGAAAAATACTAAACATCTTGCCCTCCATGACTTTTGTACATTTTGTACTCTTCAGCACTAAAGATTCAGCATCCCGCAGCATTTCAAGAAACAACCAATGAGAGTGAATCTTACAATTATTTTACTGAATACTAGTATACTATTGGTTCCAACGATTTCGCATGTGAGCGATCTCCTACCATCGCAAATATGCACCGATTCATTTCACCTATCCATTGCATCGATTACGCACGCAAATATAAATATTGCCAACTGTGGTTTTTTTTCTATGTGTTTCTGTAGAGTATCAAGCATTTCTGCCTCTACTCAATTAATGTATTTCAAATGGGGTTATTGTATATATCTTTCGAACATATTACGGGATAATATTACAACATAAAAACCATCCCAAAGAACAATCCCAAGTATGAAAATGCCGCTCAAAAGGCTAGTAAATCGTTAAGTAACTTTACTCTGAAATAAAATTCAGTTTACTACCTTTCCATGAGGAATAATATCGACCTAGCTTATATTCAAATTTGCAAGAGTTTCCTTGCATGACGCATTAGATTATGAATCAGTCTTGCAAAACGCATTAGCTTCCGTTGGAGGCAGCTTTGAGACTTTTGATACTGAGTATTGCCAACACAATATATGTTGAAACGAAACACATAATCATTGGCAATAACAAACTGTACACTCCCATCCATGAATACATAGTTAACCTCAACTATCAAACTAGACGTTGAACAAATACTAGACAATTAATGTATTAGTTAAATTTAGGATAGATATAGCTTATTGCACTATTCAACCTGGTCACAAACACTACTGCATGTTTCTCTTTCAAAACGTTGTGTTCCAAATAAAACAAATTAAGTGGCTTTATTCAGTCTAGCCATAAAACAGTTTTAAGTTCAACAGTTTATTTATTGTACAAAGACTATAATTAGCTAGTCCACAATAAAGATACAATGGCACAATTGAATGCAGTATTGGTCAAGTAAACTCATGAGGTCACGACCATTTAAAGCTGGCTAAGGAGTAGCACCTAGAACAGCCAAAGGACGAGCGTGCTGGCATGATTCATGTGTAGGTCAGTTTACCGTTGTAAAGACGAAAGATAAAGATTTTGTTATTTATAGCTTATAAGATAAGATAAGAATTCTTTATTTCAGACTACAAAGTCTATATATATATATATATATATATATATATATATATATATATATATATATATATATATATATATATATATATATATATATATATATATATATACAGCAACATCTACAACTATTAACTGCGTCATGCATTATTAATAATAAAAATTAAATGACACATTTAAAGAGTAATCTGTTCCATCTACTAATAATATGAGAATTTATGTGAATGTCATAGTTCTAAAGAGATTTCAAAATACAGTTCTTAGTATTAGATATTCTTGTCAACATTGAGAATACATACTTTCTCATCATTTCATCAAAACGGAATACATTATAGTTAACAAACATGTTGGAGGCACAGTTCCACCTTGGAAGACCTAATAGAAAACGAAGACTATTATTATGACCAATAACTAGTTTTCTTTTCGTACATTCACTGAAGTTTATCCACAGTGGAGCGCAATATATGGTGCAGCAATAAGATTTGAATAATCTAATTTTGATATGCAATGAACAATTCTTGAATTTACGCAGAAGCATGTTTGTTCGAGTACACAGAGATCGGTAATGTCTCATCATATCTTCATTATCCGACCGATTGGATTCCTAAATATGACCCAAATACGTATAAGTGTTGACATAGATAAGAGCATTGCCGTTAAGATATACAAGGGGAGGAGATGGTAATTTGAAAGAAGCTGTCTGAAAGACCATGCATACTGATTTTTTTTTTTTGTATTATACATTATATCATTCTCAAATGCGTATTGTTCACATATCTTTAATACTTTCCTTAAACCTGCTATAGAAGGACTTATCAATGACATATCATCAGCAAAACTGACGTAACCCTACGTTACACTGACTGAGCTTACGATTTAACTCGTCTATATATATATATATATATATATATATATATATATATATATATATATATATATATATATATATATATATTATAAGTTATATATATCTATATATATATATATATTCAATATATATATATTGAATAACAAGTAGGACAGAATTCACCCCTGCCTCACCCCATTGGTTACATTGAAAGCGCTGGATATTACACTTCCCCATCGCACACAAAACAACTGTTTCCCATACCAGTTTACTAAAGTACGAACTACGTAGACAGGTATTTTAATATCAATCAACTTTTTAAAGAGTGTCTAGTGATTGACCCTATCAAATGCCTTGCTAGCGTCTAAAAAACATGCAAACACTGGGCTGCCATGTTCTACATAATAGCTGACAGCTTCCTTAAAAGCATATATGCATAAATCGGTTGAATGCTGCTTTTTAAAGCCAAACTGATTATCAGAGATTATAACTTCACAGCTATTCAGAATGATGCATTCAAATATTTTTTTAAATAATAGTCGTAGGAGCTATAGGTCTGTAGTTATGTTTGTCCGCTATGTTACCAATTTTGCTTTTTAGTAGCGGTATAATGGTAACTTTTGTGAAATCATCTGGTACAAAGTTATGCACAAACATACAGTTAAATAAAATCATCAATAACACCTGAAGTCTAGTATCTGAAAATTTTAAATGTTCCACATATAAAAAATCTGAACCTGGACATCTACCACCTTGCTAAAACACGTTGGATCTCAGATAATGTGATTACTTCAATACGAGCAGAAGGTGCATGCAATGCTGAAGGTACATACTTCTTATTCGATTCATTTTTTACAGTATTGAGTAAGTCTTCAAAATGATTTCTCCACATGTTGCATATATTATTCTGACCTTGGTTCCCATCAATGCAAATTGGTAATTTATAGGAAGTTGTGGTGGTATGTTGTTTAACATGCTTCCAGAATTCACGTTGTTCTAGCGAGTCTGCTCTGTGTTACTTCCTTCTTCTTACATAATCTAAGAGCATACTTAAATTGTGCTCTTGTTTGACGCATTTGATTACTAAGATGGCCGTGACGAGGTTTACCGTTATCACGCCACATAAGGTAAGCATTTCGTGCGAAATCATGTAATTATTTGACACAGTCATTCCAACCTGGTATAATCCGGTGACTACGTTTTGATTTACTAGTCAAGCTATTACCGGAGTTCGACAAAGTTTTACTATATCAGTGTATAATTCATTTATCTGTTTCATATGCACCTGGTTAGTGCAGCCGTGGTCATTAAAGATCACGACACAATATAGGATCTCAGTCTTGTTTAATAGGAATGCAGAAGTCAGAGTATAATTCAGTTTTTCGTCAGCAAAATCATGTAATCAGTCTTCTGTTTAACTTTATTTGACCATTTCTTGCAAACCCGTCGAGTTTATATTATGGTCATTAAGCTCTATATTGTAGCATGAAAGTAGTTGTGTTTGTAAAATTAATAGATCGGAGAAAAGTACTAGTTATTCTACATCTACATATAGCTGGAATCCTGATGCGATTAATGAATTTAGTAACCTTGACATCAGTGAGAGAGAATTGAAATGGCTTGCTAAGCAATAAATTGTTGGACATTAATGTAAATAAGAACAGGAATCAATCGCGTATGGAATTTACTTGGGCAATATAATTTGGTAGATGTTCTTTACTTCAAAAACTCCCTATTAATAAAGATGTCCATAAGTAAAGACATTGAGTTTACATTGGTCTTGATTTAGCAACAATAAAATAATGTGATAAATGTCGACATGGATGAATGTATATAACATAACAAATTACTTAGGTATCACCTTTAGTTTATCCCTGGATATATTGTTTACTGGGACATTAAAATACTTGTTGATTTGGTGGATGATCATCAGGTATTTGTCAAAGTAAATCCTTCAGGAATCTATGTTCTTAACAATAAGCATCTTGTTTCAATTTGGAATGATGTGCTAATTCCAGTGGTACAGCTTCAGACTGCAGATAAAAATAATCGCGGATTATATCCTCTCCATGCCGTTGTTAGTTATCATTGAGCAAGGAAAATAATAAACATGTCTTTGTACTGGTTACTTACATGAAACCAGAGAGCGTGGTTAATATAAGCTGTTAGAACATTTTCCGTTATCGATAAAAATAGAATCGTTTTAAGGTAAGCATGTTCTTTAACAAAGGTAACAAAATAAACTAATAGACCACATATATTTTATTGACAAGGTCACATTATTTTATCTGGGGAGGATATGCTGGGTGAAATATGCACGAATTTTGAGTTGATTATTTCTCGGAAAAACGATGTTACTTTTCGTAATACAGATCAAATTCATCACTTACGAGTAGATACGCATGCATGATAATCGATGCTGCGTTCTGTTAGTTTCAATTGTGTGACGTTTTATTATTTGACGTTACCGTCTCGATTACTCTTTCATTAAAGCATTCATTATCTGATGGGTCCTTAGTCAAACACGAAAACTATATTACTTTTATTTTCATTCCCAAACAATGTATTACTCCCTAAATAGTGACGTATTTTTCTTGCTAGCAGCATTTATACGATGAGTTATAACTTATATATACTTTACAGGGATAAATGAAATATTTAGGTACTAAAGTATAAATATGTGTATTATACACCTAGCAAGACGGTGGTATTATTTGATGGTCATTGGCGTATCTCTATATATCTTTCTCAATTTCGTATCCAATCTATAATTATTTAACCGGTTGGTATATCTGATATATAATTAGTTGGAATATTCTTCATATCGAGGCCATGTGTAGGGTGCAACTTCCAGCACAGTGCGTTCAAGGCTACTCTCACAATATTCAATAACTCTTTACCCGGATGCTGTATTCGACTACAAATTGTTACACATGTGACTGTGATCGTGACGCAGACACACATATGCTGTCCAATGAAGAGTCTTACTTGATATTTTATTAGTTCACCTGATCGTGTTAGTTCATGAACTTTGCAAATACGTGAAGCATTATATGTATACTATTTATAACATACCTTATTGACGTACGGGGTTTAAATGTGAGTTTCCTTTGACTAGACGGGTATCCAATCTTTGTGGTTCATTTTATTTGATCCTCTAACAAATATAGAACCTTTAAAATTTGTGTAGTTACCATCATCACCGGACGGAAGCGTTCAAAATCGATTGATATCGACCGAATCCAGCTCCATGCCTAATCAAATATATGCACAACGCAAAATGTTGTGCTCGTCTCTTGGTATTAGCTAATGGAGCGAGGAAATATAATCTAATCTGAGGATTGTACATAAAAAGGCGCAATGTTTTACGACTTTTTTCAACTTACATTTATTCTGCTACTTGGCACATCTCTTGGCAAAGTTGTCAACCTGGAAGAGTTTTTAGAGATTTTTTTGTATGTTTTGATCGTTTTAATATTTTTTCAGTAGCAGTAACAACCTTTTCAGTAGCTGCGTCTCTCCGATATTTGCCATATATTAACACGTATATGATTAATTAATCGCAGCATTCCCGCTGAAACACGATGAAAACCTAAAAATGTATCACATTAGTTTGCCAAATGGAGGGCTGAAAAATTTGGTGGGCTCAGCATGCTCTCTGAAACATGATAGAAACCTAACCATTTATAGCAAATTTATAGCTGTTATTTTAGCAAAACAAGGGCTGGAAAAATTGGTGGGCTCAGCTCTCCTGCTGCTTATTTGCTAAAGATAAACATTCCCATCTTAGACTTAAAGACATTCAAGCCTATGTCCACTAGCGACTATTTACATCAATGGGTCGCAGTCCGTATTCCGAAGACGAGAAATATATTATGAACTGCTTCAGAAATGTGAGATTATACACTATGTTGATGCCATTGAGGTTCCACCACGCACGCTGTAATTACCTGTTTGAGAATGATGAGGTTCTCTCATTTTAATTCTATTTTTAAATGTATTACCACTTTCGTGTTAACTTCCCGTTAGTGAATGAAGTGCCTCTTCTGAATCTATGGTGTATTATATTTTAATGGCATGGTTATAGATTATGAAGAATGGAACATGTTACACGGATCGGTCAGCAAAGCAGTCAGCAGCAGATAAATTATGACTAATGGAACTGGTTACCTAGATCAGTCAGCAACGCAGTCAAAGAAGAATGAATGATATAAGCAGGTTTAAATGAAAGCAATTCAACATCACGTTGATCCAGTAGTTGAAGATTACAAATACACCTTACACGATCAAGGATCGACCAATAGCAACTGGGGCCATAGCAAGGACCGTCGTTTATAAATTTGCTTAAACACTGATGCAACTTCAGCAGCTGTTTTAGTCGATAATAGTTCTGTTTCTTTATATATCTACTTGCAACGTCAACGATAGTAAACGCGTATTCGTAAGTGTATTGAATAAGATCGTGTGCTAAATCAAAATATCTGCCTGTTGAACTTTATGAGGAGCGTTGACATCAAAATGTGCATACTCAGTTCGTTTAGGTGGTGTATTTCGTTGTTGCAAACCTTTATGTCATACTTTACATCATGAATGTGAAATACTTTATGAATTACATTTATTGGATACTCTCCTTGTCTTGGTTTATTTCGCTTACCAGGTCGTATATCACGTCGGGATCCAATACCACAATAATTATATCCAGGCAGATTTTTGTCTTCTTCTAGATATTTAGTCCATGGTGTTGCTGGTTGTGTTTCTCATGAAGCAACGATATCACCACCATCAGTAATTGTATTACTGGTGGAGACAAATATATATTTTGTTGGTCCACATTTCATACACTTGCCTGCAAGGGCACGCTTTCTGGTATCACTGTTGTTAATACACTTGTTGGGGTGGATACTCTGCATTCAGCACTATATAAATTCATATTATTTCTTATATTTCTACAACAAGGATGTCACTGATTTTTCAGCGACGCGAAAACAAAAGCTAGTCAGACAACATCCAGCGCTACCAAATTATATCAGAAAAATTAGATTAGGTCCATCTTGGTCTGGTAAGACGCATTTTTTTTTACTTAATTTGATAATGAGATGGCTAATATGGGATAAATAATATATAGTAACACCATCCGTCGATGATCAACAATGCTATGATGTACTTATAGATTTTAATGAGAACACAAAATTGTTGAACGAAGACCATGATTATATTATTGATATTATGGCTGATATTGATGACGCCCCATCTGTAGATGACCAGGATGGATTTATTCATAATCTCGTAGTATCCGATGATATAATGCAAGACAAGCAAACAAATCTAGCTTGGACATTTTCTCGAAGCAAACATAAATACAGATGTTACTTATGTTAGTCAGCGATATACATAAATACTTAATGTAATCAGAGATAACTGTACTAATTTATCTGTATTTGCCGTAGTTGATACACTTGCTCAGCGAAATATTCATAAGACCTGGTGTTCAGTGGATATATATATATATATATATATCTTTAAATTTAAAAACTACTTTGCAAGTATGCAAGGTACCCAGCACGGATTTCTAAAACATATGTACACGATCCTAGATCAAGATGTCGTGTATGTCTTGATAAAATCGTCGGTTAATCCCACATTCTTTCTAACATTTTCATCATTATCTTTATAATCCAATTAAAAATATCCAATCTGATTTATAATCATTTTTAACTTGTGGTATCAGTTCAGTTAGGAGATTTCTATTGCTTTATCAATCTATCTATCTATTATATATATATATATATATATACAGAGAGAGAGAGAGAGAGAGAGAGAGAGAGAGAGAGAGAGAGAGAGAGAGAGAGAGAGAGATTTCTTTTTAAAATTCATTTACTGATTCAAATTCGCTTTTAAGAGACATTATATTGGTTTAATTACTCAAACCTAAACAGTAGCTGAAAGGTTGCGACCTCAACCAAAATGTCCGGATGGGTAAATAAAACATGCATACAACATTTCTTTTAAAAACACAAACGGCAAGAGATAAAGTAACAAACATGAGCTAATCCAATTAGAAAAACTCTCATTTAGTTAGAGACTTCTGTTTAGCTTTGTTGATCTTATATTTTATTTTTTCGCAGATAGCTTTATTTTTCAAAATGGATGCTCGTGCGTGTTGTTAGAGAATTTGCAAACACAACTTTGTAAATGTGAATTTAATATTTCTAAATGTAACGAGAAATATATTTAATTTGTTGAGGTAAACCCAAAATGACAGATGATCGCTTATGATTGGAAATTTTGACTGAAATGTAATTGCGAAGATAATAAATTGTGTAGATAAAATATGATGTTCTTCATGCAGTTGCTCATTTAGTGACCTGTTTATCGTTGATGGTCAGATCCTTAATCGATAACAAGCGTGCCAGGAACGCCTTAAGGTTAAGGTTCGCCTAAAGGTTATGGTTAATATATCGTTCAGAGTATGTTTTTTTAAAGGTATTTATGTTAATCCTTGTCACATGCATGGCGTGGTCTCTTGATGTTTCACTATATAAGAAAAGCATATTGCATTGGAAGCAGTGTTTCACTATTTTGCTGTAATCTCTCCTAAATAATGCGTCGAATGCTGGTTCTGCTCGCCGTGTCACTGGCTTTATTGGCTACCTGTGAAGGATTTAGCTACACTACGTGTGGTAAGTCAAAAATTATTTCCGTGCCCTCTTTTGTCAAATTCTGCATTTTTCTCGATTTAAGTAGAAAGGTCAGATAAAACCAAGACTCATAAATCGTTCTTTGTAATTTGTTTAAGTTTCGGATCCTTTCCCAATGACAATCTGAAAACTTCGTAGCGGCTAACATACAAGAATATTTTGATTTGAACCTTTTTGTAATGAAAGATCACGCTTATATTGGCAAGAAAATATGTTTTCCTCACAGCAATAGCAACAATATTGACATGTTCAATTAAGCCTCGCATGACTCCCTAATAGCAGGATGGTAATTCGACGTGGACTGAACGCGTCCAGTGTTCGTGAGTTACTTGTTAACGTAAATTAATTACCATATTTACAACGATTATTTACGATACATTAGATTAGTAATATCTATTCTTCAACATTCTATATTTAAAATCAACGTAATATACAAACATTTAGGCCGAGGAAAGCAAATGTAGCATCCCTACAGTCAAGTAGCATATGAAACAAGTTGCATTCAGAAGAAACACATACGTCTTGATCTTATTTCAATCATACATCTTCCACAATAACATCTACTTGGTCACGTTCGTTATTCGATTTTGGTTTGTTTTGTTGACTTATGTCGCTCTTGGAGCTTGGACCATTGTAGACAATGTTACGTATATTTGATATAAGTCATTTATATTTATTTTTATTTTTGTTTGTTTGTTAGATTTAAATTTGGCATTTTAAGTTCTAAGATTCGTTCATTGAAAGGGGGTGACCTTTACTTTACAGAATAAACACCAGGTGTTGACCTCATTTCTCACCTGGTTTCAGAGTTGTAAACAAGTTTTTAAAATGATTGGTTGGTTCAAAGGACAAAATGGAGTAAAGTATAAACATCTTTCTAATTTAGTTGGGTCATACACTGTTTACATGATTTCTTGAACGTAAAATTAATCTGAGAGATTCTATAAGGTCGTGACCCCTTTCTTGTTTACGTAAAAACAGGTATATAAGCTATGTTTTGAGCGAGTTTTTCAGTAGAAAATTGGGCTGTTAGAATATTAAGTTGTGTCTTTTTGAGTTATTTTAAATTACCTTGCACTGGAAATTGTGTCAATTCGTTTGGATCAAGAGGAATTATTTTATTATTTATCTGGAAAAGAATTGTGCTCAGAGGTTTTTATTACTTTTTGACTAAATCAAGTGACATCGTCTTCCATCTTGGATACTTCGCTGGAATTCGAACTTAGAACTATTTGGACATTTTATTACCAAGACATTTGCCACTTCTCTAGTGGATAATATTTTGAATCATTTTGGATTAGTTTTGGAATTGATTCTTAAAACCGTATGTTTATTTTTCTTTTCTGAAAAATATTTGTACTCAATAAATTGTTTATTAAGTTTTACAGGCTTGTTATTTTCACTCTTTCTATGTTACTGTTTATTCGTGCCTAAGCACGCAACAACAAGTTGTGTTGTGTTCAATTATCTTTTGTTAGTCTACAAATCTAACATATGTGTGTATGTATATGTATATATATATATATATATATATATATATATATATATATATATATATATATATGTGTGTGTGTGTGTGTGTGTGTGTGTGTGTGTGTGTGTGTGTGTGTGTGTGTGTGTGTGTTTTGCTATAATGTATCAGCTTATTTAATTGTCCGTACTTTATCTTAACACATGATGGCACTATATCATTGTAAGATAACATCAAAAGATTTGTTTTGAAAGGATCTGTTCAATGGCCACATGTGGTAAACTATATCTAACATTATTCAACTGCTGTGTAATTATAAAGCAATGTCGGTAGCTCAGATGAAAAGACGACTTCGATATTGTGGTCACATATTAATTATTTTGACACAAATTTATTCCAAAGTTATTTTAAATAATCTTAAACTTGGATTAAACAGTATGACACTGATACGGTATTTTGAACGTTTATTGATAGTTTTCAATTGGTACAAGTGATTTTGATGGCACATAGTTCTAATATCCATACCATAAATATTCATCATATATTAGCCAGTATGATATTTTTAATGTTATTTTAGTACTCGTTTTAATTCTGAATATATTGTATTCTATGTTAATCATTCCTGCTTAGGAACTTGCATATAACATTTTATAAACTCTTAACATCATCCATGAATCGTCGTGTATTAGATTTCTTGAATCTTACCTTTATTAATATCGACTAAAATGTTTGATAAATATAAAATATGAAAGACTTGTACTACCAAAATTGATAAAAATATACATGATGCTATGCCAGAATAGATAAACACATCTGTCAGTACATATTGATGTATTATAATACCTATCACACATAATACATATTCTCGTCGATAACACTTGTTTCTCATTAATAAATGTATATAGTACTCATAATATAAATTGATGTAGATCTGCAGGAAGATGGCATATTTTACACATCATTCAAAGGAAAAACAGACATTGTTCCTATATGTTGAGTGTTTTCATTTTAGGTACCTGAGTACAATATTCCTAGGATGTTGGGTTTTTTTTAACAACTGAGAGCTCCACTGTCTTATATCAAGACACTCTTGATCTCATTACAAATCCTCAAATATCCTTTCAACAGCAGAAATTAATGTTGCTCAACAATGAGCCATCAAGACCATGCATTTTAAGTTTTGCATATTGTTAAACAATTTTGATTAATTACTCACATGTTTATTCCATTCTGTATATAGACCATCTATATCATCCCATGTCATATTCTTTGGTTCCAGTTCATATTTTGTCTCAATAGTGCGTTTATTTATTATATGATTTGATAACATGTTTCTTATTAAATATATTAAGTTTCAATCTTACGCCATTATTATCAATATCTTAAATCAATTTGCATGCATTTTTCTGTTTTTATAGCGTCGCCTGTTGTACCTCAAGCCTATTCACGATATCAAAATCTTCGACATCATTTGGCACAACTGAGATCTTGTTATGGGTTTAATAAATCGAAATTACGGCTGTCGTTGATTTCCTCTAACCGTTGAACAATGCTTATACGTCGAGCATTTGTGCTGATTTGTAAAATGCCGTATCTCTTTATATAGTCAACTATTTTGCTGCTCTACTGGGTCAAGTTGTCGTTTAAATGTGGCATTTGATGTGTGCAGACAATTCTCTTGTTTCATTTCTGTACTGTATTTTCCCATTCCCTCCATACTATTTGGAAATGTTACATTTTTTCACGCAATTCTCAACATTGGAAACTGCTCACACAGGAAACGGCCTCCATCAATACGTTGTGACTTTTTTGTCTTTCATACTTTATAATCCTTTTATCATTCATGCGTTTGTTCTTTTATTAAATTGCCATCTTTCCAATATTGTGTTGCCAAATTTGATATTCCTTCATCACTTACTTCCACTTTATTTTATATCGCTTCACGCTGGGTCATGTTTTCATGCTCAGTTGTGATAGGTTTGCGATTTATATTTTTTGCTTTGAGAGGCAAATGGTAGGGCTAAAGACCCTTGCGATAAGACACCTCTTATTCCTACTTGGTGCCATTGAAACCTTATTTTAGCCACAATTTTTATTTGCTTTTATAAATATGAATGATTTATCCATAAACCTATCTATTCTCTTGTTAACAGACCGGATTGTAAACGTGAGAGGCCCCTGACAAGAATTCTCACATACCGACATTGGCCGAACCCGAGACTTCAACCCACGCAAATAAAAGAGAGATGGCAGTGATCCGTAACGGTGGTGCTTTACACCATTCGGCCACTCGGCGCCCCCATTTCATTGGTTCAGTGAAATTACAATGTCAGGTCAGGGCTGTATGTTTTTATATTACATTTGAGTTATGTTGACGTGGCAAACTTTAAGTTTTAGGACAATGTACTGGATCAACTGACTGGATATTTTAAATCCATCAGGCACGATAAAATGAACATATCCGCGCCATTTTTATAAAGCATACACAAGGTTAGTAAGATATTAGAGGAATTTGTGATTTGCATGTTGTTGTATATAGCAGGATATAGACGTTGACTTACACAGCCAGTTCATTGTGGTTGTGAATATATTCAAAGACCTGAAACCCTAAACTATCCGTTCAACGAATAGTTGATAGTTTGTAGGAAGAAATGTGGTCATCCTGTTCCCAATTCAATGTAGCGACAGGTAGTATATGATAATTCTGTTAGGTTTGGCCGTTTTCCATATGCTCCATATCTGTATTCTTTCAAATCATTCCTAAAGCTTCACTATGTTTTTCAGATCATGTCCAAAATCCTATTTTGAGTATAAATTCAATGACAATCCATCCATCCACTTTGGAAATGCCAGGAGACCTCAGCCTAGCGTTTGAAGCCACCGTACACAGGTCGATCACGTCAAGCCTCAGGGTTGACCTCACAATAAAGAAGAAAACTTGGTTAGGTAACATGTGGATACCATGTTTATTCCAAATGGGTAGTTGGTAAGTATGACATCGAAAGATCACTTGCACGCATATAAGGAAAGAATAAAAATAAACTACATGAAGCAGAATACTTGCCATTTCTAGTGAATACACTATAATGTTATCCACGAAAACATTCATCAGTGCACACATATGCGTACACACACAAGCATACATCCATCCATCCATACATACATACATACATACATACATACATACATACATACATACATACATACATACATACATGTGGGTGAGTATGCACTTTTATTTATGTATATTGTTAATTATTTACATAGGATTTATTACTAAAATCTGTCAATTTCTTCTTATATACATACTGTCACCTACAATATCCTCGTGTCGTGTCATTGTCGTATGTTGTATTAGTACGACCCTGTCGTTTTAAAAGAAGTAGTATAAAATAGTCAGAGGCAACAAGCTTCATACAATTCAACACAAATTATTTCAACTGAATACAGACAAATATGAAACGAACCAATTGTATTGTGCGATAGATCTCAAATACTCCCGGAATTTCGAACACAGGTCATAATGATTAAAGTACAGATTATACTTTAATGATGTTTCAAAAACATTCAACATTTATATTGAAGATGTGGATATACTTGAGGACTAATAGTAAGTGATTGATTTCATCTAATCTGTCATATATCAAATGTTAGCAATTGAATGTTAATAGTAATAAATAGTGTGCCTTTCCAATCAACTACCAAGGGGATATCTCTGGTTCGAACTCAGGTGGTATCATACCAAAGACTTGTAAAAATGGTACTGGAAGCTGCCTAGACTGACGCTCAGCATAAAGAAGATAATACTAGGTCTGCTTGTCTTGGTGTGATGATAATGTGAGACATGATTTTACATGTATGCGGATGATTCCAATGTACTTAATATCACTATACTCTGCCAAACTGCGTACATCATAATGATAAGACTGGAACATTTTAAAGCTATATTAAAAATCTAAAACACACACTACCTTTATATTTGCCCATTATTAGAAGTAGCTTGTTTGATTACACCCAAGGCTTTCATTACTTCCAATCACACACGTGCTTAAAGTCTACTCAAGGAAGATCGTGTGAGTACAATAACAATTAGCATCTTCCGATCAACTCTGAACTTATTACATTTAGCTATGATATGTTATTTATCTTACAAGCGTTACTTTTAATGAGTATAGATTACAACGGTCGTTTAGTAAATTACATATTAAATAGTCATTTTTTTTATTATCAATGGTGTTTACTTGTAACTAGTCGATACTTGTAAACTGTAATTTCAAGACATTAAGATGTACTATTAAATAAAGTAAGCATGTGTTCTGACTTTGGAAGGAAAACCAGGCTGACGGAGTTCCTTGGCTGGCTGCATATACTTGAACTTGTTCATAAGCTTAGATTGCAATGCAATATAATTAATATTTCAACCTAATCTTTTTCTAGTATTACGTGTTTTTGAAAAGTAGCTATGCCCAGCATTTACATAAGTATTACTGGAGACATATTTAAGCTCAATTGAGAGAAATTAAATTTACTTAATTGAAGTATTTATTCGGTAGTCGAGGATCTATTATATTTATTGGAATTATTGTAAAATTAATTCATTATCGGTTTGGATGATATTAGTATGATACATTTAGAATATTAGCACAATGCAAAATAAAGTGAATGTCTTTCGGAATACCACCCTGGTGACATACACTGAATGGGTGATCAACTCCAAGATGTAAACTGCGATACTCTGTCCCTTTTTTATATACACCGAAACCACTAAAAGCATTTTAGGGCGTTTAGGTATGCATTGCTACGGCGATGGTTTAGCTACAAAAGAAAATGAGACTTAATGATTGGAATATAGCATACATCCCAAATACATACTTCCACTGTATACTCTGAGACGATGGCATGATAACACTAAACTTGTCAGAGACTAAAACTCTACCTATGAAGGTCTATCACAATCGCATCTTGTTCGAGGTAACAGTAGAAAAGTCACATCCATGAACGATCTCCCACATGATTCCGGGTTAGGTACAGTTTGTACAAAAACGCCGGTCAACTAACACATTATCCATAATTTTACTCCTCTGAACTAAGTTAATTATGATTAATCTCATAAAGCAGATTGCCTGGGAATTAGAAATCATTATCATTGTCCAGAATTAATCTGCAAATTGTCTTCATTGTCATAAACCTCACACCGTTAAATACATAGTTACACTTCCACGAGAGCTCTTGAATTGAAACAATACTCTAATAACGTTCAGCTAACATTACTTGTTTACAGTAATCAAATCACAGAACCAGCACCCAAAACAAAGTAATGAAGAATTCATACTAAACAACAACGAGAAACAACTGACCAATTGGTAGACATAATCATTTCACACAAATACAGACAAGGGAGCTATAACATGTGTTTTTTTATTACAAATAAATGTACATATGCATCTTATCACTGAAAATCAGATATGATATCCACCAGCAATACAACTACCACTTGTGCACAAGAAACCCGAATTGAGCTGGCAACACAGAAGTGTCGCATAACAATCGCACATGTAAATACGTCGTGAACATGGTGGGTGCTTATATTGTTTTTGATTGGTGTCAAACTTGACATAAAAAAAAACACCAACTTCACAGCCCGACCAAATGGAACAACTACTTTATCATCCCAAACAAGATGCAAGCCAGTAATTGAATCAGTACGTCGATGAGATATATCAACATAGCAAAATGAACCATAGGTAAGTAATAACAACATGTGATGGACAGCGCAGCGAAAACCTTTCATCAGCCACGGAACAGGTGAACTTTAACTACGATGTATATAGTAAGTTACTACCTTTGCCCTTGACCGCTCCGGTGGCCTGATAGTTAGAGCGTTCGCCGCGGAAGCGGGAAGTCGTGGGTTCGATCCCCGGCCGAGTCATACCAAAGACTTTCAAAAATGGTACTAACACCTGCTGCGCTTGACGCTCAGCATTAAGAGGTTAGTGTTAGGACTGGTCGGCCTAGTGTCAGGATAATGTGACTGGGTAGAACATCATGATACATGACTGCGGTATGATTCCCAAGTGCTAGACATCACTATAAACTGCCTTTATGTGAAATGTATACATTTCAGCACTGCAACGAATCATTTGAATTGACTCGCATATGATAAATGAAGTTACGATAAAACATTATCGATATGTCAAACATATATTCGATAGAAATAAGCCATTAAAGCAAGACGCAAACAAAGCAAATAACAGATTAATGACATACCAATTATGAATTCAGATAGTTTTGATGAACTCCCGTTTTAGGTCTCGATCTTACAGAATATGAAATTGGTTATTCTTTTCCGTTAGTACCTATGCCGTAAAATGAACTTTGAAAAAGGAAAAACCCATATTTTGATCATGTGTGATATAATGTTATTCTTTTATTAACTTAGGACGCTGCTAAATTGGTCTTTAAATCGATGATTAATTTTGGAAGTGAAAAAGAAACCTTTGGATAAGTTTCGAAAATTGCGTTTCGAATTATTTAAAATAAAGAGAAAAGCCGCAGAGCGAAATAATAATGTATACAGCTTTCCTTTTATTCATTTAAGTATAACCATATGTGTTGTTTCTACTCTGTTTTTCCAGTTCCTATAAGGTATGCGATCTACTTTCCTCGGCGTATGCGGCTGAAGATGTTCCTTGTCCCCTGCTACTAGATAACAGTAACGCCAATTGCACTTGCCCATTTCAACCAGGCAGTTATAAAGTCGAGAAAGAAACGTTCCAGTTGCCCACGATTCCAACAGGACTTGGTTTTGCGGTCTCAGTAAGAGTCTTCATTCTACATCTCTTTCGCCACTACCTTCGCATATATATCGTCATATTCCTATACAAAACGTTTATTGCCAGATGCTTGTATATTGTGACCATTAGCACTTTGAACGTTTCAAACGTAACGGCCATATGCTTCATCAATTGATATGCTTGACCTCCCTTGCAAACTCAAAGTTGTCCTTTAACTATCGAGCACAAGCATAAAGGATGAACAGTTTAATTTACTTCAGTTAAATATTGATAAAATAAATCGAATAGAATATAACAACCTTAAGTCAAACATTGAAGGTACAACTATCACAATGGTCATCTGATTGATCACGTCATTGCCTGCAACAAACATTTGCCACTGAGAACTCACGAGCAAACATTCCACTGCTGAAGGTTGACATACTATAAATGATGCTCACTTATTCATTATTATTTATTTATGTTTATTAATAAATCGTAGGAAATGTAATGAAAATCTAATATCAACGCGATTTGTTTCAAGTACAAAAGCACCTATGAAGAGACATAGGAGTTATGATGTTCCATTAATACAAAAAGTGACAACATCTTTGCAACTAATCATAATGTTCTCCTAGATTTATATATGCGTTCAAAGGAAAGTTCTATACGTATTGAGCAGGACGAATATATAACGCCGCTACAAAAGAGACTACAACTTAGTCACGGAGAGCTGCAATTGCCTAGAAATAATTCTTAATCTGAAATTCAATTTGTTCTTCCTCCCGCTAAATACTGAAAACAAATACACATATACCTGTCTCGAGAAATGGGCATCGCCAGAGTAATGGTTGATATCACCAAAACATAAATATATTTTCTGGTTAAAAACAATTGCAATTCCCCGTATGATATACCTAATAACAGTTGTCTATTACAGAAAGCGTTGCATTTGGTGCTAGAGAGAGCTATGTCAACAATATAAAAGTCATTATTTGATTGGTAAACCAACATGGTCGCATTTCATCAAATCTTCTTAAAATGATATTTCCATTTTAGATAGATTGTACAATTGGTTTCAATGCAAATTGTATTCATCTCGGTTTATTTACATTGTTAATACACACTCCTTGCTTCATAGCATAATGTCAGGCGTAAACATTAAATAAAAAACACTTTTCTTGACAAATTGAACAAACCCATCCACATTTATTTTAATGCAAATGCATAGTGAAGGATAAGCCTTTTGCATTTATTATATATCATCATCATCATCATCATCAGTCTCTTCCCTAGTGTGGTCGCTGATGCACTGTCCTGCTGAACATCTGACCAGTTCGCTCAACTTGTCTCGATCATATGCCAATGTCTTTGTCTCCGCAAAAGTTTCCTGGTCTATTATATGATGTTTTCAGTCCACGCTTTTCTCTGTCAACTATTCCTTCTGCCACCCTGTTAAGGATATACTGTTGGATCTAGTGAGATAGCCATACCATTTCAGCTTTCCCTTTTTCACAGTTTGAGATCTTCATAATGGTCTACTTTGTGCCTAATGGTGTTACGCACTTTTTCATTTGTGATGTGATCCATATACAAGATGCCATGGATGGTTCTATAGCATCTCATTTCAAGCGCCTGGATTCTTTGTTGCAATTCTGCTGTCAGGGTCGAAGCCTGACATGAATACAAAAAGATTGAGATGACTAGTGCTCTCAATATTCTGATTTTAGTTTTCAGACAGATTGTCTTGTTTCTTCAGATGGGTCTTAGCTTTGACATAGCTGCCGTTGTTTGTGCTTCTCCTAACAATGTGTCTGCTTTTGATCCCTCTTCGGTGATTATGGAACCAAGATATATGAACTGGCCCACTGTTTCCAGTCCTGTCTTCGGATTTTAATTAGGTTGAGATTTATTTGCCATTCTTTGTCATCAGGTTTGTCATCTCGGCGCTTATGTCCATGTCAAATCTGGAAGATATTTCATCCAGATTCTTCACTAAGGTGGCAAGCTCGTTTTCACTGCCTGCCAGCAAAACAATGTCGTCTGCAAAACCTGAGGTTGGTGATGTTACGCTCTCCAATACTGACTGTCCCACAGTGGTTTTCCAGGGCTTTGTTCATGATGTACTCCATATAGATGTTGAAAATCGTGTATGACAGGAGACAGTCTCGATGTACTCAAATTAAACCAGTCCCCCACATAACCTTGAGCAATTATTGCACTGGTAGCCTTGGCGTACAGCTGCTCAAACATGGCACGCATTGCATACTAAATAAATTTGATACCAAATAGTGAAAATAAGCGCATTTCTCATATTGTATACGTATTCCATCTATTAGGCAAAATGCAACAATTTAGTAGTATACCCACCAGTGATAAAATATAAAATCGCTATGAATTCAAGCTATGTTTAATCATTTGTTTGTCAGACATTAGTGGAAATTCCGTTTCCATATAAACACATTGCGGATAAAGGTACTTCAACATTAAAACTGGCAACTTAAAGTTTCAATTCTCAGATACCTACCTATTTCATTTATATTAACTTCTACAGTCAAAACATCTTGGGAAAGGCTGGTCACTTAGAATGGAGTTCATATGAAAGAGATAGGATTTTCAGTAATATAATTTCCTGAATACGGTGCTCGGTAGGTGAATGAATATAGGATAGATAGTAAATGATGAAATGAAATAAAGAGCAATAAAATCAATTTCCCATCCCAATGTCTGCAACAATTTCTAATTGAACAGAAGGTAAAATTGTCACTTCTCATAACCAGTAGAGACGTTAAGTAATTTTGAAATATATTAAATTGCAGTAAAACTTCCTATTTATACCAGTTTACGTTTTTGCAGGGAAACTACAAGATTAAAGCAAAAATGGTAGATACTGCGACAAATCACGTCGTTGGCTGTTATGACATGGCAGTTTCCATCAAAGCATGACCGATGCAGTAGATGTCTGAAACGTTTTTGACAATAAATAACCACGAAAACATTTTAAGCATAATATTGTCTAGAATGTGCGAAATATATATCTAATTCATTAGTGAGTTAAGAAGACATTGATTAAATAAATATTTAAAGTGTGTACTACTTTTTTATGTGTTATCATTACTATTAAAAATGTTAACATTTTTCGATGATAGTAACAAAATTGAGAATAAGTAAATATGGATATAAGTAAAGTTCAGATAGATAGATAGATAGATAGATAGATAGATAGATAGATAGATAGATAGATAGATAGATAGATAGATAGATGGATGGATGGATGGATGGATGGATGGATGGATGGATGAATAGTAAGATATATATATATATATATATATATATATATATATATATATATATATATACGCACACACTCACACATATGTGTGTGTGCGTGTGTGTGTATATATATCTTACTATCTATCTACGGTTTTGTGTGTGTAATATATATATATATATATATATATATATATATATATATATATATATATATATATATATATATATATATATATATATATATATATATATATATATATATATATGTATGTATGTATGCATGTATGTATGTGTGTGTATGTGTGTTCCTTTAACTCTTGTAAGAGACTGATATCTATAAATTTCATTTGTAATTCTCATTTTCTTAATCAAATTACAAGGATATCCATGTCCTTCATTTATTCTTTACATCACACAAGTTATTTTATAGTCCAATATCTGTCGATCTTATCCTGTTTATGTAAGCTCATTAGTTAATTTCATGTTGATCGCAAGTAATTCTTGCAATTACATATACTAATGTCAGTTCCGGTGCAAGGCATTTTGTTGCCCGTGTGTGTGTGTGTGTGTGTGTGTGTGTGTGTGTGTGTGTGTGTGTGTAGATAGATAGATAGATAGATAGATAGATAGATAGATAGATAGATAGATAGATAGATAGATAGATAGATAGACAGACAGACAGACAGACAGACGGATAGATAGATAGATAGATAGATAGATAGATAGATAGATAGATAGATAGATAGATAGATAGATAGATAGATAGATAGATAGATAGATAGTTCATGAGTATTTCATTTTTAATGTGAGACATGAAAACATGCAAACTTTATCATCAATTGGACAAAATTAGATACATAATTCAGATTATCTGCATGAACACTTCTGGTTCTGGTGCTTCAGAGTCAGTCAAAAATGTGTGCGTTATATTCTTCTTTCATAACTTATATATAATTAACATGCAAGTATCTTTATAAGCGGGGTTTTGTTTTTAAGCCCTATTAGAAGATTTGTTTTCTTTTAATCTAGCGCCAATATAATGACATAAAATAATTGCTTAGATCCATAACACGCAAACAAGGATAGTAAGTATGAACATTTATTTATGTTCTTTCATAAAGGCCATACTCGGATTTTTTTATGTACTAAAATTAAAACTGGACTAAAAGGTGTAGATAAAAATGCGAACAATGTCGACCTTATAATACCATAACAAATCAAATGACACAATGATGCCAATAGCATACGGTCTAAAATTGTATACATGGATCAAATGAAATTCAAGTAAACAAGTATTATATTTTTGAATGAAATATGCAAGATGTTGGGGAAAATCGGAAAGCTTGTGATCTTAGTAATATTCTTTGGATATGCGATTAAATAGTCAGAACAGTGTACAATTATTTCCACTGTACGCTTCTTGGTACCAAACGTACAATTCTTTGCAAATCTATCTTAATATATCATATGATCATCACAGATATTTTTCTAGAGAAAGCTATACTGATGTTTTTGTCATAGCTATTCATCGGGGGGGGGGGGGTGATCAGTAAATAAAGCAATATACAATATGTCACTGCATGATTGCTCACTTTTTCAACGTACGTTGTGGCTAAAGTGAACACAGCCATGTCACAATACTTATATTCTGAAACAGGTACAATGTCCTCCAAGTCAGCTACAAGATAGCATACACCGAAGAAAGAGAATACGAAAGATATTAAACACTCCGTGGCAAATGATGATGACGAAGTTGAATTATAGTGCTGTATCGCCCACTAGGGGCATGTAGCACTGTTTTAAGTTTCCAGCCAAGCTGGATATTTAATAACTCCTGGTGCCGCTTCCGCCAGGCATTAATGTACTCAAGGAGTACTATTTTTGGGGGGGGTCGTCAGGTCGGGGCTGCTATTAAGTAACCATCGACCTGAATGAGGGGCCAGGTCTGAGTGGGAACAGACCCAAAACACACTCAACCCTAACAGCCAATTAGTTGTGTTAATGGTGTGCAATGGCACAAGTGGAGGTAGTGGAAATTAGTTTTACACCTCCGCCATTCGGAACTATCCGAGTTGTGACAAGAAAAGAGAGGTACCATTCAGTCCAAGGATGTCGTACAGCCCGCAACGTCGTGATTCCGTGCTTAATTTAAATCTGGTCCAGTTATTATTAATGGACAGGAAAAAAAAAAAAAAAAAATAATAATAATAATAATAATAATAATAATAATAATAATAATAATAATAATGAGGACTTTGTATAGCGCCTAATCTTTCGAAGCTCTAAGCGCTTTACACCATCAATAATGATATGACTACACTACAGAACAACAAATGACAAAAACAATGAAATTGGAAAACATAAAAACATGATGAAAACATATAAGATACAAAATATGATTAGGTCGCTAAATTTGTCCCTGCATTCGAAACAGGTGAGTCTTAAGAGCACTCTTAAAGGGGACCACTGTGTATTTGTGTCTAATTTCAATGGACAATTTTCCAATACCAACATCAATTAATAAAATACTAATAATGTGTGGGCAATTAAATAAAAAACATGAAGTCGTAACAAAAAAAATTAACTATCTTAACTTTCCAATATATCTAGTACAAAGTGTACATGTATTAAGTCCCTAACAAGTTTGAATACTAAGATGTCTATGCGACATAAAAAAAAGTATAGTCACTGTTTGGTAAAAAGAAAATAGCATTTTAATTTTGAACGGTGTGCAAAATTGATCAAGTCAGGTTTCGTGAAATAGATTGTTCGTAAAGGGTTCTCGTACCAAATGAGGACCCTGTTAACCAAGCAATGAAAGGATTATTTTCTGTGTTGCTTTCTCTTGTCTGTTCGAGTAACCCCAAATGTCAGGCTGCCATCTTGTTCTCTTGGTGTCCCAGCATATGGTTGTTCCCTCAGACCAGCCGTCATTTTCCTTTGTCCTGAGTTCTTTGAAGCTGGTGTTTTTTTTTTCTTTCCGGTTTTGGTCCAGCGTTGATGTCCCTTTATCCAAACTTTTCACTAACTTTTCATCCTAAATTGGATGAACTCTGTGCTGGTTTGAATTAATTGAGTATACAGTCCCATACGCCCCAGCCCTTATAATGTTGAGTTGGGGGTCTGTATGCCTAGGGTTAGATAAAACTGAATGGCAGCCTTGTGCTGCGGGGCCTGGTAGCTTTGGGCTTATAGACTACCTTATACTGTCTAAATTGAGACCATAATATCGAGACTGAATTTTATAATTGTCTGGTCTCAGACTATCTACTTATATTTAATTTTTGGCCTTCTGACTTTAGAATTTGATACGTATTGGTAAATATTATTTGCTGTAAATGAGGCTGTATTGAGAAAAGGTCAGAGGAGTGATTATAGGTTCCTATACTTATTTTATGGACTGTTTTTTAACCTATTTGTTTGTTTATTTTCTGCCTTTTACATGGTGTTTCCATTTCTGATGATTACAAGTGGTTTGAGCTAGTACTAGTTTTTTTTCCTTAGCTGTTGTTGTTTTCTCCCAATTGTGTTCTTCATTTTCCAATTTTCTAAATTTTCTCTAGTAGCAAATGACCTTATACTAATAATCAGGAACTGAGTCCTACAATGTACTTTAAGATGAAAAACTGAAACAAATACGGATAATCTTCATTTAAAAAGTGTGATCAATTCTAAGATCGAGTGATGATAAATAGTATCACTACTTTAATGTGAATAGCCCGTTTGCACTATTCATCATAAAATAGTTGCAAAATTATATTTTTGTCAAAACGTTTTGTATGTGTCAATATTTGATGGTGAAATATTATAAATATAATTATCAATATAATTATATTCATGATCCATTATTACAATGTTTAACAATTGTAATATATGTCAATTTGGTGGCAATATTGAATGTTGTAAAAAGGAATTCGACAAAATCCTAATTTCAGGATAAGGTTCAGATCAAAAACATGAAAACCATCAAAACAAACATGTCATGTTTTAGGTATTTACTAGCGTAAGTGAATGACACACACACACACACACACACACACACACACACACACACACACACACACACATATATATATATATATATATATATATATATATATATATATATATATATATAGTATGCATATCCCTCAAACTTTCTCTGCTTATTATATCAAAACAAAATTCGTATTGGCTATTGAACTTCAAATATGGGGAATAAACCCTATATATTTATCACACAGAAATATAACTATTTAAGGCATGCCTATTGAGCTGATGGTATAAATGCCATGACGGCCATCATGATATCAGAAATAAAACCTTGAATTGCATTGCATTGAATTCTACTAAACTCAGCCACAACAAAAACGATGTACAATTTAATTTCTATTAAAATGGTCACAATATTAACTCCCTTTGTTTCATCAACGAAATGGTTCAACATACCATGATTACCAAATGGTAAGAATAATCATTTAGAAGGACTATATTATATCGCCAAACTTCAACCATCAGATTATTGTAACACCCGCATAAAATATAGAGTAATGACGGTAATAGAGTGCATCATGAAGTAACAATTAATCCATTTCAAGGGCACAAAATAAACCAGGAATAACAGTAATCAAACAATAGCATTGAAATTTCAATTTTCATATTTTATTTTAAATACAATTCTTAGAATACAGATATCTCAGTTAACATAATGGATTTAACTCCTTAACAAAATTTTAAATGGATTCTTTCAAATGTATGAAAATATATTATCCAGTGTTTCAAAGTTAACGTAAATGATGTTTAGTTCTTGGCAACTTGGCACCTATAGTGTCTTTTTTTTTTGTAATGAACCAATGCTGATTTCTTGATAACATTTGTGTAGTATTATGACTTGACGCATTTCTAGTTTAAATACTAGTATCTACTAAAAAAAAAAGGGGGGGGCACATTTGTGCACAGGATCTCGTGACCAGCCTTACTTAGTATTTCCATTATAAGTGGAAGATCAACTAATAAGGTGTTTCAAAATTCAAATTATTCAAAATCATTATTAGCATCACTATCAGAAGCGAATATTTGTTGCAAGAAATCACCTTCGTATTCAGCGTTGGCCATTTTAGCTTTGCACAAGTACCATGTGTTTAAAAGCGAGCATTTATAAAATTACATCGTTAATAGGATAGTAAAGTACTGCAGAATGCTTGTTCCGGGCCTTTTTAAACCAATCAAATATAGTTTTACAGGCATTTATGGCAAGATGAAGTTAAAGAATACGATCATTGTTGCTCACCTCGAGAGTGACTATAGTCGCGACAAGCACTACGGGACCAAAAACAACAGCGCGACTATAGTCGTGAATAGCACTTTAAGGGTTAATACATGGTACTCAAGAAAGGATTTTTATATTGCTATGCATATCAACACTGTTCATAACTTCTAGTACATGAATGTAGCAATCATTAATATTATTCCTATTCATTGTTGTAAATAATACTCTGAACACTTTCGTCAACCATGATTACCGCCTTGATCCATAAAAATATGTATTCTTCGGTAAGTGATTGAGTCATCATTACCGGCATCAACAACGACAGTTTTAATAGTATCACTTGTCCATGAAGTGATGCGGATGCAGATTGGTTTGCAACCTCAGCATGCCAGATTGTATGAACGTCAGTAGTTTTTCTTAAAAATACGACTGTATGCTTAGCTCCAAAAATAAGATTTTAACATTTCTACAAAATTTGAAGATTAGAGACAGTGGAATTGAACACGAAAATCTTAAAAACCATTTAACATTGATTAGTTTCTCTCAAATCCTAATTTGAAAATATCATTCATCGATATTACTGCATGTGTTTCTGCAGCGCCTGCATCGTTTCTTACGTTACCAAAAGTTACGTTTTTATGATCAGGATGGATAGAAGTGTCCTTAGCAAACACCATTGACGGATAAGCTTATCTTATATAAATATCTGAATATCTTACTAGACCTAATATCGTTGTGGCAACATCGATGTCTTTTTTAATTGATTCAATATTTCTTCCATCAGTCATATAAAGGTAGTGCTGTCAAACAACGCATCAATTCCATTGCTAATAGCACCAACCTTATAATTTTTTCCGTAATCATTAGCATCTGTTTTCAAAATTTCACCTTCTACTTCAATAAACGCCTTAGCGGTTAAGAAATATCTAATTATATATTGTACTTGTAGTTCAATTCTTTCAAGCTGATTTGGTATCCGTGCGTCGTAAAAATAATATTTTGATAATCACGATAGATTCATCTTTAAGAACTGCGCATCCATATAAATTGCGGGGTCAGATACGCGTGTAAAACATTTTGTTATAATTGTTATCATCTAACACAAAGAACACCTCCAGCTATTAAATTTGCGGTAATATTTATTGTGCTTCATCAGACAACTCAGCTAGGTTTTTTTATTTATTTGCGGCTTTATTTCTTATTTTACTAACATTTGAGGACATAACTTCAGTGCTAGGTAATTTTACTGTTGGTGGTTTTCGTTGTATTAATCGTTCTATCCTTAACTGCTGAGAATGCTTTACCGGTAACATTACCAATAGCACCAGGAGCTTTGTTACGAACAACGTCAATAGTTTTCATTCTTAGTTGCTTTGCAATCGGCACTGCCTTTGAAGCTATCCTTCTAAATAAATCCTGAACAACATTACCCAGTCCATCACCAAAGATCGCTTTACAAGTCAGTAATCGAGAATATATCACTCTGACCGTGACTGATCCACGTTGATCTTTGTGTATGATCATCTTATTTGTTATTCATATATTTAATCACTGTGATAGTCATCGGTGATTTCATCAATGAGAGATCGATAAACATTAATATCCATGATGCCGCCTGTAAATAATCGTTGAAAAAGATCAGATATTTCGTTAACAGTTTCTGAAGAATTATTTCCAGCACGTTTTCCGCCAATCGAATTTCTATTCGTGCTACATCAGAGAAGATGTTGTTCTGACAAGTAATAAGTCCACTTCCTTGAGTAGAAATACCACTTCCGGTTGATCCCTTTTCTCGTTTTCCACTCGTGAATCTCATAACTTCTCGTGCAGTTGATATTTTTCTATTAAAATCAATAAACATGTTTAATGTGGTCCTTACCCTAAAAATATGGTTTTATTCGAATTTTATCTGTTTATGTTACTAAGATAATTAGATTATAAGTATTAATTATTATTATTATTATAGTCTGTAGCTGCAGCTATTACTTTTTCCATTGTATTAATTTTTGAAATAGTTTCCGGGACAATTTCATCTCTAATTTAACTTAATGATTCTTGTCGTGGTGATTATGGTTGTAGTGATTGTAGGTGCGATGATGCTAATCCTTCATGTTCAGATATTCTTGTATATTCTTTCCCTCTAAATATAACATAGTCTGAATCATTAGTGTTGGTGTGTTTATCTTTATAAATAATAAATAATTTCGAAATTCAGGTATCATTATCCATTTGCTCAGTATATTCGGGTTTTGAACCTATTTTGTTTTTCATACAGTGCCGCAATATTTACTGCATTTCTTGGATGACCTGAAACATGTTTAATAGTTTCATATGTACATTTATTTTTAATCTCATTATGTTTTTGCTGTTGAGGAGGTTCTGGATTTTCTTGATGAGATTGTGATTTCACATTTATTCTAAACTGGAGACCACCATAATATTTATCCAAAGTAATTTTATATGGAATCAAATATACCTTATTCCACCAATGTTTGAGTTTTGGAATGTTGAATTTAATTTTTAAATTTTTTAATTTTTAATTTTTAATTTCTTGACTTTTTGGACAATGTAACTATTACTTTGTTTACTGTTATCTATCTTTTTTTTATATCTACTTCATTGTTTGATCTTGAGTAGAACTTCAAAATTTCTCTGGAAAAAAAAAAGAATGCAGATATTTTGACATGTTGCAAATTTAATACTTTTAAATATAGCTTGAATCCACTTTTAATACCGTAATTTTCTGTAATCTGGTGGTGAAAAAATGTTTTGGATCACAAAATATTTCATATAATAAGTATAAATCTTGTTCATCCAAGAAATTATATTTAAAACTTACCCCTGTCGACAGCCACGATCGAGACACAACTGGTCTGTTGTTAATCGTTATATTTTTATTTTTTTAGAAACCTTCATGTGAAATTTCACGGACGATTTTATCTTTTTATACGGTCATAAATTCTGCCGTGTTAAAAGAATACCCGTTCAAAATAATTTGTGAAACAATGTTTTTGGATAATCTCGAAATTTGCAAATCTTTTTATTGAAAAAAAATGTGTAATAGGACAAGTCGTATTTATTAAGAAACTATCCTGTTATGTTTTGCCATTCAGAATGATTAGTCAGCATACGCTTGATTCGATATATTTTAAAAATTTGATAAAAGATGCTAGATGTTCATGTACAATCCACCTTTCTTCTAGCTTATTAATACATTTTTGGTGTCGGCCGATGCAGATCATGTGCGAAAAGGGGAAGTAATGCAGGTAAAAACTTGATTGCTCGATATTAACATTTACGTACCTTAAAAAGCAGGGCGAGAGCGCGCCAGTACTTGACTGGTTATGAAATGTTTCTATTTTATATGGTTGTATAACTGGTGTGAGAATTTAATTCAGTCAGCCAAGTATGTATGCGCAGAAAAATGCGCAATGTGCTTGGAAGCCAATAGCGCCTATGGAGACCTACATGTCGAATGATAACCTTTCAAAAGTCTGGATGAAAATAGAAACAATATTCGATGAAAATTTGTAAACAGTGGAAAAAGGAGATATATAGATAAACTGTAGATTCCGTATATTGAATTATGTAGGTCTCGAGAACCTTTAACATTATTTTCAGGTGCCTATTCGAAAATTGTGACTCTGACATTCAGTGAATCAGTGACAAGTTTTTTGAACATTCAGGTATGGTTGTCTTGAATTTGATTTTGATATAAATTATCTTGCTTACTTGTGATATTCTTTAAACCTGTTAGGTATGCATTTTACCAGTCATATATACTGATGGTATCAAAGTCATTCTGAATTTACTATTTTTCTATATTTAGGACTTCACTTTGACTTAATTGCATGTTTTACACAAGTTTAACTAATATCTTTTTCGTCTCATATGAAGTGGAACTCATTCATGAATATAAATGTATTCCAATCCCTGATGCAGAGTAAATCGATAAAAACCTTTCCTTTGTTATATGCATATAAAAACAGTATACTTGGTTGAGTGAATATTTGTACAGAGACATTGCTTGTTGACATTACTGACTGTATCTTATACCATCTGCAAAGGAATACATTTAGTGATGGAAGGCGTAGCCAGTTGAAAATGAACTTTAGTTGGCTTTCAACTAAATGATGCATTTATATGGTCTGACCTTTGTACTGAGAATATGACAAGTGAAACCCTCTTATATTGATCAGATGAATTGAAGTCTCACTGTTTATTAGCAATGAATCCACCAAATTTTCCAGAGTTGTTGAACACCTAAACTAAAGTATGCATGTAAACTGCAGCACTGATTAATTTGGCAGTGATTTTCAGTTTGGCTAGGCATTCTTATCCACAGTCAATAATGTCAGTAAATGTTTAAAA
This sequence comes from Unio delphinus, assembly GCA_029339505.1. Classification (NCBI taxonomy): domain Eukaryota; kingdom Metazoa; phylum Mollusca; class Bivalvia; order Unionida; family Unionidae; genus Unio; species Unio delphinus. The sequence continues at coordinate 1,236,032 of JAQISU010000114.1, read as the reverse complement.
GTGACAGAGAACAACGTTTTGGTCAAATCTTTTAGATTTTCTGCAGTCTTGGGATTTATAAACAAGAGACTGGTTACCAGAAGAAAAAAAAAACTTCACTCATGCAAATGTACTTTACATTTAGAGTCATTCCCTCCAGTTTTGAAAATTGGCTTAGATTTTAGCAGCTTACAAATGTGTACTTTAAAGTACAACACCAAAAAGAAGTTTAGATGTGCAGGTTGTTTGACCATGAGTAAAACTGCTCTTGGTAAGTTGTGTGCCTGATAGTAAGACCAAGTTTTATTTTTTAATATTAATATTTATAATATTTACAGAATTTTAAATATTTTAAGCATGAAAAGAGATAGTTCACGTCTTATTGCTCAAGTGATAGTTTTTAATTCTCATGTTGCATGAGTGTTTGATTTATCCATGACTATATGACACTGTTCATGCTCACTCAAATTCTTGTTGTGCTGTCTGGTGGGTGAAGTGTCTGAGGTTTTGTGTTACTAGACAGCAATGGAGAACAGGCTGAATTTATTACTTACAATTGATTTGGGTTTTTTACATTATATAATGTGATTTTATGTGATGGGGGCACATGACACATTTGTGATGACAAGCGCTAGATATAGTAACCTCTTCTCAAGTGGAAGTTTGCATTGTTCTAAAATATATTCCACAGTTGATAGGGAACACCTCTATTGAACAGCTGAGTCTTACATTTTATGGTTAATGCATGATTTGGATCTGGAACAAAAAAAGGTTAGAATATGAATAAACATTTAAGCAAATATTAAAAGACATAAGAAATTCAATGGTATTGGATAAATAAATGTGGTTGAGATTATAAATATTTTTGGTAACTTTGAACTTAAGTTGAGAAATTGAGTTTTAACCCAAACTACAAATGCAGAATACAAAAGTAATACATGTAGTACTGGTAAGAACAAATCAAAATGATTCAGAGAGATAAAGAAACATGGCAATTAAAGATGGATATGAGAATAGTCCTTACTAAGCCACAACAATAAATGGTATGGGTCTGAAAATGATTACCAACCTAACTGCATATTGACATTCACATTGATGTCACTGAGTTCCATTCCTGTGACCATAAATTTATTGGTGCACTGGTCCAGTTAATGAATAATTGAAGTTTTTGCTTGCAAATTTTGAACCATAATTAGCATGCCTTACTTATGACCAGAAGGGCCCTACTCAGACCAGAATGGATGCATATATGGGCCAGACATATTAATCCATTTGCCATGTCATGATCAAATATTTTATGTAATAATATTTTGATAAGCACTCATAAACAAAACTGTAGTAAAAATTGTCTGTGGGGTAAACCTGTCTGGTATGTGTATATTAAGTTCTAAACTTCTAGCAAAACCTCTGTAGGCTGAAATTGTTATAGCATTGCAGTCTGTTATTAAAATACAAGCACACTGAGACACAGGCAAGTTATTAGGGTATGTAACAAGATAACTGGGTGGGATTTCCGGATTCACAACAGAAAACTTTAGACGATGATATAAATACAATCTTTAATAATGAATGACAGTTAGTTATGAATATTGTGTGCATATATGTAATCCAATTATTGGATTAATTGTCATAAGAACACAAATGTAATAATGAAAAACATTAATTACTTTACAAAATACAAAGACAAGGGGTGAATAATTCACAGTGATTTCACAATGAAAAGATGGATATATTTTACTCAATGTGGAATTTTACTCATGTAGTAAAATTAATTCACTCAGAAATTATGCAACCAAAAAAAGAGACAGATATACAACTTATCTTTACAGTCCCGAAAAATACCATGGGTTTTACAACAAAAAAAAACAAAGTTAGCCAATGTCTATTAGATTATTTGTAAGGAGATACACTCCATTCTGCTACAGTTCAGCTTCACAGCTGCTACAGTTACTTGTCTCGTTGGATTTACAGCTTGTACCACATCGACCCCAATCACTTCGATAACTTTGAACGTTCTGGTCACTAGACATCTAGACACTCCAAACCCCCTAGATGTTCCAGATACTCTAGACAGCTCTACACACCCTAGCCACCTGAAAACATATCCAACAATGTGTACTATACATGACATGGACATAAAACGTAATAACATTATACACGGTAAATATACAGATTGCATTACCAGCACCATAATTACAAAACAACAAGTTGAGAAGTAACCTAACCCAGCTAAGATAAAAATCCTACTTTACTAAACATTTCTTTAAAATGTAGTTTTATATTATGAACATAAATCCCTTACTATTAGTCTCATACAAGAATCAAAATATATGCATTATACTGCGTAAACCAAAGCTACATAGCACACTTACAAAAATTGAGGTGGTAGTATAATAGTTATATCTTATATACAAAAAATTAATAAATTTACATTCCTCTACAGCTGAAGATGTGCAAGTCCTTATAGTAGACTGCTGACTGACAAGACTGTCTGTAATATAAAGAGCTTTACCTACAGTGAGGTATTTATACACAGATATTGTCTGTGCACTGAAGGCATTCGTTTCTTCCCATCAAAAGCACTTTGCATGTATGTGCTGCACAGGATGGACCAAACTCACTTTTCGAAATATAACACAATATACATTAATCACCCATGGGTATCGTGGTACACTAAAACAAAACCAGAGTACATGTATTTAAGAAATACAATTGTTTATACAGTTCTGTGACAGGGTACAGCTCTTCTTTGGTATATTACCCTGTATTATGACTTACTGTATGTGCTCTCTTATAAGTCATAGCAATGTCCCTGATCTGTCATCGCATAGTGTGCCTGCAGGCCAATGTATTTTTTTTTGTTGTTCTGCTGATCACTCCAAATTAACTCCATTGACTCATATCTGTCTGTGCAAAATGCAATGGCAGATCTGGGTCTGTGCAGTTTGCAACTAGACTCAACTTATCAGTGAGTACAAATGGTAATTCCAGATATAATGTTGTACCACTGTAGACTGTGTGGTTAAAATTATATCATTATTTTAATTGAGACCACTCCGGTGGCCTGAGTAGTTAGGGTGTCCACCTCAGATGTGGGAGGTCATGTGTTCTCAAACATTAACATTCAAAAATCACTGACACACAGACATGTATTGATTTGTTTGTCACATTCTTTTGCGTTTAACCTTTATTTCACCTTCCATGACACATGCATTTATTGCAGTTTTTGCTCATTCTTGCCAGTTGTGATTTTGATATATATAACTGACATCTACACATTTTTATCTTATAACTGCTAATAGTGTAACATTCAGTTACTGTATTTTTTAAATTGTATAGACAATGTCAGAAGAAAAATCTCTTTACAACAGAATATCCAGAAGTACATTATTCAGCCAAAAATCCACACTATAATAATAATAGTGCCAAGAAAGTGGGTTTATGAATCAAAAGATATTTAAGAATGGGTAATTAACGACAGAGTTAAATAAAGGTCAAATCTAGAACAGAAATACCCATAGTGCAATCCTTTTCTGGTACACCAGATGATAACTTGTCAGAACTTTTCAGTGCAAAATTTGGTGGCTACTTGCAAAATTCTAACACTGTCCTAGGAAGAGTCTTTAGTGCACTTAGTAGCCATCATTCTTCCCTAACCAGTGGTTGTTTGCAAACTATGTATTAGGATACTTGGGCCTTGTAATCTTAAAACACATGTAAGATGTTATTTTGCATTGCTAGTGTTTGCTACTAAAGGGATAATACATGAAAGCAATGAAGTAATCCCATCATTGTTGCTATTGAGGAATTGAGGTTGTGAAGCTTAGTAAACACTTAAAAGTAATTATTCATAATAAGTTCTTGCAGAGTTCTTTATCTATTTTCATTATTTGAAGCCAATATATTATATGTTAATATTGTACTGCCACTAATATAACAAACAATGACCATTTGTTAAGCAGCAGTGATATTATCCCTAGCTATCCCTCATGTGCTGCTTGAATATCTCTGGTTTCTGGCTCTTACTTCTAGGTAGCCACAGCAGCTCAGAGGTTAGAATAATTGCTAGAATGGTGTGGGTTTTAGTGAAGCCCAGACAAAGCCAAATGAGTTGTATCTCTGGGTAGGAGCATTACCCTAATTACCTTGGTGCAATATAGCTTTTGAAGTGTTGATGTATCGTTAAACAGCACTCGGTCAGTCAGTGCTCCAACATGTCTAAACCAATCTTGTCTACCTGGTAGGTGTACAAATTCACACATAGTAACCCACAGGGGTGAAAGCCAGAGTAAAAAATCCCCTTCATGCTAGATGTAGGGATCAGACTGAGCAAAAACAAAAACTTTGGCATCAAAACTGGGGTTTAAATTAAAATTGTGGGGGTACCTGAAGCACAACTAAGGGTAAAGGGAGATTGTACTATATATATATATATATATATATATATATATATATATATATATATATATATATATATCTGGCTTTACTGTATTTTAAAACCAGTCCAAGGATTCCATTTCTAATTTATATAACTGCATTGGAATATGTATTGAATCCAGTTAACTCTATCTAGATCAGTTGTGTCAGTATTTAGATCTATTGCTTTTATTAATAGTATTAGCTGCAATATGTTTAGAATATATTGACATATTATGGAAGTTTTATTTGCCACTTTATTGACAACATCAAATAATAAAAACCAGTAGTCACACTGTGCTATCAGTTTGATATTTGTGGCATCTGGACTGCTCTCATTGCAATAATTGTGCATTAAAGTAGTAATTGATTGGCTATACAGATGACTGGTTAATTGTAGCTTTAGTCCTGAGAGACATGTGGGAACTGCAGTTATTATCTGGTTAGTATGACAGACTGATGACCAGAATGGTGTAAGTTTGAAACTTACCCAGACCAGGCCAGGCTGGCCATTTTATTGTGTTTCTGGGGAACACTCTTTAAAATAAATAAGTGTTGGAAATCCAAAGTATATTTTCATCCTGTTTATTTCTGGAAGTCAAAGACTTTCCTATTTTTCAGGGCTTACATATAAAAATGTTATGTATTGGAGTCCACTGTGATTTATCAGTGAGTCTCACTAAGTCACTGACCTCTGGGTAGTCTATGATGTTGCTGTATATCACCACTGTAATGTACCATTGTTGTATTAAGCATGACAATTATATCAGTTAAAAAATTAAAGATCAGTTGTATTGTGTGTTTGATTTTGATTTTTTAACTTAGCTTTAACAATTTTTCAGTCATATGGCTATGAAGTCTACACTGTGGCATTTTATAGCAATGTCTAGCACAGGGGCATCATGCCGCAGACATGTTGCATGATGTCCCACACAGTCACATTATCCTGACACCAGGCTGACCAATCCTAACACTAACCTCTAAATGCTGAGTGCCACACGAGGAAGCTATTAGTACCATTTTTATAAGCCTTTGTATGACTAATGGCTGGGGATCAAATCCACCACCTATTGCAACTGAGAAAAACACTAACCACGAGGTCACTGGAGCAGTATCAGTGGTATTGTGCAGATTCCATTAAGAGGAAAACTGCTGATCAGCCAAAAGAATTAGAATATTTCTGGGCTAAAACTCCAAGTAGATTTTTACCAATCAGCTGTTTTGACATTTTCTGCTTTTTAAATACTAAAGACACATGGATTTTGCTTGTGAAAAGTAACTATATACTTAGAGTAATATGATGTTCTCTTTGGCCTGACCATTTATATATAAAACTGTAGTCTTTACTATTTACTTGGATAATGGTTACTTGGAACAACTGAAACATTGCCAGACCTGTGAGAAAAAAAATCAAATTTGACATTCTCTCTCCTCTTAACCTCTTTTTGGTCTGTTGTAACAATGATGTCTGATAGCTTATTGAAAGGAAATCCTCTGCATGAAACTGATGTCTAAATTACTGAAAGTGTCAATTTAAAATGTGAACAACATCAGGAAATTAAGAGTAAAATGTGAAACTGCAACAGGTCCATATTATTATGTATCCATTTTACTATAAAGTTTATGTTAGGCACCTGTGTACAACAAAAAAAGTTATACCTTCATGACATGTTTAAGACGGATAACCAATAGGCAAATTCTTGCAAAGGCTGCTTGTTATTGAAGCACGCCATGTTAAGCGATATTGAACTTTGGCAATGGTTTCTCAGGATATGAATCTGTCAGCTTATTCCAGAGATGAGTGTGTAAGTAAAGGTTTACTTGGCCAATTTGTACCAAGTCAGGGTTAGAAGATGAATGGCTTACATGGCTATCCAGTTTTTTCTGTATTACAATGGTGTTGATCTTAACTTTAATGTACCTACCATTTTGGCAGCCATCTTGAAAATCTTTGTATTGATTCTCTTTCTAATGGAGAATTCTATTCACAGACTGTGTTTTACAAAAAGTCTTCTCCTTGTGTCTGGTTGGTCCTAAATGAAAAAGATATTGATATGTTATGGCCACCATTCATTTTGGCAGTAACCTTGAAAATCTTGTTATTACTGCTCCGCCAGAAGCAATGGTCATAACAACATAGGGTTTTCACCAAAGACCTCTTTAATGACACCTACTTACTCCTCAATGAAAATTGTGCCCTGCATCATCCAATTTGGCTACCTCAATGAATGTAGTGAAAATCGTGCCACTAATTCTGCTGGGGTTCAAACTCATGACCTCCATCACAGATGCTCTATTTAGACCACTGGAACAGTCATGTACTGTGTCCAAATGCATGTTTCCTTGTCTCTATTAATGGATATGATAAAACAAGTTTGTCAGATTGATAAGTTTTTGACACTGATTTATCAGATTGTCTTTTATCTATATGTTTGGCTTTGTATCCCGTTTTCCTCTGTAAATTCTCCTGGTAACCTTATGTATCTCTGACACAGTACAGATAGTTACAGTTTTTCACAAGGAACATGATCTCCCAGAGGAGGGTTGTGAATTGGGTGCATGTAATTTATAGTCTTTTTGCCTTTAATCCTTAGCAGCCGTTCAGGGAGGGTGTTATAGTATTTAGTATCATCATGCTTTGCCAAATTGTGATGATCTGGGATATTTTATGCAGCTGATTTTGTGTGTGTGTGTGTGTGTATAGAATAATTACTACCTGTTTATTAATAGGTATTATTATTATTATTATTATTATTATTATTGTTTATTAATTATTATTAATTAATACAATTATCCTTTATTCATTGAGTGGAATATGCTAAGATGTAGTTCAGTTTTAATTCAGTTATCGATAATTAGCTTCTTAGGTAATTACCGGTAGTTGCTTTTAGAAGTGGAAGTTGCTATTGCTGATATTAATTTTGTATGACTGCTGTGTGAAAACAATTGTTTAAACTTTGATTAAAATCCTTACATTTTCATTTAGTTGATGTCATTATTTACAACAGAGTGTTCAGCTGGATTCCTTACTTTAACCGAAATTGTAATACCCACTTGAAGGTGGAAGGCTGATGGGTTTCAGATTCTTACATTTTTTGGTCTAATTTATTAATTCATTCATTTCTTTAGCAGTTACATATATGTAGATAATTGATCTGTATATATGCCAGTACACCTAACTAGCTTCACAAAGTCAAGTGGTAAAATCTTTGCAAATTCCACTAATGCCTATACTACTGTAGGTGTCTTTGACCAGTTTGTGATTTTTTTTTTATTTTCTAAGTGAAACTGACATTGCAGGCTTTTTTTTTTGAATACTACACATTATTCATTCATTTAAGTTTATATGTGATTCAATGAAGTTGAATGTGATTCATTAAAGTTGATGTGTGGATCCATGCTTTTGAATCGTACACCTTTGTATAAAAGAAGTTAACTATGACCAACTTGTTATGTTATGCTCTAGTTGGTTATTGGTACTCTGTGTATAAGGAATAGACAGTATCTCCTGCACTATATATATATCCTTAGCATGTGTGCAGGTGTTTCAGTGTACATGCAGAGCACTACCTCATCATGAGGCCCTTTTGATTAGGAATCCTGTTATAAGATGATTGTTGTGTTGAATCTTATATAACCATTTCATTCTGTGGCAGTACAGTCATTGTATCCTGCCATAGGATACAGCTTACACTTACAGCTGACCACTTGAATCTTATCTAACCATTTCATTCTGTGGCAGTACAGTCATTGTATCCTGCCATAGGATACAGTTTACACTTACAGCTGACCACATTAATCTTATCTAACCATTTCATTATGTGGCAGTACAGTCATTGTATCCTGCCATAGGATACAGCTTACTCTTACAGCAGCTTACACTTACAGCTGACCACTTGAATCTTATCTAACCATTTCATTCTGTGGCAGTAGTTATATGTATTCTGCCATAGGATGCAGTTTACACTTACAGCTGACCACATTAATCTTATCTAACCATTTCATTCTGTGGCAGTACAGTCATTGTATCCTGCCATAGCATACAGCTTGCACTTACAGTTAACCACTTGAATCTTATCTAACCATTTCATTCTGTGGCAGTACAGTTATATGTATTATGCCATAGGATACAACTTACACTTACAGCTGACCAATTGAATCTTATATAAGCATTTCATTCTGTGGCAGTAGTTATATGTATTCTGCCATAGGATGCAGTTTACACTTACAGCTGACCACATTAATCTTATCTAACCATTTCATTCTGTGGCAGTACAGTCATTGTATCCTGCCATAGCATACAGCTTGCACTTACAGTTAACCACTTGAATCTTATCTAACCATTTCATTCTGTGGCAGTACAGTTATATGTATTCTGCCATAGGATACAACTTACACTTACAGCTGACCAATTGAATCTTATATAAGCATTTCATTCTGTGGCAGTACAGTTATATGTATCCTACCATAGGATACAGTTTACACTTACAGCTGACCACTTGAATCTTATCTAAGCATTTCATTCTGTGGCAGTACAGTTATATTTATTTTAATGTGGGGATTCAGCTTATACCTACAACCGACCACATGCAGTAGGTCTTGTGACACAATTATTATCAGGGGACTAATGATCCTTGAGGTCCTCAATTATACGCATAGTACATATTTGCACACAGTAAAGAAAGGCACATACAAACTCTTAATTCTTTTCTGTAATGGACAAAAGACTTACTCCGGTGTCCTTGCATGGTGGTTAAATCATTCACCCTTGATGCAGGAGGTCACTGGTTTGAACCTATGCAGAGTTATGCCAAAGATATAAATGGTATTAGCAGCTGCCTTGCTTGGTGCTCAGCATTAAGAGATTAGTGTTCAGGCTGACCAACACTGTGTCAGGATAATGTAACTTGGTGGGACATGATGCCATATGTCTATGGCATGATGCCTCCAATACAAGACATAGCGATATGACTTTAAAAAAATTATACTACATTAAAAATCCAACAATCACACACACAAAAATAAAAAAAAATATAATAAACATCAATACACACCTTCATACTGAAAAGTTGAGCTAACACAAAAATTAAACAGAAACAAAATTTTTAAATGGATGTAACAAGCAGAATTTTTTTATAAGAATATGCATTAAGTGTATTATGAATATATATATACATGTAGTACAAATATAGTGAGACAGCAAATGGAAACATGCTTCAAGAATTTATAGTTTAAGTTGTAATGTGTGTCAAATCAATCATAATGACCACTTTCCAGTATACTTTATGGAGCAATATACTCAGAGCTCAAGAGCTAAGCCAGAGATTGAAACTAACTAAGGCAAATTAGGAAATGTTTCAGACCCTCTACAAATCAAATTTGACAGCTTATTGGCTTGGAAACATCATGGATCAGATATTTATATTTACTAATATACTCCAGGAATAGCTGGGAATACAATGCTATAAACACCCATATTTGCTGAATATGTCATGAAGCCATGGTTTCATGATACTTGCAATGATGCCATCAGGGCAAGCAAAAAATGTTTTTTGCACAGTAACATTATTTGTACACAACATACCTGGATTACACATTGTAGATGACTTGTCTTTGGGTAATAAGAAGCGTGCTGTTATATTAAAGAGATTAGATGTTAAGGTTAGGATATTTTTAAAAGCGTTTTCAGCACAGTTTCATTAAATCTGTGTGACATCGGAAACACGCTTAGAGAATGGTTTGCATGAGAGATTAATAAAGTGCCTATAAATGTTGGGGTCGAATGAACAAGACCATTGTGACTAAGAAATAAAAGAGTTTTCACACAAAAACATTAGGTATGCACCATAGACTTTGGCCAAAATTTTCTGGGTGGCTTGCACATGGGGTAAGAATTCACCCTATTAATTTTGAGACTAAATGTATAGGTGACTGAAGAAAAATGGTTTCTAGAAGAAAATTAAAGTTGTCCTTGACCGCATACACGTATCTTCACCAAAGTTTGTTGGTGACTTTCAATTTTGGCATGAATGAATTGATGGTTTGCACTTCATGTATGATAGAGACCTATTCATTTTATGATGAAAAGTCAGTCATTTTTGGCTCAAACAAAAATGGATTTTGCAAAATAGCTTTTTTTAGAGTAATTTCTGTGATCATATTTTGTGGTGGATAATAGGCTTGCAGTTACATTAATCAAGAAAACTATTGGTAAAAAAAGATAACAGGTCATCAGAATTTTATTAAGAAAATAATTGTTTATGTGCAGCAGGTTTAACTCAAGACTAAATAAACCTTGACCGAAGTTCTGGGTCATTGAGATCAAGTTACCAATAATCTACAGTCAACCATGCCATACTAGTTCTTACATAGTTCACATTAAACACAGTAAAGGCATATAAATGAGTCAGTCATGGTTCTCTTAATGTTTGGTTATTTCACACTGCAACTTCTAATTTTGAATGTACAAAGTTACCACAAGGAGTGAATACTTTTTTGTCTTTGTTTCTTCTGCTATATCTTTGACTCCTATTTTGGAAAAAAACAGTAGTCCCGCCCCCCCATTGAGTTTAATTTTCTAACTTCTTTACACCACTGACATATTGCTGTTTGTCCATTAAAGTGAGAGTAATTTATATCAAGCCAAGGAAAGGTCTTATTCCAAGCACTAAATTAGGCACCATACACAGAGCTCCATGTGAACTATCAGTTCTAGCAAATTTAGCACTCTGCTAAATATCATTACAATCTTCATCAATTTGCCTTTTAACCCCAAAATACTTATCCAACTTTGCAACAGCATTTTGTCTAACTCACAACATGTCTTGATTCCGAGGTCACATGCACTATTTATTCTGCAACACTTGGGAACGAACACAATAATGAAAGCTAAAGTTGTTCATTTGTAACCCTTATACACAAGTACATCACTGGATCTTTCTGCCTCTGAGTTCAGTCATTGTAAATATCAGCATGTTTTCTAACCACTCAGCAGCTAGTCAATTCTTTGAAATTGCCACCAAACATTTGGACATGTTCTTTTGATGTACTCTTACAATGACAACATGTATTTCTGGTAGTCTTTCAGCCACTGAATTTTCTGAATGTAAATATCGGCATTGCTAAAATGATCAATTCATCTACATATTTTCCCACTCAGCAGGTGGTTGAAGCAGGACTGGCAAGCCCTTGAATTTTCCATCCAGCAATTGCATGTGTAAAGAGAACACCTGCATAAGTGATTTTATGTGTCCCAGAAAAAAATTGCATCTAAACATGCGTGATTAAGCATTTCTGAGATCTCTGCTTATATGATCAAACTTCTCACCATCTCTACATTTAAAAAATTGTAAATCCGAATCTCCAAGGTTCCTGAACCTACAATCATACTGTCCCCTTCTCCAGCTCACCATTCTGGTAGATGCAGGTGAATTCCCTGAACACCTAGCTGCATCAGGTCCTTCTTATCTTTTGGGTGCCTCCACCCCTAAAGGGAAGAGTTATACCTTCTTCTAAGGAAGGATATTGTAGAGAGAGAGAATGACATGCATATTTCTTGATGATCCTGGCTTCAGCAACAGGGGAAAGTTATAAAACTGAGTGGTCTCATATCCTCTTTAGGATGCATACCTTCGCATCCCTATCTTCCCATCCTACAGTAAAATTCTGTGGTTTTGTCTGGACCAGGATATCTTTCAATTTTGGAATCTTCTCCTTACCCTTGCACTGCCTCACAGCCATTTGTAAGTAATGGTTCTTATAGTGGCTCACTTCAGGTCTTATGGCATCCACATCATCAAGTATTTTGATGACTGGTTAATGCACTACATGTCACTTTGTTGGAAGATATTGATTTATCAGGGACTAATCCACAAGCAAGAGACCTGATACATTCTCAGAATTATGTTTACCCATTTCCTTATGATGCACCAAGTGACAAACTGGGTTCTCTTCAACTAGATCTGACTGATCCTGTCTCTCATTACAGATATATCAGAGAAGACTTTATGCTAAGTTCCTTTATTTCTTTGTTCAGTCAGTTCAGATTCCTTTGGGATCCAAATTTCACCACCATTGGCATCCAAAATCTTGTAGAACCGGAACCAGGCCCAGCTCCTAAGCAGAGTTTCAAAACATGCCCTCAAACCTGTCTCCATTCTATGTCACCAATGCCTCAGATTGAGGTTGGGTTGATCAGCTGTAGTCAGAGATGAGAGTTTTGTATGACATTTGGCCTCAGGATGAATCTTCACTTTATATCAACATCTTAGAAAAGCTGGATGTCTTTCTTGCACTACAAGGGTATGCCAAACACATAACATGTCACTCAGTAATAGTTGCGAAAGATATTGTGTCATTAATGGCAATACTCAGATGTCAGGGAGGTTACCTAATGCATCTTTTCTATACTTAGAAGACTGGATTACCCACTATTAGACAATCTCAGAGAACACAACTCTTAGAGTCTGCCACAATCCAAGAAATATTCTAGTGGGCAGCCTGTCCTGGCATGGTTGGGTGGTGTGCAGATAATGGTAAGACTGCACTGAGTTAGTAGCAGACTCACTTTTTCAGTTGTTCGGGAAAACAATAGATCACTTGTTTGCTCTATGATTGAATATGTATTTCCTCTTCTTGTCTCTGAAAACTGATGAGGGATCTGGTATCATGGCTGAGAAGGTTCATCCTACAGAACACTCCAGATTCTCCACTCTCATAGATTGGTTTTAAAACAAGGTTGCCAAGTACACTGCTCAGGTGAGAAGTAAATTGACTTCAAAGGTTTATGATGCCAAGTAGAGAATTATCTGTATGTGATAGGAAATGCTTTGATCTTGTCTATCCTTGTATACTGTTGCATATTTTCTTTTGTCTGTTTAAGGGAAAGATCTTCCTTCTCTCCCTAGTGCTTGAGGAAAATTATTGAAATTTGAGCCTTGTCAGTGGAAAAATGTGTAATGTTCAGTGGTAAATAAGATCTATTCTCTCTTTATGATGTCCTGGACATTTTAAATTTAAAAAAATTAGCTACCTTGGTAGACCCTTGTTCTATTGAAATCCCCAGGCGTTGACTAGCATAAGTGGATGATCAAGATTATAAAGCTCCTTTGTGTGTTAAGGCCTTACATTACTGTTTTGCGAAACCTGCAAGAAATAAAATGGTTGAAACTAACTCTGTTTCCTTTTCAAAGGTTCCTCTTATATTTCAACAGATGTGGATTATTCTGACTATCACATAACATTATAGTCTTGCATTGAGATATATTTCAAGAGATTCAATTGGGCTGTTTCTGTATCTTGGGCCATTTTTAATCATTCTTCTCACTGATGTCATGAACACTGAATTCTGGAAGCTGCACTCCACACTTTCTTTGATCTACCATCAAACAATGTCACATAAAAGCATAGGTATTTACCCAACTCCAGTGGCCAAACAGTGGTTAGAGCATCTGCCTCAGAATCATGAACGCAGGCTCGAACCCTGTTTAAGTCCTACCAATGACTTCTAAAGATGGTGCTAGGAGCAGTTTTGCTTGGTACTAAGCATTAAGAGGTTAGTGTCAGGATTGGTCTACTTTAAGGACAGGATAATGTGACTTTGGGCTGGGACATAATTGCCATATGTCTGCAGCATGATGCTCAGTGCTAAACATCAATATAAACTGCCACACTACAGACATTGTAGTGATATAACTGCTAAAAGTGTTAACGCTACGTTAAAAAACCAAATCACACACAAACACAAAACACAAAGCTATTTATTTATGCATTAGGTTCAGTTTGTGGCAGCCCATGATGTCAAACCAATCTCCAGTCTGCTGTAGAGCTTCCTGTTACATTCACCTAATGACAGCCTGTAGTTAGGCCATCAGCCTCCCATTACACTAGTACATTTAGCATTGCAGTAATAGCAGGTCATGTTTACTGCTATTACAATGTAGTTTGTTGAGCATGGCGGTGGGCTTTATTTTCATCAAATACATCTGACAGGCTGTTATTTTCTAATTATCTCATCCCTTCCAGCTCCGATGTCCTTTTTAAAATGATGGAATTTCACTAAAGGTATTATGTTTATTGTGTTCTAGACCACCAATTTTGGAGTGGCAGTGAGAATGTTTAACTTGTACTGGGAATTAGTATAAGAAGAATATACAGCACAGCAGTAATAGTAGGTGAGATTTACATATATTAGTTTTATCCCCCACCAATAAATATTCAATACATGTATCAGGAAGTAACAGGCATGGAGAGAATATGCACTGGTTATTGTGACACTGCACCATGTTTACATGTCTTTCATATTTGAGTGGGCCATCAACATCTATCTTGTTATACCATTGGCACAAAATGCAGCCTAGTAGATTTAACATGAAATAGTATTATACAGCATTAGTTCCTGGGTCTGTACTCATCCCTTGGAACTATGCCACTAGAGTTATAGGTTGCGAATCACTGAGATCCACAATTTCTCGCTTTAAAAAAGTCATTATTTACACAACCAGCATTGGCCCCTGTTTCTTGCATACACTTATAAATGTTTCTTAATATTAGCCTCACCAAAAATGTATATATGCACAGATATGAGATACACAGTAGACTTATTCATGTGTTGTAACCAACATTAAGGTTTTAGCCAGAGTACTGCAGAACCTTTGGTTAGCAATAACAATTAAAATGCATCCTTAGCAGAATTCAACATACTCAACAGAAAACATCCTGGCAGTCAGATTTGAACAAATGATGGTGGCTAGCTATCAAATGTTTCCACAATCACTAAAATAGGAAAAATATCTTATTATTTCAACAGTTTATTTTTGCAGACTGAAATACAGATCAAATTGACAGAAAACATCTAGGCCTTTAATGCTTTAAGATTTATGCAAATGATGTCACTTTGCATGTATGAATGCTGTTAAATAAAACTAACTGATAAAAGCTTTTTAAATGAATTCTTCTTAAAAGGCACTGACATTTTGGCAGATGGTATCCTGGTAAGGAGAGCTGTTGCTATATATAGTTACTTCAAATAGTAAAAACATTTAAACAAACTTTATCACAAAACAAAATGCTGAACAAAAATTGACCTGCATTAGTAGAAAGCATCCAGAAGTATAGAGGTCTTACAATATTGAACAAATAATGGCGATCCACTTTCAAATAGGGATGAAGCTTTTAGATGCCAAAAATAATGACACCTTGGAACAGCTTTCTATTTAATGTATGCAGTCATGAGCAGTGGAAAAGAGTTGATACAGAAAGAAGTCCTGCTATCCATGATTTCTAGACTATTCTGCATAATTATGTCAAATAGGTGATCTTACTTAAGTTACCATAGACAAACAAAAGTTTCTAGACATCTTCCTTATTTGATTAGATTTTAAATAATATCCAGCTGTGATACAGAGAGTGGACCTTTGGGTTGGCTTGTTTTTTTAATCTGCATTATGCAATCTGTCACCTCCATCTCAAATCCATTTTAGCATGATAGGAAAAAAACCTGTAAAAACTAGACATGATAGGGTCTTAAAATGTACACTGTCACTTGCTATGGTTTCAATAGACGACCTGGATCAATTTTACAGTAATTTTATAACTTTTCCGATGAAAACTTTGCAAATATAATTAATAAAAAAAAAACAGCTTCAGATACACATGTTTGAATTAGATGACGTGATCAGATTTCATGTCATTATAGTAGTGTTTAAATTTTTTGTATATTTTATTTACTTATTCTTTTTGGGTTTGCAGAACACAAGCAACCTGTATACATACATGTTGCACCATCTCACTTCACTGACCTCTCCAGTGGTTAGAGCATCCACCTCAGATGCAGGAGGTCATGGGTTCAAACCCCAGACAAGTCATACCAATGAGTTACAAATATGGTACTAACAGCTACCTTTTTTGGCACTCTGCATTAAGAGGTTAGTGCTATGACAGATTGATCTGATGTCAGGATAATGTGACTGGTTGAGACATCATGCTACATGTCTGTAGCATGATGCCCCAGTGCTAGATATCACTATAAACTGCTACACTGCAGACATCATAATCAAATGACTGCAAAATTGCTAAAGCTACGTTAAAAATAAAAACACACACAGACACACACATGTGTCATTTCATTGATATTTTGTGTGCAAATTTTTAATATTTGATGGCATTTTATTCTGTGTTGGTCACCATTATTGTACATAAACACAAATCTTCTTTTTGTCAGAATCAAGTTGTCTTATTCAAATATGATTCTTTGTTGAATATAGTAATTTGATTCTCTTTTGTTTTCTTGCATAGCAAGACAAATAGATTGTTTATTGAATATAGTAATTTGATTCTCTTTTGTTTTCTTGCATATATAGCAAGACAAATAGATTGTTTATTGAATATAGTAATTTGATTCTCTTTTGTTTTCTTGCATATATAGCAAGACAAATATATTGTTTATTGAATATAATAATTTGATTCTCTTTTGTTTTCTTGTATAGCAAGACAAATAGATTGTTTATTGAATATAGTAATTTGATTCTCTTTTGTTTTCTTGCATATATAGCAAGACAAATATATTGTTTATTGAATATAGTAATTTGATTCTCTTTTGTTTTCTTGCATAGCAAGACAAATAGATTGTTTATTGAATATAGTAATTTGATTCTTTTTTGTTTTCTTGCATATATAGCAAGACAAATATATTGTTTATTGACAAGGCAATTGGAGTTTAGTACCTTGCCCTAGTACACACCATGGTAGCCAACGTGAGTTGGTACTGTGGTAGGATTTGAACCCATGCTGTTTCAACTTTGAGTCTGGAATGCAAACCTGGACACTGCTTCCATTATGGTTAACAGCAATATAAGCTTAGAGAAAAGTGATGAAGGACATTTCATTTGAGTTTACTTTATAAATTGCTTACTGGTATTCAAAATGAACTTTTTTACCATTATTTCACTTACTCGTAAATTGGTCACAAAATGGTACAAATACCAATCACAAAACCGGCTTCTTTGAACTATTTTCATTATTAAAGGAATCAATTCAGTTTAGAATATTTACCTGTTTATGTCTTGCACACAAGGTTATTATCTAAGGCTCTGACAAGCTTTGGTATAGTGTTACACTGGTAATTATAAACTGTTACAAAATGTATATCAGTACCTATAAACACAGTACCTGCCTTTGATCTTGTTTTGACAGACTAGGTTTTGGGCGATTAACCTTTAGCAATATGGTTTATGAAGGTACAGTACATTAATGAAATATGCCTTAAGTTAGATATGATATATAAAGTGGTTGTTTTCAAATTTTAGTCAGTATTTAATTTTGTTCATTGTTGCGTTTAGAAATGATAGTTTATTGTAAAAAGAGATATTGTGTAACCATTTTTTACTATACAATAAAGGGCATGGTTCATTGTGTGAAATACATATTTTTATGTTTTTCAAACAGCAGTTAGCAATAGAAATTAAGTTCCTTTTAGGTTATTCAATTCTGGCTTATTTTTGCTCACATTTCACTGTTCACTGTCAGTGAACTTTTGTACTACAAATAATCCACACTTGAAATTCCAGAAGGGATCATTCAGAAGCATAAACTGGTTTGGTATTAGAGGTGGCTTTTAACACAAGGGTACCTTATGAAAGGTTAGCTGTATTTTCACAAATCTGCACTTCATCCCCATATTTAACTGTCCTAGAAGGAAATTTACCTCCAAAGTTTATAAAATATCAAGTCACAGTTTATAAATTATCAAGTCATAGTTTATCAATTATCAAGTCATAGTTATTATCAAGTCATAGCTTAGAGTTTTGATACAGCTACTCTTAATGTGACAACAGTTGGAGATTGTATTTTTTTTTATTTAAATGAAGAAGACATACATTCCACCATTTGGGATTATTGAGTTACTCTCATCTGTTTAATGGGATTCGCCATACGATTATACCCACATCTTTCAGGACTTCAGCAACCATTGTCTCATTAAATCTTTGGTGAAACCTTTGTGTATTATTTAATAGTTATCTAAACAACCTTATAAACACTAATGTAAGGTCTCCAGTTTCAAAATGGTCTTCTATTTGTCTTTTTGTCAGCAATGATGGGTGATATTCATTCATTGTATGTCAAGAAGGTATAAATACAGTTCAGTCTCCTTACTTGACAGCCTACCTTTAAGAAGTTAGAATTGAAAATCCCTAGTTTCATTTGCATGTGTTCTATGGATGATCAAGATAAACTCATTTGTCTCCTTGAGCCTTATGTTTCTGTTTGACTAAACCAGAAGGGAAAAGAATTTGTTGAATATGTATATTTCTCCCTTTCACAGGTACTTCTGATATTTCAGCAGCCACCAGGTGGATTTTTTGTCAAATGAGCTTATCAGTTACTCACTTTGAAAGATCTTTCTTTCATTAGAATCAAGACCCATGAGGTAATGGCTATTGCTGCTTCTTGAGTGTTTCTTAATCATTCTTCTCTTGATTTATGTTAATGTAGCTGCATTATGGCAGTCATATTTCACAATCTCTTTGTTCTACCTGCATTCAGTGTTTCACCAGAATGAATGCATCTGTGTTTTTGAATTGGTTGTGTCATCCCAGCAAGTTATCAAGCCATTTTCTTGTCTGAAGTACAGCACCCTACTGGCAGAGTTTATGCTCCCTCTGACAGTTTGTCATGGGGACATAAACCTCCCTCCTGACTGGAAAAGTCAGCAATATAAAAAATGACAGATATTTGTTATACTCACCTACCCCCATACAAATGTAAAAGCTGATATTTTGTACAGTGGAAAGTTGCACATGTTATTAGACCATATCTGTATTTAAATTGCACACATCTTAGTTGATCAAGAATGAATGAGTGGTGTAATTTACCTTATATGGCCATGTAGCCTTATCCCAGAAAATTGCACACATTTCATGTATTCTTGCATGATTGGTCTCAATCTGGTTAACCCTAGAACCCTAATCTCCCCCCATATTTCAGCACATTAACCCTAGCCTCCCCGGCAATTTTTGAAAATTTTATAAAAAGTAAAATTTTGCAAAATAAAAGTAATATTATGCCTTAGAATGATAATCCACTATGATATAACAGCAAATATCAAATTGTCTCTTTTCAAACATGCTTATAAAATGCTTTTTATTACTATGACTATGTAACAAACTGTCTCGAAATTTTGTTCATGTTGTACCATTCATGCAAGATCTATATTTCACTGACCATCTAGTGAATAACATAACACAGGCCGGGATACCGGATACCGGCCTGTCGGGTTATGACGGTAGATAGCTTGGCCGGTATACCGGCCTTTCGGGTATATACAACGTTATAACCGGCCGGTAAACCAGCCTATCGGGTTCAAAGGGTTAAGGTAAGCATTTTTTTAACATCAGTTGTATGAAATTTTGAATACTTTTTGAGTACAGGTGCATTGTATTTGTATTGTATTGGCTGTGAATATGTAGGCACTTAATAATTAATTATTTAAAAATTAATGAGTACAAATGGTTTCCTGTGTCAGCATATTTTTAGGTTCCAACTCATCCTTTGTGCTCCACTAAATGTTTACATTTAGTAAAGCAAGCTGGTTTCAGAGACGCATAAGAGATGGATGGTACATCCAAATTTTTAGCAAGAAACACAATCATTATCAGATCTGACTCAATAATATATGAATATTTAATTTTTTAAGTGATCTTATTCACACACTTTTATCTGCCAACTATCCTTATTTTTCCAATAATTCCCTTTCAGATCCTCATTTCATAAATGGCATTAATTGTCCCTGATCATGATAATTGAAAGATAAAAAGAAATATAATTTTTCAAATGAGGATCTGTGTGGGAAATGTTGACAGAATTTGTATTTTGGCAAGTACAATCTACTAAAATTGGCAACTTTAAACCTTGAGCAATCATATATTGTATACAAATCATACTTAATGCCAAAAAAGCAGGGAGGATGTTATAATCTGTCTCTCAAATTGTGCCACTGTGCAAATTCAGATTTATTTGTCACCAAATCAACAAGCAAAAGAGAAACTTCTGTATCCATTGTAATGTCAGCCCAGATCTAGTAAGCCCAATATACTGTATTTGCATTTCTAGATTTGCACTCTCCACAGCCAGAGGCATGTTAAAGTTATAACTTGAAACACATTGAGCCATCCCTGAAAATGTTGATGTTAACACTTTTCCAGAATGGAAAATAA
The DNA here is from genome assembly GCA_029339505.1 of Unio delphinus. Taxonomy (NCBI): domain Eukaryota; kingdom Metazoa; phylum Mollusca; class Bivalvia; order Unionida; family Unionidae; genus Unio; species Unio delphinus. The sequence continues at coordinate 1,215,426 of JAQISU010000114.1, read as the reverse complement.
TATTGAAAAATAATTTTTACCTTACGACTTTATGATGTCTGGTTGGTCCTAAATGGGCTAAAACAATGTATTTTTTCACATACTACTTAGAATTCGAAGGGCTAAAACAATGGAAATCGTGCATGAAATCAAATATAGAAATTTCAGTTACATTATACATGGAAATAGCTTAGAAGTATGCCACCATTCTCTCCATTGAACATGTTGCAAATGCGGACAACTTCAGTTTACACCTGTCACTCTGTCAAAAGAATACAAATATATATGGAGTGCTCCCTAAATAAAATTGTACAGATCTGATATTCATTATGTCTGCCAAAGTAGCTATCTTGATAAATGTTATTACTACTGGAGAGTCATATATTAGTACTGTCAGTTTTTACCAGAAGACTTGTTCTGATGTCAGGTTGGTATTATTAATGAAAAGGTTACAGATTTCACATATGCACTATATTATAATAGTCACAATTTGCAGCCTTCAGAATCTTGTTATTGCTTCAGTCTTCTCTTAAATGGAAAGATATGTTGACATTGGGTTTTCACCAGAAGACTAATTATGATGTCTGGTTGGTTTTCCTGAATGAAACTAATGCTGATCTGACCTCAATTATGGCAGCCTTAATGAACATATTGAAAGCTTGTCATTTAATTCCACTGAATGAATGGTTGTTACAAACAACATAAAGTTTTCACCAGAAATCTTCTAATAGTATCTTGTGTATCCAACTGCAAACAACATAGACCCTGATCAGCCATTGTGTATTGTGCTAGCTGATCAGCCATTGTGTATTAATTGTGCTAGCTGATCAGCCATTGTGTATTGTGCTAGCTGATCAGCCATTGTGTATTGTGCTAGCTGATCAGAGTATATTTGATTTTTTCTTCTAATTACTCCTAACTGCATAGACCTAGATCTACTGACACATTTTGGATCTATGCCATTTGCAGTTGGACTTTACCTACAAGTGAGTATATACAATATATAAACTACATATTGGCAAGTTCCTGAAGGATTATCTGAATGGATAATCATTCAATGGATATTGACTTAAGGGTCTTGATAGTCTCCCCACTTTAGTCATTGTATAGTTACAACAAGCTTGTGCTGTGTTCAAGTTATTGAAATCTACAGGACTTTTGGTGTGATGATCTACTTTTCCTGGAGCCTGTCCCCACTGTATAAATATTAAACCTTTCTTTTCTTTTGTTTCCTTTGGACTGAATACAGTATGTTATGAAAAGAATTATATACAAAGTGGTGAATAGGTGTTAACATGATTGCTGGTTCCATGATGTATAGTATTTACTTAAGATTTTATCCAAACACAGTAAATAAATTTACCTTTCATTTTGAAATGATCTATGGACTTATACTGATGTAAAGGAATTTATCAGTGTTCACTTACTTGGACTAACAGTGTTTACCTGTGTATGGATTTTATTGATAAGTTTAGCCGATTCCTGACATTGATTAAGTTCATTTTTCTACACCACAAGCTTTTGAAACACTGAAAAAACTATTGATTACTGAGATTTGCTTTGACCTGTCACATTAACTGCATTGTTTTCAAGTCATTAGTACTGGTATGTTTGACCTTGTTCAGGTGAATTTGATACTCAGTTCTCTAATGAAATATTTCTTTCTTTTCTGATTGGTAGTGGTGGTCAGGTACTTTTTGAATAATCACTAGATCAAGACAATGTGTTACATGATAATTTGTTTTCTCATATATTGTATTTATTTTTTGGTTAATAATGTGTGGACTGAAAGGAAAATTATCTTAATTTTCAATGTAGGATCTAGGACTAATTAGTAAACAAAGTCAAACAAAATACCTTTATATATATATATATAACCATCCTTGCAGTATGAAAGAAGAAAACTTGAGCTATGTATGGCTTCTGTGACTTGGCATTTGCTTTGTATTACATTTTCCCAAATTTAAATAAGTAAATCCAAATTAATGAAGAATTTACCATCCTTGATGATCCACTTGAAACACCATCTACAGTCACTGAGAAAATTCTGTGTCAGCAACCTGCATTATTGCTAGAATTGTATGTAGATTAATTTTTTACTTTGATGCAAAGTTTGCATTGTTAATTGTTGTCAAGGCATGGTCGAGAGACTACCCAAATGACCCATCAAGCACCAGGGAATTTTGCAGATGCTCTGTTTTTAAAGGCCGACAATTTTGATAACAGAGTGTTTGCAACTCAGTGAATATTGGTAGAAGCATATACAATATTGCTTTCAATACCAGGTCCAACAGATTTGATCATGATATGCTCCAGGGTTCATTGTGATTTGTGTTCCAGGGTATTTTGGTGTCAGAAGGAGGTTCCGGGGATGATGTGTGAGATCTCCCACATCTGATGGTGATTTGGTTATCATGATCTAAGAGACGAGTGACCACAGTGTTATTGTCTGAATAATGTAAACAATAAAATAAAATATGAAATAGGTTGAATAACAGAGATCTATAACCTGCAGAGATATAACATATAATGAACACGATCCCCAGTATATAAAATATAACAAGCAGTTGGTTCAACAAAATGAAATTGAACATGACATTTGAATGATTCACTTTTCTTAGAAATAGAGTTACAAAATTTATGCGATATTATGTTAGCCATTCTGTTATACTGATAAAACAAATTTAATCGAGTGATTGATTGAACTCAAATTGCCTTATTGTAAACATCAGCAGGTTGATTCTGGTATTTTCCAAATCTCTCTCTCTCTCTCTCTCTCTCTCTCTCTCTCTCTCTCTCTCTCTCTCTCTATTGTTTGTAGACTTTGTTATTTTCCACTCTCAGTACAGGTATGCAACAATTTTTCCATTGAAATAAAAAGTATATGAAACCTAAATACACATGTATGTGTATGTGGTTTTTTTTCTTCTCTTGGGATCAAACTATATTCCTACTCATTTATTGATATTGTCTTATTACAATTCAAAAGATCTAAATATAATATGGTCAGTTTGCCACCTATTACACATTTAAAACCTGGACCCCGAGTGGCTGAGTGGTCTAAAGCATTCTCCGTTTTGGATCACTGCCTTATTTCCTCTGCATGGGTTTGAGTCTTAGATTCGGCCAATGTTGGTACAGTGGGACCCCGCTATAACACGGTAGTTGGGAGCCATAGAATCCGACTGGGCTATGAACCGAACCGTGTTATAAGCAACCATGTACAATACCAGCACATTTTTGGATTTAATGTGGGGGGGGGGTTTACATAAAGACGGGTGCGAAAATGCATGGCACAATTACCATTTTTGATCAATATATATTAAATGAGAAAAACATTTGCTGTGGTAACAGAAATTGCAGATATAATATATTACTTTATTCAGAGAACCATGCATTGATACATACACGTGTCTAATTTATGTATACATGTATAATCTATTGCATGAAAAGAGTATCAACACCGTGTACTCACCAGCGAATCTTGTAACACATTGAATCCATAATGCAAATATTTCCATCAAAAATATCCACACACGGATGTAAAATATTCAATAATTTTGTCACAGATCATTATGTGACTGAATTCAATGAAAAGAAAAAAAACAAAAATTACGTAACGGGTGTACGTAATGAATGATGAAATAGTACATGTCCACAGATTAAATAATGGAAGCTAAAGTGTATTCTTATAATAACTACATGTACATCTCAGGATCTCTCTGTCTCTGAATTCAGTCATTGTAAATTTCAGCACATTTTCCCACCCAAGCTGCTAGTCAAAGTCCTTTGAACTTGCCGCCCAGTTATTGTGTCATGTTCTTTTGATGTACTCTAATAAATACAGCAGGCAGAACTGGCTTAACCACTGAATTATGTCACTGTTTAGATCGGCAGTTCACTTTGATGATAAACAATGTACTTAAATTAATTGATTTATACATTCTGGTGAGAATCTTTTATTAACCGCCGCATTGGCTGTTGCTTAGTTGTGTATGAAATTAAGAGAACATATATCGGAGATTATTTTGAGCAACGATTGTATTTGGAATGCATTCAAGACAAACACAAAGTAGACACGATGGCTTCATTACTCAGGAATCAGTAATTATAATATTGACACTTATGAGCTGTAATTTTTCAACAATAAACAAAGGTCAAAGTTCTCAGTAGGCCCAGCAATTGGTTCGCATTTCCGACGTTTATTTTGGCACAAAACTAGGAGAAATTTGATAATACATTTTCTACACGTTCTTTTTCGCACTGTTTAGACGAATATGAGAATGATAATTAAACTCTTAATTTTTTTTTCATACTTAATTTTTTTTTTTTTTTGGTCTTTGAGAAAAATACCTGTAATAAATTACCCGAAATTTCGGGAGCCATGCCACGACCGGGTTATATCCAAATTCGGGTTATAGCGGGGCGGGTTATAGCGGGGTCCCACTGTATGTGAAAAAGCTTGCCCATTAGCTTGTCATGGGTCGGTGTTTATTTCCAGGATTTTCCAGGTTCTTCCTCCATCATTATTACTGGCTGCCATGTATAGCCTATCTTGTGCTGTAAAATGGTGTTAATCCAACACCCAACAGCTGCAACACATTCACAACCCAATTGCCATAAATTGAAGTCATTTCTAACACCCCCTCAGATTCCTAACTGAGAACCATGACATAACTAGACAGTCATGATAACTAACATCCCCTGTAGATTGTAAATCACTAGCTGAACAATAATTGTCAACAATGCTAACACCCTCAATTCTCAGTTGAAAGAATTAACAGCTTAATTATACAAATAACAAAATGGGCTTCACTTCTTGCTAAACTTATGATGTTACTTTGCTAATTAGTGATTCTTTGGCATAAATTACCAGATATAGAAATATAAATTCTTAGCATTGAACTCATGATACATGTGGATTCTATTACATACAAAACAACTAAATCCAAACTCATTCATATAATACACAAGTCATATAACATGAGGCAACATGTATACAAACAATTACTGCTGAACTCAAGGAAATATTTATGTATGAATTTAAAATGAATAAATTCAACAAATAATTACAAACTTACATCAATGAATATACAGTATATTGTATGCAGTTGAGACAAACCAGCTTTATTCTATAAAGTTGAACTCTCTTTTCATTTTACTCAATTTCCAACATGCATTCCTTAGACAATTTAATGACAAAAGTATATTCGATTAATTCTCTGAGCTAAATTCTGGCTTGCCTTAGAAACTTTGACTGACTAATTTCATGAGGGAAATTTCTTAAAGTCTGAATTCCATCTGGGAACATGCAATGACTCATTTGGTTAAATAGCCAGTCAGGATTACTTTCTTTAACTATCAAGAATTGTATTAATCCCATCAACATCAAAATAATTCTCTCTAGACTGCCTTTATTCATAACTATTCCGGAAAAAATTATTTTATGACACCGTCACACCTGTTTCAAATGGCTCAAGGATCCCCTTTTGCTGTGGTTTGACTCAACCTTCTCAGTCTTGTTAATGAACACACACTGATTAAAATTTAATTCATACCTCAAACAGCAGTTGGTATCCCTCACTGTCTACAATTTATTGCACGCCTGGATCATATGTCAAACTTAATACTTATATTACAATTTGGCTCCTGATACATTCTTTAGAATACTTTGGATTTCCTGATACATACACTAGGTACTTTGGGATTTATGATATGTCCTGGTAACTTTGGGCCATGTCTTGATTGAAACTTGCAAAAAATTACTTACCAATTTTCAAAACTTGCTTCTTCAATGATAAACATGTATGTGTTTTATATGGCTGTGATGCAGGTTGCTGGGCAGAAAATTCTAAATCAGATTGATTTCCAAATGGATGTACTTATTTATAAATCTTTTAAACTGTATGTATAGCTATATGCCAGCGACATTTGTACACAGTATCTGTTTCAATTTGATTTCTTGCTTAATGCTGTGCATGTATGAGTGAAATGTTACTTGAAATAGTGGATTGCAACATACAGTATTTATCCAATGATAAGTTCATGCTGAATAACATTAGTACACATCCAATTTAGAAAAAGTTTGGCCAATACATGGATTATAGCTTTGTCCAATAATAAACCCAGCCTGTACTTTTCTGGTACTTTATTAAGCGATTCCTATGGTCTTGTATTGGGATAAATACTGTATTATGCCACATAACTTTCTGAGTTGTTACTGCTACTCTGGTTTAGTGTTAATACCAAATAAAAGTAACTGTGTAATGATTGGTCATCATTAACCTCATGTATTAGGGAAGTAAATAGATCATGTCTTTCACATGCAGTTGTGTCTAACTTATGACCATGCCTTATATAATAGTTTCTCCTTCCATTATAGTGTACCCATGTCTTGTGTGATTCAGTGTATTAGACAAGTTGTTAAAATGTATGGGAGACGTATTAAAAATGGTGAGTGAATAAATATTATATTAGCCCCTGAAATTAGGACAATAAATGTTAAATGTTATATATTTAGAGTGTAGCCAATATACTTTACGAAAATGCATGTTTGTTGCAGTTGGTATCTATTGTAACTGCAAATATACTTAGTATGCAAAAAGGCCTGAGGAGAGTTTATTTTTTATTGAGTTGTCTTTTTATAAATATATTATAATTTTTATTATTATTATTATTATTATTATTATTATTATTATTATTATTATTATCTGCTAGCCCGATTTCATCTGCAGCCCAGGTTGAATAGTGATTTTAGGTTTATGATACACTATTAGAGCTCATCTTGCTATTAGAAGACAAACCCAACTTTACAACTCTTCAAACATTGAAAGGTCCACCTTGTGACAAAATAAATGTAGTGTTGTGTTTGGAACTTTTGAAATAAAATGGCTTCAAGGTTACTGGCAGTGGTAAAGTATTTCCAGAGAAAGCCATCTAGAGCTGTTGTGTGATCTAGAGATTTTGACAGCTGATATGAGACTGATGTCAGAGCATTTCCCAAGTGAAAAAAAATCAACATTTGCAGTAAATGTTGGCACATTGATTCATACAAATGCTTACATTCTGAAATTCAGTTATACCACACATTGACAACATTTACCAAAGCAAGATTTTTGTTTATCCCAGTTGACCTCTTCAGCCTTAATTCTTTATGGTATTTTTAACTGATAAACATATGGCCACCACAAAGATGGCTGACTTTAAGGGACACCAGTCAGCCCCAGATGTGGGCACATGGTTACAATGGCTTGCTCTACATGAAGGAAATATTTTGTGCTGGTTGCCATGGTGACCACTTTGTTTACTCGTCAAAGACCTCACTCATCGGAAGCAGTATGAAGAATATAAAGGTCAAGCATGAGAATAGACTGAGCTTTTTTGAGGCTAGACTGTTTGTGAAACACTAAACACTGCAAGCAAATCCAACACCTTTGCAGCAAAGTTTGAAAAGAATAGCCTTCCACGTTTTGTCTGTACCTAGATAGAAATTACCTGGCCACATGGCAAGGCCAGATTTTCATTATTGATCTTTTCAATGCCAATTATACTGAAAATAATTGACAAAATTAAAAGCAGTTATATTTGATGTGAAAGAATTCTGTTGAAATGGTCAAAACCAGAAATCTCAAATTCAATGTCTGAAAGGTTCTTTAAAAGCTCCTTTACAAGAGAGAATTCTTCTTGCATTTCTTATGTCAAAAATCGGACAGAAAATTTGAAATTTACAAATGCTGAAGATTACAATGAACCTCTTACTCTCAGAAATCTACAAAAGGCCCTCGTGATTGAGGCTCATTACAGTTCAACAGAACCAGATGGTATCCATTATTGACTTCTGATTAAATATTTGCTACAATTCTCAATGCACTTCATTTTCAGCAAAATTTGGGACACTTGTGACTTCCCGATGTCATAGTAAGAAGCAATAGCAAAAATCAGCAATTAATTTTTGAAAGGACCAATTACCGACTGTACCATTTATTATCTCATATCAGTAACAAGGTGTATTTTTAAAATTGCGAAATGAATGAGAGACAAAAATACTAGACTGGTATCGGAGTCCACCAAAATATCATACAACATTCTGTGTGGATTCAGGCATTTGCTTGATCGCAATTGGCACAATTCGGCACACTTTAATTGATCATCTAACCATACTTTCAACACCTAAAGAAGCCAAACTTTAATCCATTTTTGGCATATAAATTTATCCTCACCAAGAAGCAATGAAAACCAGTGTTGCCAATATCTTAAAAGTATTACCTGCAGTTTTTCTATTTTGTATTAAAAAATGGAATACCAGAAATGTATATAACTGTTAGTTTTCATTAAGAATAATAAACAATCAAAATTTGTGTTGGCTGCTTTTCATTATCAATAGAGTATCAAAATACTAGGATATGGTGATTCATCCTTTCTGTTCGCCATTGAACTGCAGTCGAGTTGTTTCAACAAAACTGGGTCAATTCAGTTCAGTTTCTACACCCTGAGCCATCAAAAACATTCCAAGAAGATACCATTTACTCTAATTTTTAAATGTATGACCAATCTGTTGCCAGTTATTTAAAATCAATAAAATAGTCGTCTACCCGTAATAATCACCAGATAGTAGGAACTACATACATGTACATTTTGATTTTACATTAAACAGTAATAACGCCAGCTACAGTATTTGCTATTGAAAATGTAAAATTCTTCAGGAAGTCGACTTGTCCCTGGTAGCCCTGAATTCAACTATAAGACAAGGAATCTGACTCTAGTAAACACAACAATGTTGCCACTCTTCATAAATGAGTATTAGTTATTAAACTGAAGATGCTGATTTTATTATGTTGATCATGTCTACTCATTATTATATACTCTTTAAACATCGGAAACAATAATGTCACAGTAGTTGTTTAATATTTTGAACTCAGTATATTGTATGAAATAGAAAATGTGGTAATTTGAGTCCAAATCAAATTATTAGAACGTGCTGACATTATTATCGAAAAGGGGTGGTGGTGCAAGGTGGGTAAAACCTGGATACCCTGTGGTCTCAAATAACCACTTTGGGTATACAACACTTTGTCTACCATTCCCTATTCCTGCCTAATTAAATGTTTTTTTTTTGTGTGGTGCAAATTCAAAATCTCTCTTACTGTATGTACTTGGTTATAAGACAAATGACATAATATGTTGGCAGATCTGGGTCTCTGCAATTTATTAGGATAATCAGTAGTTCAAACAAGATAGACCTTGATCAGCAGGCACATATTGCTTTGGCAGATCATGATCTTTGTTATTTTCAATTTGGCTTGACCTATACATGAGTTTATATGGTAATCCTATTCTTCTTTCAGTACTTTTAACAGACTCAAACACTAGCTATGGTGTGACTATAATTACAACAGAATGTTAGAGGTCTATTAGCACAACTCACCCAAATCACTCTAATTAGATTTTAGCTCAGTATGGAAGTCGAAGACATGCTTTTTGTGTGAATCAAATGGTAATTATGTATATTGACCCAGAGTTGAAGTACACTTACTATAAAAGCCCATACCAACAACTGTAACATTTATGTATGGTTGTTGTGTCAATAAGTAAGAACACTCAGAACTGTCAAATCTTGGGCTACAATAACATGATTGCATGTAAGTTTAGTACAAATTGTGGATTCTAATTGCTTATGGTGGAATTTTGTGAGCAGCAGGTGTGTCAGGTACACCAACAGTACTTGTGATAATGATCCCTAGAGATAATAGTGACCTGTTTGTATAAAAGTATACCATCTTCACATTTTTGTTTTTTTATGGTTTAACGCCATTTCAGCACAATTTAGACTATACATGGTGGCCAGTATTATTGGTGGAGGAAGAACCCGGAAAACCCTGGAAAGAACTTCCGACCCACGAGAAGCTACTGGCAAGCTTTCTCACATACCCACATTGGCCGAATCCTGGACTCAAACCCACGCAGAGGTGATATGACAGTGATCTGTAACAGACAGCGCTTTAGACCACTTGGCCAGTCTCAGGGCCACACCCATCTTCGCATGCTTAGAAGCCTGCATAGACCCATGCAGCTGTGACATGATCATATAATGTGGCAACAAATCTGGGTTTATTAGGAATAATTAGTAAAACAAATAATATGGATCCTGATCTGCTGGTGCATTGTGGGATGACATATCCGGTTCTGTTTATGTTGACTTAAAGTAAGTACATGTATATACAGTAAATGAAAATTAATTATTGATGTGCATCAGAAGATTTATTAATAGCTTATTATTAAAATAATAATAACTTAGGTTTTTACTAAAATTAAATAAAACAATAATCATATTAAATGAACATATTTGCAAGACATGCAAAAAAAATGTTTGTGTGTGTATGTTAGTATTTTTAATGTAGCTTCAAATTTTTTAGTCATATCTCTATGATGTATGTAGTATGGCAGTTTTTAGTGATGTCTAGCACAGGGACATAAAGCTGCAGACATTAAGCATCATATCCCACCCAGTCACATTATCATGACACCAGGCTGAGCAGTCCTCCTAATGCTGATAAAGTTAGGCAGCTGCAAGTCCAATTTTTTTATAAATCTTTGTTATCAGTGTCACTCGGTCATGGTTTGAAACCATGACCTCCTGCAGCCAAGGTGGATACTCTAACCACTTGGATGACTGGGACGGTCCATACAAAACAGCATTTACAGAAGTGCAATGAGACAAATCACATTGCACATAACTTATGATACATAAAAGCAAAGCAGTATTTAAAAGTGAATTTAGTGTTCAGGTGACTAAAACAAAGGATAAGACTTTTGAAGAATGCTCAGGAGTAGATTCAGGTCTAAAGACCACCACCCTACCACCCCACCCCACCCACCCCCCCCAAAAAAAATCCAACCGGCTGTTCAAATAGGATATCTTAAGTTAATAACGGAAGCAACATACATGATTAAATAAATTCTGAGATGCAAATTAGACCTGGGGCCCCGAGTGGCTTAAGTGGTCTAAAGTGCTGTCCAATACGGATCACTGCCATCTCACCTGTCTGCATGTGTTCGAGTCTCAGGTTCAGCCAATGTGGGTATGTGAGAAAGCTTGCCAGTAGCTTCGCATGAGTTGGTGGTTCTTTCAGAGGTTTTTTGGGTTCTTCCTTGACCATTAACAATGGTTGCCATGTATAGCCTATCTTGTGCTGAAAAATGGTGTTAAACCATTAAAAAAACATTTAAAAAAATTAGACCTTAATATAAGAAAAAGACAGAAGAGGTAATAGCAGAGCACATCATGATACATGAAACAATAAAACATTTTATTGGCATCTCATTGCATAAGAATTATAAGTTGGGTATTATTTATGTAGTGCGAGTATTTAGGGTTTAAATCTTTTTCATACTAATAAATACAACCACTCAACAAGTACTTCTCCACCATATTTCTTCAGTTTTTAGGACATATATTGATTATTACCACACAATGTAGTCCAGAGGTTATTTGAGGTGGGCACTGCACCCAGCCTGTCCTAGGTGGCACATAGCTGCCCACACAGGGTTATGCCCTGCCCCTTCTGAGGGATGACATGGGCACTGCCTGGTCTTAAATCATACTTTGCATGAGGTAACATTGTATGTGTTAATTTTTTTGTCATTCTTAGCAACATTTACACCAGTTTTCACTTGCAATGTAAATAATCTCCTAAGTGATTTAGTCAAGTGCATGAAAGTGCCCACTGTGCCTAAAAGAGGAGAGACTGGCGTCTACTCTGTCCATGTTGTTGTTTGGGGTTTAATACCATTTTTCAGCACATTATAGGCTATACATTGCGGCCATTATTATTGGTGGAGGAAGAATTCGAGTATAACCCCGGAAAAAATCACTGACCCATGAGAAGCTACTGGTAAGCTTTCTCACATAACTACATTTGCCGACTGTTAGACTCGAACCCACACAGAGGTGAGATGGCACTGATCCGTAACGGAGAGCGCTTTCGACCACTCAGGACTATCACTCTGTGCTTGCTAACAGTGATAATGCAAACAGAATAGGAACATAATTATACACTGACAATTTGGAGATTACTCTGTCCATGCCAGTAATGATATTATGAACACGTTAACAAAATAATGAACTGAGATGTTAGGGTCTACTGAGACTCTCCATGCCTACATTGGTAGTATGAATAGGATAGGAACATAATGTACTGACATATTGGGGATATTGGGGTCTACTCTTTCCATGCTAACATTGATAGTAGGAACATAATGTACTGACATATTGGGGTCTACTCTGTTCATGCTAACAGTGATATTAAGTACAGGATAGGGCATAATGCATTAATTAACCGATCAGTGTCTACAGTATATGCTAATTTTTTCCATAGGGCCAATATCATTTTAAATGTAATTTGTAAATTCACAGAATTAACCATTTAAACCTGTTTGGGATATATTTTCATTGAAATTGTGCATGAATTAAATATCAAACTGATTTTTGGATCAGTATTTTGCCATATTATTGTATATTTCAGTAATATGCTAAAGATATAAAATCGGTCATAAGTTTGTCAGTGACTCAGTGTTAAATTAGTGCCATTGATGGGTTCAATGGCACTTAGCTGAACTAAAATTTGGCAGATTTCTTTGACATATTTACTCAGTATTTTTTGTTGGAAATGGAATAGTATTTGAAGTATTTACATTTCCAAGTAGAAGCTTTATATATCACTGTTAATTGATAGCTTTCATGCTATTGTCAGATCAGACAATATGTATTCTGGCCAAGATTTAGTGCATTTGGTGTTTCTGTAAGAGCTTTGTGATCTGTGATTTGGATTTTTTACTTAGCTTTAATATTTTTTAAAAGTCAAATGGCTACAATGTCTGCAGTGTGGCAGTTTTTAGTTATGTCTAGCACTGGGGCATCATGCCACAGACAATTTTCTTTTTTGTAGCGCGATGTCTTACCCTGGAGTCTTATTATCATGACACCAGGCTAATCAGTCCTAACACTAGCATTTTAATACTGAGCACCTCGCGAGGCCTAGCAGCTGTTAGTACCATTTTCACAAGTCTTTGGTATGACTCGACCAGGGATCAAACCTGCGAGCTCCCGCATTCGAGGTGGATGCTCTAACCACTAGACCACCGGAGTGGTCTGCTTTGTGATCTGTTATATACATCAAACATAAATCAACATTATTTTTAATATATCGTATAAACCCACTCATAAGAAGATACAGCTGCAAACATTGATCTTAATCTTCCTTTCATAATGTTCTGCAGATAAGGGACTGTCTTATTTGTTATGTGATTACTCCAATTACATTGTATAGATTTGGATCTACCAGCCCATTATGTGATATCAGATCTGGGTCTGTACAGCTTACAGATGGTTCTGACTCAAATCCATTATTTATGGTATACATGTACAAGTTTCTTTGAAAGCATTTAATTCAACTCTTCAGATCTGCATGCACTAAAACATAAATACAAAAAATGTCGATATCAGATAAGTTAAATACATGTACTGGAATACCACATTTCCTTTGGTTATTATGAATAGCAGCTGTTATGAGCATAGACCCTGATTCACCTGTTGCATCACATACAAATAGATCAGGGTGACTGTTTTTTTAAGGTAGTTTGCATTTTTATAATCAATGCTTACAGTGCAGTTGGAAAATTTCTGTGATCATTACTTTTATTTGTCATCTGTATGATCTCACAATTTGCCATGATGTAATATAAGGCTAGGAGTTCAAAGAGAGACATGAAAAATGACTCGGTTAAAAATGATATGGGTCTATAAGCGTTTATGTAAAAGAAATATTTGTGTACAATTTAAATAAGCACAATATTAGTCTTGTCAATGAAAATGGTAAAATCAGTGAGAAGTATATGAGCTCTTCAGATAACTGCTGAACCACCATGAGTACTCTCTTATAAGACGAGTCCATCTGCAAATTACACTGACCCAGATCATGTGGTGTACAATGTGCCAGCTTATCTAAATCTGTGGAGTTTGTTAGGAGTAATCAGTTGAACAAACAAAGACTGATCTGAATGATGCTCTGGCATATCAAGATCTTTGTTGTTTGCAATTTGTGTCTACTTATAAGTGAGTAAATACAGTAACACAATATACTAAACAACCATAAACCACTGTGATATGAGCAACTGTGTGATTTACTTTTCTTTTCATGCTTATTAAGGAGACTATGTTCATCAACTTGTACAAATTAATATAGGGGCCCAGAGTGGCCGAGTGGTCTAAAGCGCTGTCCGTTAGGGATCACTAACATCTCATCTGTCTGCATGGGTTCAAGTCTAAGATTCGGCTAATGTATAGTTATGTGAGAAAGCTTGCCAGTAGCTTCTCGTGGGCTGGTGGTTCTTTCCGGAGGTTTTCTGGGTTCTTCCTCCACCATTAATACTGGCCGCCATGTATAGCCTTTATTGTGCTATAAAATGGCGTTAAAACCATAAAAAAAATTTTAAAAAAATTTTAAAAAATTAATATACTCTATCTGCAATTTATTTATTAACAAACTAGTGACCGGTTACTTTTTAACATACTTTTGTGTGTAATGACCATTTCTTGGGGAAAGATATTCAACTAAAAGTAGAGAAAGAAATTTAAGGCAGACCAAGCTATTTATTTTTTACATATCAATTATTAAGAAATTTAAATAACTAAAATATTTCACAAGCTATCATTCCTGATGATGTTTGGCTAACAAGACAGACCCTGATCTGCTGGTACATAACTATGGCAAAAATTGTTAGAGGTTGCATGCTTATTTATGTGGCTAAATGTGGTGCTGTACATTAGCTAGTTTCTGTTATCAGAAAGCTTTAAATGTATTCATTAAAAGTGGGTGTGCATGACGAGCAACCTAATTCATATGTCATATAGAAAATACAGCTGTATTACTTGCAAACCTTGGGCTTGATTTTTTTTAAGGAAAGGGTTTATGAGTTAAAAATATAGTTATTGATCATGTTCATCTAAATTATCATGTAAAACTCCATTCTGATGAGAACAAGTTTTAATTTTCCCACTAGGGTATATTGCTTACATTTCATGTGACTGCTGATTATTTGAGGTTCACATAATATAAATACCATTTTTTTTACTTCATATAATTATACTGTTTAGATGGGATTAATAACTTGTACCTTTTGATCATTTCTTTTTTTCTTCATCAGAGTATACTTTATTAAAAACTATTACACATCATGACACATTCAAATTACATTTGAATCTGATATTACCATGATTCATTTAGAAAGCCCTGAATGACAGTATGGTTAAAAGTCCATGTTAAATCATTCAAATATACAAATAAATTACTTTGGATTTAAATAAGTCACTAAACTTATAATTCATACCTACTATTAGTAACACAAAGTAACCTTATTAAATGGTTGTGCTAAAATTACCCTAACAAATTGATGGTCTTTATTATAAAGTTATGAATGTTTCTTTTACCTGTGAATTAATGAAGGCATATGTAAAACCGAGGATATTATTTTCTGATAGTAATTTTGTTTTTCTGGCTGTGGTCTTGTTGATATAGGTACTGTTGACTTCATGTGTTTAGCTTGGTATTTATGATACATGTAAATTGCATGGAATGTTGTGAATCCAGGGAAGTATATGGTACCATTCATTTTAGCAAAATCGGGCCTTAGTTCACCTTTTGTCACAATTTAGTTATGTACGTAAATCAAAACTTTAAAAATATATATATATATATATATATATATATATATATATATATATATATTATCTTTGATTCATTTTGATGTAAAAATGTAATGCACTTATTCAAAGTTTTTAACATTATAAATTACATGGTTCTATTTTCTGGAAATGATAATGGCAAATTCTCACAATAGATATCCACATTATCTATCTATCTATCTATCTATCTATCTATCTGTCTGTCTGTCTGTCTGTCTGTCTGTCCGTCCGTCCGTCCATCCATCCATTTGTCCATTCATATGTTATTTTCTAAATTTGTTGAAAAAATAGTGCTTTCAAAGCATTACTTCTTGTGATGTTGCTACGACCACAGAAACAATTATTGCATATTTGATTCTCTATGAATGGCCTTGCCATTTTATGATCAGATTCAGTAAAGGAATAAGTACATGGCTATAAATTAACAGATTCATTTCATCACCACAGTTGGAGGTTGCAGAATGACCTAGTGCTATTTCATTACCAGGTAGTCATTGCATTAACACGATCAAAAATTTGCAGTCTGAAATGGACTGGTCACAAAACAGCCCCAGCACTTTCCACATTTTATCCTTTGGTTTTATTTCTAAAAACCAGGCAAAGCTTGTACATTGTTCAGTCGTAAAGCTTTCAAAGGTAGTGTCATTTTTAGGGTACTGCTTTAGTTACCAGTAAAAAGTAGGTAACATTGACATAATGTTTGTTGATTTAGAAGTCTCATTAAGTTGTAGTGTTTAGCTTTGTTCTCTGGCACTTTTACATGTGCATTCATCAAGATGTATTAGTGAACTCATTTTGAGGTCTGCTGAGCTGTCCTCATTATCTTAAAGTAGGCCACTGACATTTTCTTCCTCTGCTGACCATTTTTTATATTTCTGTATTTAGGAATATTTTAAAAGGTTTCTTTTAATTGAAGGAGACACCATTAAAAGTCAAGGTTACAGGATAAGTTATTGACATTAATATCTCTCTTTGAAATGAAATGGTGGTTGAAACCATTCATTTTATGTATTCAGTTCTTTCTTTCTTAGATGAGCCATAAAATATGTGACCATGACGACAGCCAGGAAAGGAAGTGCAGAGAAGGGTATACCTCACATGCGATTAGAAGATGATTCAATGATATGGGATACTTATGAATGTGGACGCAAACTTGGACAAGGCTCATTTGGAAAAGTTTATTTGGCCAAGCATAAATCATCAGGGCAACAATGGGCGATTAAGGCTGTAAATAAAGAAAAGGTAAGGCTCTTTGTATCAATTAGCAAAAAAAAAGTGTAATTAGGTCTGACAGTATAGAAAGTCAAGGTACATCATTCCATAGTTGTCTAGCAGCACACAATATTTATATTTTTTGTGAGTTTAATGCCATTTTCTGCACATGATAGGAATTAATTGCAGCCAGTTTATTTGGTGAAAAAAGAATCCAGGAAAACCCTGGGAAGAACCACCAGCCCATGGGAAGCAACAAGTAAGCTTTCTCACATATGCACATTAGCCAAGCTAAAACCGAAACCCACACATACAAAGATGAAATGTCAGCAATTTGTATTGGCTAGCATCTTAGAACACTTGGACACTCAGAGTCAATTGCAGATCAGGATGAGTTGGACATTTTGCTTGGTAATTTAAATTTTCAGTCACTTGCCTAAAATGCCATAAAGTGTCTTGAAGGGAAACCCATTATAGCCTTGACACTGCCTGGTAAGAATAATTTTGAATGTTTTCAACCTTTTGTAGAATTTGAAAGCAAACATTTTACTTTGCTTTAGGCTGCACAATTTGATATTTATTGCTTTGTAATGAAAATTAGTGACATTGCTTTTCAGTTATTGCATGAATAATTCCTTTATGTAATAATGAATATGTAATCTAAAATGATCTAAAACCAGAACAGACAATGGGTTCTTTTGCAATAGCTTTTGCATATCTGCCATCAGTAGCTGTCTAGTCATTGCTTACAAGTATAGGACATTGATTGTAAGAAGTATTTATCAGATGTCTTGAATTATTTGTGCAGATTTTCAAATAAATATTAAGAAGTTTATTGGTGAATATATGGTAAGTTTTGATGGTAGATAATAGATGCACAAATACCTAAGAAGTGAATATGGAGGTTTCTGCAGGACTCGCGTTACTAATTATGTTCCCATAGTAAACCTATGCAAGCACCATGATATTAAAAAGTCAATAAATTAACATTTCTGAGTGATCATTATCAAACCTATATTTATCAGTATAGATGAAACCTAGATGTCATCTTCTGTGTAGAAGGAAGGCTATGAGCCACATAATTTTCTGGACCTGCATATATTTGACACGTGTGATTTGAATTACGCACCAAAGAATCAGATGCTAACTTTAGTAATGAGTGTTCCAAACTCAGGTCTGTTAAAGGACTAATTCCATCAATAGAACAAAATCTTTTTATTTTTTCACCTATAACTAGAATAAGCTGTCAGAAGATTCTTTTTCCTAAAACATAACGTACATTATTAACCAATCCTGGTTAGCCAAAACCATATATACTCTATTTTACCTTTACCCATTTCCAGACTGGTTCTCATTTTTTCATATCATTAGTACCATGTGTCCTGCAATGTTTCATTTGTTGTGGTGATTCCTTTAGTTCAGTTACATGTCAGGTATGGAATATGTGTCTGAGTGTCAGTTATAGAGTATGTGCTTGAGTGTCCGTTATGGAGTGTCTGGCTGAGTGTCAGTTATGGTGTATATGCCTGAGTGACAGTTATTGAGTGTCAGTTATGGTGTATATGCCTGAGTGACAGTTATGGAGTGTCTGGCTGAGTGTCAGTTATGGTGTATATGCCTGAGTGACAGTTATGGAGTGTCTGGCTGAGTGTCAGTTATGGTGTATATGTCTGAGTGACAGTTATTGAGTGTCAGTTATGGTGTATATGCCTGAGTGAGTTATGGAGTGTCTGGCTGAGTGTCAGTTATGGTGTGTATGGCTGAGTGACAGTTATGGAGCCTCAGGCTGAGTGTCAGTTATGGTGTATATGCCTGAGTGACAGTTATGGAGCCTCTGGCTGAGTGTCAGTATGGTGTATATGCCTGAGTGACAGTTATAGATTATCAGACTTAGTATTAGGTATGGAGTCAGAATCTTATTAAAATTAGATCTTCACTGTCCAGGGTGAAGAACTGAAAGCTGCCACTTAGCCCCAGGTCATGTTCTGGTGACCTTTGCATTAGCCATTGGAAATGCAGCTTTCAGAAATTTGAAAGTGAATCATAATAGGCACAGACTGTATGATGCTCCTCAAATATACTGCTCATTGTCCCAAATGCAAAGATATAAAACCTCATCTGATTGGATGATAAAATTAGCAATTATGGTAATACCATAGGTGACATACATGTGTGTCCAGTAGACAATGGTAGAACACAATTTACACAGATTGATCACGTATACTGACTCCCATCATGACCCATGAAAATTTATATCCCTAACTGATTATCCGTATAACTGATTTTCCAGACAAAATCATCATACCACTGATGAGTTGGGATAATTCTTCTTTTATTTCATATTTTTTGGTTGTTGTGATCTAAGACAATTTCTCAATAGTTTTGCCACCTTTCAGCAAAGAACAATTTACAAAAGACATACCTGTCTTGTGAATATTTATTTTAATAGTTCTTTATTTAAATAGTTCTTTTTTATTTGATGTGCTTTGATAGAAGAAAAAAATCATCTTTTTTTGTCCAATATATTGATCTAACTCCTGCTAGAACTTCAAGATGCAGTGAAATTGCTTTGTTTGACATCTTATTAAATTCTGAACTGTAAAATTGTCTTCAAAAACTTGATCTGGGCCACAGAATTCTGAAGAATTTTTGACTTATTTTTATAATTGAAACCTTTACTCATGCAGTGGAAATATAAACATAATGCAAAGTCCTCAGCACAAAAAGTGAATTGATCTAAATAAAAGGCGATTGCAGCAAATAATAATAAGTGAAAAAAATATTTGCATAAGTGCCGGAGTGATAATGAAATCTGAACACATTGTAAGATGGTGATTTGATTTTGTGTGTTGCTATGGATGCATCAAGGAATGTTTTACATGTGATCTCAGTTTGTACTAAAAGTTACCTGTTGCCCAGGTACATCTGCATGGGTATGCACATTTTTAAGGCTTTATCCAGGAACTGCACCATTTTAATGCATCCTGGGCTTGCATAAGAAATTTTTGATTTATAAATTGATTAATAAATTGAATAGTAAAATCTAATTGAATGCATTACACTTCCAAGGAAAGAAACACTCATGATGTTATTGAATTATTTGAGCAGTTCTTGTTTAAGTTATGGTAATTTGGAACAGGTTGAAACATTTATCAGTCTGCCAGGAGAGAAATACAAAATGTATTCTATAAATTTGACGTATAATCAATTACATACAAATGATTTCCATATTTAGACAACTGTGGGAATACCTTCTGGTCAACATTAAAGTACCATACATGCTTATAATTCCGAGTCAACTGCAAACTAAATAGACCCAGATCTGCCAGCGCATTATGCACACAAGATCTGAATCTATGAAGTTTGTTAGGAGCTGTCACTAGAGACGCTTGCATTTGTGAATATCTCCTGATGAAGGTTGATTGATGAAGACCAACTACTACATCTTTACTGGAAATAAAACGTTTTGTATTATATTTGTTTTTATCTAAATTACATTTTGATTAAAGGCTTGGGAAATAATTACACATAATTGAAATACATACACACAATCTGGCTTATATAATATCTCAAATTTTATTGTTTATTTCTGCAATCATTCAAGCAAAATGCAGACTAAAAAAATAATGTCGACATCATTTTATAATCATACACCAGTGGAGAAGGCTCATCTTAATCAGCCGATGAAACTGTTCATGTTGACATGAAATGTTACATCATCTCATCATCACATCATAGTGATATATTGCATCATCTCATTTCAGCCAATCATATCACTTTTACAAATGTTGGGGAAAGTCTCATTCTTGCATTGCAAACGATTTTTTTTTTTTTTTTTTTTTTTTTTCTTTATAACCAGATAGACTTTTGTTTGGCAGAGATCTTTTACAGACACATGAGAGGGCAATTTGAACAAGACTATACCATGTTTCAGAAAATTGTTTGCAAAAACTTTGAGACCAGGTCTAATATAAAACTCTGAATACGAGTCTGATATTGAGTTTTTGCCAATCATAAATGACCTTTCAAAAGTAATATCATTTGTGATTGGTCATAAGAAAATCTCAGGCTCAAAGTCAGGCTCAAGATTTTTTTCAAATTCTTTGTAAAAGATTTTTTTTAAAATTTCACCCTATCTTTAATCTTTCAGAAGTACATGTGTAGTTTTATTTCAATTAGTTATTCAGCGGAAAATTTATCCAGGGTTCTTATCTTTACATCTTTATATCCTTATTTTGGTTCTTCATATTATGTAGCCACGATTTCTTTAATCATATGCAGCTATTAATCCCATCCGTATGTATGTACCATGCATTGAAAGACATATTCAGAGACGAATGGTTTTGCGATATTATCATAAACCTAAATTTCCATAGTTATAGCATTTATAAAATGCTCATAGCATGTTAGGTTAATAAAATTCAACCAAGATTAAGGTTACAGAAATTCCTTTTTTTCTTTCTTGAGATTATTCATTGCTGTTAGTCTTTAATGCTTTGTTTATCTGACCAACATATAGCAATTGAAATATCTAATGTTAATGTAATGGGGACACCTAAGAGTGTGGTAAACATGATCCTTTGTATTAGTGTCCAGTATTGCATTAAATTAGAAATGTACATTATCCTTTGTACAAGTGTCCAGTATTGCATTAAATTAGAAATGTACTTAAATGAGTAATGTGCATCTTAAATGTAAATAATATTGATGATCTATATATTTTATTGATCGTCTCACCAGATATGATGAAAATGCATGAAGATGGCAACATATAATAACATCGCTAGAAAAGTTTATTTCAATATCTGAAGACCTGCATATAAATCAATTTTACAAAACTGATTCCAGCAATTTTGCCTCTGACATAAATGATCAAATCAGGAGCAGAGTACTCATGGAATAGAATGCTTTGGAATTGATGCATTGTTTTGATAACCCCTAAGATGCAAGTATTAGGCTTTATTATAATGTTTTATTTTTTTATATCTGTTAACTTTACATTGTCAGAATCATACAATATGTTATGATACTCAACACCATATTGCATGCATGTACATGGTGTGTTGCCAAAAGATAGTATGGTGTGTTAGGAACTACTTTGTAAACAAACCATGTATAATTAGGTTTTGGTTGATTAAATTTGTTTGTGCATGAACTGCATGGGCAGCTGTTTCAACCATTTGAATGTATACTATAGTGTTAATGATGTAGATGAGTTCATTAAGTCAGTAATGAAACTTTTTAATAAAACCAACAAATGAACATGAAATTTGCAATGTCAGCAACAAATGTGGGAGACATAGAAATTGAAAACACTGTTCTGATGATTCAAACAGTAAGTTGAGTAACTGTTATTGTGTATTGATGAATCTGTGGTTGTGAATTTATTTTGGAATAATTAGCATTAGTTCAACTTTATTGTTTTTCATAATGTCTTTATTATTAAGCCTATTGAGGTATAGTTAAACAAAATGTGTATATTATTTTTAAAAAGGTTACTGTATTTGATGGGGAAAATATGAACTTGTTTTTTGGGAAATATACTGTACTATGCAAGGTCATGCAGTATTTTCCAAAAAACTTCTTCAAATTTTCCCATACAAATGAAGTAACTTATAAATACATGTATACTTTTATACAGCAAACAAATAAGTTATCGAGAATTTTGTAAACTTAAGCCAAATAAAGTACCGTTTTTTATTAATCAAAACTTTAAATATTCCAATTCAAAATCTTGGATAAATGTAATTCTCTGATTTGATAATTAGGTTGATTATGAATCATACATACTATATATATATATATATAGATATAGATATAGATGTATAGATATATAGATATTGACAATGTCTTGGATATGTTTTTGTGTTCTTGCATGGAATTATTTACAATTAACATTTATTCTCACCACCCAGACCATTGATGGTTGACTTTTGGTTTTAGAGACTTTTCCTTGGCAGCTTTTTTATTATGTCTCCAGCATTTGCAGAGTCAACCATTTCAAGCATTTTGCTTTTGAGGTCATTACAAGTTTGATGAAAATATTGTCCAATTTAGGGCTTCATAAGAAACAGAAATGATTGATACTTTAATATGTAATTTATTTATCAGGATTTACCAATATTTATTCTATGTGGATGTAACTTTTTTAACATTTCTCAGAAAATCTCCATTACTTGTATTCATGTTCTTTTCCAGGCTGGAAGTTCCGCAATTAAGCTTCTTGAGAGGGAGGTCCTTATTTTGAAAAGAGTCAACCATGAGAACATTATCAGCCTTAACGAGGTCTTTGAGACTTCAAAGGTAATTAAGCATTATATTGTATGGTATACCCAATGGATGTCATTGCTGAGGTTACTTCTTGGACATTAAATTAAAATGTTTCTCCTAATATTTTAAATAATACTTTTGTTGAGTTTAGTAGCTTATTCAGTTGTTACACCATATCTGCCAACCTTTCCAGACAGTGATGCCAGGTTTCTGAGACTCAGAATGTGTATTCGGGGTTCCAGTGAGAGGAATGTGAGCAGATGGGGGGGGGAGGAGTATGAAATGCATGTTTGACCCAATTATGTAATATACAACTGACAATAAATTACCTACTGATATAAGCATATGGAAAATGACTAGAAATTTAAATTTGAATTAAATTAATAAATAAGTTTTTATTTGAAGCATCTAATACGCTTTCAAAAACAAAATTTGGTGGACTGCCAATACCAATCTATTGGACTATGCATAGTATATAGCATTGCCATTTTCTGACTCTGCTGCATTTAATAATTCATTGGAGGGTTTTAATATGTCACTATACCTCATTAGAGACTATATGATACTGTATAAACATCCCCAAAGATCTTATTAAAATTGTTCACATATTGACAGTGCGCTTTCTGTATCTACTCCATTACAAGTTAGTATTGTTGAGTCAATGGATGTCATATTCACTTTTCCAAAATGACTAATGTCAATATGATATTTGCAGTTTAGGAAAAGTATAAAGTGCAGCACCCTGCTGATGAGTTTTTGAAAGTTTAATGAAGTTTACTCAGCTGTCATGCTAATTGCTTCATGATTGTTTATCCTTCCCTGAATCACAGCTGCATGCTGTGATGAAAAAAACTTGCACCCTACTAACATACCATTCCATCTATCCAAATAATTGTATTTTGCATTTATTTATTGAATAAAATCCAACAGCAAAAGAAACACCCCTGCTGATGACAAACTAGACAGTAATCTTCTATAATGTGATCTAAACATTTTCATTTGAGGCAGGAAAATTAAGTGTAATAACTTTTGTTTCTTTGTTTCTTTAACATACTTCACAAATTTACCGAATTTCAAACAAATTGAGTTACTCCGCTTTTCTGTTTACTTTGCATATGACATTTAACCTAATGGGCTCCCCCACAGTAGTTCTCAAATGAACAGCAAAATCAAATTCATCTGAGATATTGTCAGTTAAGTAAATATAAAAACAGCTACATGACTTTTGAACAGAAAATTGACTACAAATAAAATAAAAACTAAATAATCTGAACAACATGGGAACCAGAAAATGCTTGGAATAGACAGTGATTCATTTGGCTTGTTTAACTTTTGACATATTTTTGGCCAAATGTTCAAGAAATTGAAGTTAAGTGTCTTTCACAGTTACACACAAAGGCAGCTGACTCAGGCCTGCCTGGATGAATATCAAGCTTGCAACCTTTGAATTACGAGTCAGACACTTGTCCATCTACACAGATTCCTAAATGTTTCTGAAGAGTAATTTCATGCACAAAAAAAACAGTGTTCGTCTGGATTTGACAAGATCTAAATTTCAAAGTTAAGGTCTGACAAATTTTGTTTCCAGAATGTTAAGTCATAATTCAGATAACTCAGCAGGTCACATGATACACATATCAATCTACTGTCATTAATGTAAATATCTGGACACCTACATTTTCCAGTCTCCTAATTAACTTCAGCATTTTGTATCAATTTTCAATCCTACATGAAAGTTCCAGATGTCAAGTTTTATTTTTTAAACCAACAAAACTAAATATTCCGGTTTGGAATATAAACTGAAAAATATTTTAACAGTACTCTGAATAGATGATTAATTAGAAGACCAGCAGGCCATGAAACTGTTCTGATTACCCTAACTATTTTGAGGAGTAACTGATGATGTAATTAGTGGGCAGCAATACACATATAACCGACGTGCTTTGCAACCTGTGATCATGCAGGTACTCAAACAAACATTTAATTTTTCTCTCACAAGTTCTTATCATTTTAGTTTTATTCATGGCAGATTTCCCCCATGATAACCTCTTATTTACGTAATTATTTTGTCTTTAGACCTAAATCAGCATTTAAAATAACCATATTCCATGATTAAAAGCCTGAACCAGTTTGAGTCATTTAAATTCATTTGCACATTTAGGCATATTCTAGCCATATCTGGAGTTTTAGGGCTAAGAATGTTTCAAGTAATCTGAAAGAAAACGTGGCTTAACTTTTACAATTTTCAGTGTTTAGATTATTTAAATAAGTGCAACTTTTCATTGATGCATTCTCTTATCATGGACAATAAAGAATCTTGATAATAATTATCGTAACTCATTCCAATCAGTAGTTGGATTCATTATTATCATTATGATAATGGTTATGTGGCAGAATTTAATGTCTGGCTAATGATTTATACTGTAGGTGAGTTTATTTTGTAAATACTTCTTATGTCTATTGTATCAAAGTAATTAAGCTAAATGATTTCTGAATTTGCCCAGGGTTTGGAGATATTAGAGTAACTAATATTAATTGAAAGATGGCTACTGGGAATATTTGGGTTTTACATATGACATACCGGTAACATGTACATACTGTATATAATTGGTAAAATTGACCTTACACAAGATGATAGATCACTTCACCAACCAAATCACATGGCATGATGACCTGTTAATCTCCGACAAACATGCAGTATTTGAAATAGAAATAGGTTTCAGTTAAAGTGATATATTTATAAAAAGTGATTATTATTCTTAAAAAAGTAATATTTCAAGTTTGCATTAATAATACTTCAGTCTAGTCAATATTTATTTTTGTAGTTCAATTTTGTATAATAATAGCCTATGTGTTTTATTACAGTAAATAAAAAAAATCACTTTTAAAGCTGTTGACGTTATTCATGTAAATGAAAATTCTTTCAAAAAGATGTTTGCAAATTTAGTACATAATCTCATCCATATTAATTTTATCTGGCTTATATTTATGCTGCCTTAGAAGTAGATAAATTAAAAATTAATAACAAATCTTAAATAATTACTGTTTAGAACTATAGTTGTATAGTGTTGTACATAATAATGTGAAGTTCTACTAGGTTTGACAGATGGAATTTTGATCAGTGATGTCTGTTTATGTAAACATGCAAATGCATGCTTAATATATCAGAAGATAATTATTTGAAATTGTTGTTTTTGTATTTCTTTATTATTAGTTGCATTGTTGTATCCCCATCCATCCTTCATCCCAGGTGTGAAGGTAAATATTCACTGAAGTATCTGATGATAAATCATTATTTTTGGGACTAGCCTTCAAATTCCAAATGTTAAAATAATGCAGTCTGGGATTCTTTGATTTTATGTCAAGAATAAAATAATATAAATTAAAACCGGAACATTAGGGGATTCTCCACCCATATTCTAGTAACATTTATTTTTACAAATATTTTTCAATTTCTTTTGTTTTCTTCTAGGAAATGCTTTTCTATATATTTTTGGAAGCAAACATTGTCCCTCCATTAACTTTGTCTATATTCAGCAAATTGTACATTTGAAAATAAATCTTTATACATTGAAGTTCTGTCCATGTTTTGGGAAAGGAATAAATCTAGAATTATCCCCCATCCCCCATAAAACCTGAAAATATTAAGGGGTGGGGATGATCTGTACTGCATTGCAGGTTTCATCATTTTATGCTCCCAACTGCAAATGCAAGTCCACTAGCGTTCAGTTTTCTATGAACTGACCAACTACATTTACATCAACTTTCCATGCACTCAGGCCATTCCTATTTCCACACATTTTTAAAACCATTTTGAACTTTATTCAAACTTTTTGTTTCCTGGTCTTTCAGTAACTCTAGAGTAGGTGCCATGTTTTGCAAATATAAACCTAATTAACTTCAACTTTGTGGAAAAATCACAATTAAAATAACATTTAGCATTATAAAAGTAACAACAAACAAGTGCAGTACATGATATCAATCAATTGGACTTTATGCCCTGCGATCATCAGCACATTTGTTGTTGATAACTTCATTGAAGCTAGCTTCAGTAAGACAGATACTAGGGCTCTCCTCCTAATTCTTTTTTAAAATGTTTCAAAGTAAAAGCATTGGAGTTATCCTTTGTGATTTTAATGTTTGGAAAACGTGTGCAAAATAACTCACCAGCAACACTAGTTACTGAAGGAGGAAGGTTTATTTCTAAAAGAAATTTAATAAATCTAATTTCGATCAAATTTTATTAAGGTTCTCTCTGGTATTTATATATGTCACAAGTTCAGGCAGAGTTGTGTGTGATGAAGCAAGAACCTGATGTTTATTAGCTTTCTTGTGCACCTTCATCCCTGATAGCGAAATCGCATTACATAATTTGGAAAACATCAAGTTTTCTCTGTTACTATATGGCTTCACAAATCTACACAAGATGGCACAATTATCCTTCCAGTTGTTTCCTTCTTATTTCCTGGAGAAAATTCTGAATATTCCTCTTTCCTATTTAACATGATTAGAAGCTGAACATTATGAAGATGAGATACTTTGACAACGGTAACAATTTGTGAAATCAAACATGGCAGATAAAGACATGCATGGTAGCCTCGATTTCAAATGAACCAATCGTGTTGTAGAACTGTATTCCTATATACTAGCGATACATTCTATCAAAATAGAACCGAATGCATGTTCTAAACTGAAAATTCCAAAGAAATTGTTATTTATTTTAATTAAAAAACCTATTTCCCCCCACCCCACCCCACCCCCTCAAGAAAACGTACATCTGTATTCAGGTCCAAATGACGGGTGAAATACGGGGGGAAAAAAAACAGGACAGTTGGCAGTTGTTAGTTTTTTGAGGGTTGGCTTGATATTGTGTGGATAGCCTGGGAAAGCAGCTGACTCTGTGTCAGGTTACTACCTCATAATCATATTCTGGTACAAGTTTGATTTTCTTATATGCCTATTTTTGTGGAATCGCAAAGTTAATTTATGACTTACTAAATGCTGAGAAGGTTAAATATTCCTTGACCTACCTGCATATTTAATGATTAAATAATGTAATCATATAGTTGCAATGTAGTGGAAAACAAATCTGTTCAGCAAAAACATGATAAATTTCATTGTTTCATTGTTCAAGTTTATTCATTCACTGCAAGCTTACACATGGTTGCAGAATGGGCACCCTAGCTGCTTGCATGTGCATGCTAGTTTGATACTTACATGGTCTCAATCTTTTACAAGAATGGAAATATACAAAGAAATTTATTGCAAGCTAGTTTAAATTTACTTTCTGAAACATACATGAAAACTTGTGCAAGCTTGTTTTACTTTCTGAAGTAAAGAAGTAAGCTTGCGCAAGCTTGTTTTACTTTCTGAAGCAAAAAAGAAACCTTGTACAAGCTTGCGCAAGCTTGTACAAGCTTGCGGTAAGCTTGTTTGACTTTCTGAAGCAAATAAGAAACCTTGTACAAGTTTGCGGTTATGTCCAGCTAGTTTGCCTTAAGCCTGCACATATGCTTGTACAAGCTTGTGCAAGCATCTATGTTAGCTTATAAACATCAAATTAGCTAAGCTTGCGACAAGGATGCATTTTGGTTTGGGAGCTAATTCCTCTATTTAGACAATCTGGATATCGACTGTCAGAATTACAAGGTTCCCACTGACTACTCTTCACCATTATCGATCAAGAAATCAACAAATAATTGCAAAATTTTAAAACATTTATCCTAATCAATTCATTCAAGCCACAAACAGCTTGTTAGAGGAAAATGACAAACATAAGCAATGCCTGGATGTGTCTAATTTACACTCACTGATTGGTTAATTGATCAACATTTTTGACAAAGGTGATAAGTCAGTTGTCTGCAGCACAGGGTGTATGTTGTTTGTTCTTTTGATTACTATTGATTACTCCCAAAAACTGCATAGACTCAGATTTGCTTCTGTTATGCAATGGCAGATCTGGGTCTGTGCATTTTGCTGTTGGACTCAATTTAAAACCAAGAATATGTGGTAAATAAACATAGTTTTATAAAATTGATAAAATTGAAACAAACACAAGAACTGCATGCATAATTCTTTGATATAATGCAATATAGTTTAACTAACCAACTTGATCCAACCAGAATTGAACTCGTGCCAGATACATCAATTCACAATCTGTACAATACAGATGATTTTTCTGTACAAAATTAAGTTATTTACCTGGTGACACACATGATAATGATTTGATACTGAAGACTTGTGGATCCTGACTGTTGTAGAATAGATGCATCTACCACAATCTCTATTGTCAGATTATAATAGCATTTTTGTATGGAAAAGTTGGGCCATAGCTTCTTAGTATATGACCTTTGATGGCAATCATTATATTGCCAGGTAAAATACCCACTTAATTATGATTCACAAATCTCAGAACTGATTAACTAATCTCATATCTGCATGTGTTCTACACAGCGTTTATTGATGGAATGTAGTTTAAAAAGGAATGAATGTATTTCATTCTTTAAGAGTATTGATGAATAGATCAGATTTTTCATTTATAAAGATTACCCAGCTGTTTCCAATCATTCTTATTTATTGATAACTGATCCTTCTAAGGTCCAAATGACTTTCATTGGATTTACAAGGATTGCCATCTCCTTGAAAGGGATTTGGAAATTTAAAAGCAAAACTTGGGAAAAATCGTTATGAGTATGCATGAAAGTAATTTGAAATTTTAATAATAAATTGTCAATGCTTCTCATTGTGGTGCTTGAGTGAATCAAGAACAAACACTTCATGGGTTTGACTTATAATAAAATAAAAAGACAAGAAATGAACTGAGAACACAATTTAACACCTGTAGCCTCCATATTCCAAAAGTTGGAGAAAAATTATTTTGTGGTGGTTTTGTGTAAATGTATTGGCAACTACCGCCTTCATTTGTGTTATTCTGTCCAAAGGTGAAGTGCTTTTGTCAGTTACACTTCTAGATATATTAAGATAAGTGTTATATTTTGAAGGAATCTTCTTCAAGGTGAAACAAAAATGGCTGTAAAATATCGGACTCGAGCCTTTCTGAGTCATTATACTCTGTCTTTTAGGCAGAAGTTGAAGACTGTAACATTTGCATATGTAAAAAGCTTACCGTAGTTAAAACTGTAAATGTTTACAAAATTAGTAAAAGATTAAATGGATTAGTTAAGTTTACTGTAAATGTTTACAAAATTATTAAAAGTTTAAATGGATTAGTTAAGTTTACTGTAAATGTTTACAAAATTATTAAAAGTTTAAATGGCTTAGTTAAGTTTACTGTAAATGTTTACAAAATGAGTAAAAGTTTAAATGGATTAGTTAAGTTTACTGTAGAATTTTACAAAATGAGTAAAAGTGTAAATGGCTTAGAGGACTGCTGTAAATGTAAAAAAACAGTAAACATGTAAATGAATGTGTATATAGCTGTTAGTGACATAGTAACTGTCCATTATAATTTAATAATTTATTTTCACATATCTGCTTTGGACCACTTTTGATATTTCTGTTAATTTTCATTTCTAATTTATATTGCATTTTATAAACTCAATTCTGGCATAAGAAGATTGGGTAAGACATATTGTTAATAAAACAGTTGCAAGCTGATTAAGGTACAACATACACATTACAATCGCTGTCAGATGTGCAGCTATCAGCCAGTGGCTGGATGGATATCAGGGTAGAGTTTTAATCATTGGTAATTATGCATGGTTTTGGTTAATATAAACCATATCCAAATTTGCTCATTTAAAAAAAAAATGTTGCAGCCTTTATTTCTACTGGCATCTTAAAGGTCAAAGGCAAAGGTCAAAGTTATAATGTGTCACATGACTCAAAAGGTTTATCTTTTACAAAAATGTCATAGGTCATCATACATGTATTTGTTTGGTCTTTAATGGCACATCAACACATGAACAGATGAATGTATATATCATAACAAGGCAATATTTCCTATTGCCCAGAAGCAAGCCGCAGTCGCAGGCTAAGACTGATATTTTCCTTGAATTTGAATTTACCCTTCTGGTCACAAGTCCAGCATCCTAAAAGCTGTCATACTAGTATTTTTCATCCCTTTCTATTCTGCTTCATAATTTTCAAGCCATTTGATATTTAGGGTACAATGTATTTTGCTTATGCATCATCATTACAGATGTGTCACATACACTGTTTCTCACATGATAAAACTGGGTGTTATGTATATCTGATTTAATTTATATTGATTTTAATTTAATTTCTTCTATGTCAGCTTTTAAAAAAAGTATTGTTTTATTCTACTACGTGCTATTATAATATAATAATCTTGTTGTTAATGTGATTTGGAAATTTTTCCAGAAAATCAGATTGACCTGACTGTTTGACATAAACACATAAGGTTAATCTAGATCCTGACCTTAATTCAAAATTTGTAATAGCCACATAAACAAGTTATTTTTTTTAATTTATTTTTATTGTGAGATTAATAAGAGCAAGATTGAGGCTGTATTGGATATGTGACCCTAGACTCATAGTTTCGTTGAAGTAAACACCTTTTTATATATTTATTCTTTTAAGTAAAATGATTGGTTTTTGTCAGGGTCATGTTAGGAGTATGTGATTTAAACATGATCACGTGACCCTCATTCAGATATCTATTTTGCATTTCAAATTACTGTGTAATCTTTGTCTTTGAGAAATAATTTCAGTCTGGGCTCAGAAGTTAGAACACTTGATGTAAAGTAGCAGTTTTTGAGTTATATGATAAATTTTCTTAACATTATTTAGATCAAGTTCACAAGCCAATATTTGGTACAAATTGACTTTTTTAACTTTTCTAAAAAAAATGCATTATGCCAGTTTCAAACAAATTTGGCACAGAAGATCCTGACTTTTAACATTTTTACAAAATGTCATTTACCTGCAATTAAGTGTATGGTTATTAACAACAGATTTTGAACGAACTTTTAAGCAACAACTTCTGAAAAACCACCGGACAGAATTTGATAAGTTGACAAAAAAAATATCCTAAAATATCACCATTTTGTTTCTAAATGATAAATATATAACATTTTTAAATTGCTTCTCCAAAACTGCTTAATAGAATTTCACCAAACTTGACAGACAGCATCTTGGCAGGAAGATCTTTAATAACATTGATCTACAATCAAATATGGCTGCCATTGCTAAAAACTAAAAATGAAAGCTTTAAACGCCTCATCCAAAACTGCTGAATTGAATTTGACCAAACATATATGATGAAAACATCCTTGCAATCGTCACCTTTCAGTTTTGTTTTGATGAGCTTTTTTACCATAAAATATGGTGACTGTTACTAAAGGCAGAACAACATGAGCCGAACCGTGTTATAAGCAACCATGTACAATACCAACACATTTTTGGATTTAATTGGGGTGGGGGTTACATAAAGACGGGTGCGAAAATGCATGACACAATTACCATTTTTTATCAATATATATTAAATGAGAAAAACATTTCCTGTGGTAACAGAAATTGCAGATTTAATATATTACTTTATTCAGAGAACCATGCATTGGTACATACACGTGTCTAATTTATGTATACATGTATAATCTATTGCATGAAAAGAGTATCAACACCGTGTACTCACCAGCGAATCTTGTAACATACATTGATTCCATAATACAAATATTTCCATCGAAAATATCCACACACGGATGTAAAATATTCAATAATTTTGTCACAGATCATTATGTGACTGAATTCAATGAAAAGAAAAAAAAATTGCGTAACGGGTGTACGTAATGAATGATGAAATAGTACATGTCCATAGATTAAATAATAGAAGCTAAAGTGTATTCTTATAATAACTACATGTACATCTCAGGATCTTTTCTGTCTCTGAATTCAGTCATTGTAAATTTCAGCACATTTCCCACCGAAGCTGCTAGTCAAAGTCCTTTGAACTTGCCGCCCAGTTATTGCGTCATGTTCTTTTGATGTACTCTAATAAATACAGCAGGCAAAACTGGCTTTATTTTAAGCACTGGATTATGTCACTGTTTAGCTCGGCAGTTCACTTTGATGATAAAATAAACAATGTACTTAAATTAATTGATTTATACATTCTGGTGAGAATCTTTTATCAACCGCCGCATTGGCTGTTGCTTAGTTGTGTATGAAATTAAAAGAACATATATCGGAGATTATTTGAGCAATGATTGTATTCGGAATGCATTCAAGACAAACACAAAGTAGACACGATGGCTTCATTACTCAGGAATCAGTAATTATAATACTGACACTTATGAACTGTAATTTTTCAACAATAAACAAAGATCAAAGTTCTCAGTAGGCCCAGCAATTGGTTCGTATTTCCGACGTTTATTTTGGCACAAAACTAGAAGAAATTTGATAATACATTTTCTACACGTTCTTTTTCGCACTGTTTAAACGAATATGAGAATGATAATTAAACTCTTAATTTTTTTTTTTCATACTTAATTTTTTTTTTTTTTTTTGGGTCTTTGAGAAAAATACCTGTAATAAATTACCCAAAATTTCGGGAGCCATGCCACGACCGGGTTATATCCGAATTCGGGTTATAGCGGGGTCCCACTGTATACAGGAGTAATCTATTTTAATGACATGTATACTTTAACCTGACAATAATGTTACAAAAATACATTTGTGTTACTTTTGTTCTACAACTTTGTTAAATGAATGCAACTTTTTATGGCTGATCAGTCATATATAACTGAAATACTGCTACAATCCCCCGAAATTCTTTCGTTCATATGTGATGTGTCTATAATTTAAAATATAGACGGACATGATTTTCTTGTTTGTAATTGTTTATAAATACTACAAAAGATGTTGCAATTTAACTTTAACAAATCAACAAAATGTGTTTAAATTTTATTAACTCAACAATTGAACAACTTGAACATTTAATAATGATTATATGTTCCTAATAATGAATCGTAAGACTTTTTATTTGTTGTTGTGAAGCGATTAATAAATTTCAGGTCAACTTTAGTGGCTGGGAGTTTTACTAACCTTTGTGCTTTGCATGCACCTAAAACGTTGTCTCCCTTTACACACAATCGATTATGGAGTTTCACAATCGATTATCTTATCGGTTTGCTCAACCAACTGATGATCGATCTATAATCGATAATCGGAACAACGCTAATTTCAATTACCTCTTATCCAAAGCAGAATTTGACAAATTTGACAGAAGCATCCTGGAATAGAAGGTTTCCAAGATTGTACACATGAAACTAATCTGACATCAAATGTGGCTGCAAAAACTAAATACTCGCAAGAACATTTAAGCGATATCTGAAAAATTACCTAATGGAAATTGACCAGACTTTGCAGTTAAGAATCCTGATATAATAGGCTTTCACATTTTGATAAACAATGCTAATCTATGATCAGATATAATCACATTACTAAAAATAGAAAATATTTTAAATTATTCTTCTCATGTGCTCAGCAAAATTTGACCAATTCTGACTGAAAGCATTCTGGTATTGAAGACTTTCCAATTTATACCAATGATGATTTTGTTGTTGTTGTTGTTGTTGTTGTTGTTGTTGTTGTAGGGTTTAATGTCATTTTCAACACAAGACATGCTATACATGACAACCAGTATAAATGGAGGAAGAATCCGGGAAAGCCCTGGAATGAACCACCAACTTATAAGAAGCTACTGGCAAACTTTCTCACATGCCCACATTGGCCGAACCTGAGACTTGAATAAATGCAGACAGAGGTTATATGGCAGTGATCCATAACGTGAGTGTTTTTGACCACTCAGCCACTCTGGACCCCACCTATGATGTTGATTCTCCATAAATTTAGTCACCGGTAGTTAAAAACGAAAGATCCTTTAAACAGGTTCTCAAAAACCACTTAACAAAATTTTATACAATTTTACAGAAAGTATTCTTTTTAGCTTGTGAGAAAAAGAGGCCAGTCTGTCATCAGTCTGGAGTCTCACAGGGCTCAGTCCTAGGACCTAGATTATTTATAGTCTACATAAATTATATGGCTACCTCCTTCATTAGTAACATATTTGATGATAATGCAATTGTATGCTTGATTAGTTCATGAAACACTGAATCAAATGATCACAAACCTATCTTTGCAAATTCAAAAAAGTGAGAATCAGACTGGTTAATGTCCTTCAATCCAGACAAACAAGAGGTTATTAGAATTAGAAGTTTCTAAAATAGAGAGCCATTCACTGCTAGGCAGAATTAAGGAACTTTTACAAATGGCATCCTGGCTTTAAGGGATTTCAAATATATACTGAATTAAATTATGTCAAACCACCTTAAAATAAATCTTTTCAGACATTACTAAAAGTTAAGAAACAATTAAACAAACTTACAAACTGCATAACAAAATAAGATCAAATTCAACAATAAACAATGTCATTAAGAGCTTTCAATTTATTACAAAAGATGCAAATTTGCCATTTAATCTGACCATTGTTACAGAAAATAATGAAGTCTGAATGTTTTTTCTTTCTAAAAAACCACTAATTTCAACAGATTCTGAATATGATCAGATCTGACAACACTGAATGCCAAGTTTTGAAATTATACAAGTGATGCCAAGCCACAACCAGGTACGACAACTATTACTAAAAATAGGAAAACATTTTAGCAACATTTTTTATTTATGCTGTTTAATCAACTTTGACCAACATTTACCAAAAGGATCTAGACATAAAAGTACTGAAATTTTGACAGTCAGAAAAATAATGTCGTACCAAAATGTATCAATATTCAAAAAATAGAAAAACATTTTTAAAAAATTGTCAGAGAAAGCATCCCTGGACTCACTTACATTTCATGCACTGAATTGGCTGTTAGGCATATCTCCACTTAGTAACAACTAACCCATTAACCCACCAAACCCACTTAAAGAAAACAGTCTCAAGTTCTTGGACATTGGTTTGCTATTTTACAGCAGAGCCACTGAAATTTAGGTAATTTAACGCTAAAGGAATTGAAGTAATTAGCATTACTCGAGGATAGACCATCTGTGGGAGCATTTAAATCACACCCTTTGGGGTCATGAGTCAGGTGTGCTACATATTGTGATGGACAGATAGACTGATAAATGTAATGCTGAAATACCCTACCACTGTTGTGTTGGGGCAAAAATCAAACATCTAAATACAATACAGTACATTTGCCGTATATTGCTTCAGATATAAATTTCCTGACTGTGCTAAAAAAAATGCAAGAGATATAATAGTACATAAAACCTTTGTGGTGAAAACAGTCTCCTGCTGGGAGCTCTGTTGATAATGTTCAAATCAGGATGAACAAGTTTCAATTGATTATGTTTTTACTCAAATGAAAACATGCTTTTCTAATCTGTTACCTTCCACTCCCTAATCACAAGGAAAGGTAACATAGACTTAACCTTCTGGTCTGCAAATATTGCCAATTTTTGGAATGACATCTATTCTGTGGCCATATCTTTTTAAGTGCACTCGAGAATCTTGTGTTACTAAGAAAGTTTGGAGTATTGATTGAGAAAGAGTGTGATAAATGTATACACTCTTTGTTTTGCATGGCCAAGATAAATTTTAAAATTCGTGCTATGATTCAGGATTTGTTTTAAAACGTTGTGCTGTAGCATGCTTTGAAAATGTTAAGTTACTACTGTACTGAAGGAGATCCAATCTCAGTGCTGAAACCATTTTCTTGAAAAGACTCCCCTTCTTTCATGAAGAAGTGGTCTATAATGACAGCTTATCTATCAATAGATTCCACTCAAACAATTAATTTTACGTTATATGTTGGTCAGAAAAAGAAAAAATTAATTTTATGATTTTCCAAACAATTTTATACATAATCTTTTTTTTTCTTTACTGAGACATTTTGGGATGTAGTTTATCTGGAAGAGTAAAGGATATAAGTAATTATTAAACTTTAAGTTAGTGTAGCATTCATTAGCACAGTCATATCAATCCTAGATGTTATGCATGTTGTAAAATCGACCCATACTTTAAGAATCTGGTCTCAAATCATAAATAATCTACCAAAACAAGTCTTTCAAGTCAGGTTAATATTCTGTATCCATGGGAAATGTTTTTGAGTCTAATCAGCAAACATTGTCAATTAGTCATTTAACTCATCCATTAATCCATCCATCTATCTATCAAAGAATCAGTCAATCACTTGGAGACTTCTGTATAATTATGACAAATAAAAACATAGCTAAAAAATCAGTTTGTAAGAATAAGTTTAAACTTTCATTGGTTTACTTGGTGGAGTCAAGAAATGCCAAATAATGTATTTGCCACCCCAACAATGGATACCCAGATCTGCAATTACATAATCCCCCAGCAGATTATGGCCTCTACCATTTTTGTTTACTTTGGATTTCAAGTAAACAGTGATTGATCTGCTGGCACATTATACTTTGCTTTGGTGGTTTATGGCAGAGCTATATTAGTTGCTTAGTTACAGTCAAGTCGAAAAGAATAAAATGATTACTCAAGGAAATAACAAGGTAGTCAGTCCAGGTTGATCTCATGGTAGGATTCAAACCTGCACCATTTCAGTTGTGAACTGGGCACGTTTCCCACTGTTTTGGCCATGTTTCTCACTGTTTTGGCCACTACACCTCGTGTTTCCATTGGTTGCATCTTATGAGTTATGGGCACATCAAGCATGTTCTACATCCTCAAGACTGCAATGGGAGGGTTCATCATGGTCACTGTTTGAAGTTTGTATATTATAGAGGGTCTGCATTAAATGCCACAGATAAACAGTTACCATATATGACCATATGATCATTATTTATTTTTGTTCCTGTGCCCACCTTTTGGCATATGAATTTGGAAATTATGCAAGATTCTGTGTTACAGAAAATAACCTTCTTGGTTATAAACAACCCCCAAGATTCTATTTATTCTTAGCCAATTCAAAAGTCTTCAACACATTTTCTTTTTCAAAATAAATTCAATAGAATCAAAGATTTTTATCACAGAAGAATGTCCCTGTATTTAGACAGTTCTATAATAGCCATATGTCTATGTATTCAGACAGTTCTATAATAGCCATGTCTATGTATTTAGACAGTTCTATAATAGCCTTATGTCTATGTTTTCAGACAGTTCTATAATAGCCATATGTCTATGTATTCAGACAGTTCTATAATAGCCATATGTCTGTGTATTCAGACAGTTCTATAATAGCCTTATGTCTATGTATTTAGACAGTTCTATAATAGCCATATGTCTATGTATTCAGACAGTTCTATAATAGCCATATGTCTATGTATTCAGACAATTCAAAAGTTGGAGATGTTATATTTGGAGCTGCCATTGCAAAATCTCATGCACCATCTAAGTCACTTACCAGATGAAGCCTCAGTTTTTTCTGCAGAACTTGCAGCCACACTAAAAGCTTTGAACTACATGAAACCTCTCAAAAAAGAAATTCATTATCTTTTTGTATTCCCTTTCCACATTGAAAGCCTTGCAAAATCTTAAATCTGACAAGCAGTTAATATCCCAAATATGTAAGAAGCAATAATTGGTCATACAATTGGGAAAAGTTATCGCAACTGTTGACTGTCTACTGGTAATCACATTATTAACAAGGGTAATTAAAGGGCAAATAAAACAGCCAAAGCTGCCATGGAGTCACCCATTTCTAAATGAATGATTCAACATACTGACTTCAAATATTGTAGAGATAAAAATATAGAATGAAATGTGCACAAATATACTTCAAAACATAAACTCTATTGGAGAGTTAGATCATTCCACATAAAAAGTAACAGGGATGAATCACCAATACTTTACTCCCACATACTATCTTTTGGTTAACTTTGAAAGTCCACAGAAGTATTTTGATGTGTACTACATAAAGAAGCTGTATAATGATGTACCACCCAAGAAAATCTTTGACATTTTTAGGGGATGTGTTTTATGTAGAAGTTTTCAAGGACTTTTGCATGCTTTACCCATATCTCTTTTGTATACATCTTAAAGAATTTTAACATCTTTGTCTTATGCGTTAATCTTCTTATACTTTATTGTTTTAATTTTTGGAAGCATTTCTCTACCTAAATATTTGCACTGTTCTAGTTTATTTTTCTTAACATTATCTTTAGTTGGCATGAAATATGCACTGCCATGTGGAGGTGCTGTAAAACACACAAACATACTTTGATCCTAATTGCACCATTTTTATAGGTTGCAAAGTAAATTCTCCATAAATTATGTCAATAAAATTCACTTGTTTAACATTAATTGTGCACAGAATCAAGAATAGATGTTTGTAATGGAAATGGTTTTACATCTCAACACCCTTTATGCAAATAAAGTAACAAAACATATATGGAATATAGATACCTTTCCATGCATTATTCTGTGTCATTCACTAACTAACTGATGAACATTTTCTTTTTATGAAACCAATTTTTAATCATTCCTGGTGAATCGGTTGACTATTTTCCTACCACTGAAGTAATTATTTGCCATATTTGATTAGTTAATGAATCAGTTGATCAATGATACCTGTTGCAGTTAAAATTATTAATATTGATAATAAAAGTGGAAACTAGGCAGACTTGATTATGCTCAAGAAAAATGGCATTTTATTTCATAATTTTTGAAATATGATAATGTTTGATAATTATTCAAGATGACGTATATCAATCAAAGTTCTATTTTCTGTTCGCAAAGTAAGTATCTTATAGCTACTGGAATAAGAACAGATTGTCTTTGACATGATTTACAGTGGCAACACATGAAATCTCT
Source organism: Unio delphinus (assembly GCA_029339505.1). Classification (NCBI taxonomy): domain Eukaryota; kingdom Metazoa; phylum Mollusca; class Bivalvia; order Unionida; family Unionidae; genus Unio; species Unio delphinus. The sequence continues at coordinate 1,175,458 of JAQISU010000114.1, read as the reverse complement.
AAGTATTGTTTTTATTGTTGCGAAAAAAAGCCCTAGTTATCTACTTTTAAAAACAAAATCTTGATCGTACCGACTGAAGAAAACTATTTATTTATTGATTCTCCTTTGTTGTATCCAGATAATTAGATTTTCTAATTGTGGGTATGAGTATATATGAACTTAGAGTTGATTTTTATTAAGCAGGTCAGAGTCGCTATGTGCCAGGAGTGGTTATGGATATAAAGTTAACAACATAGTGATTATTAATAAAAGAAACATGCACACAGACCCATACAATACAAAGCAAGCATGAAATAAAAAGCTTTAAAGGGTTTTGTAGAAGAGATGCAAAAGCAAACATGAAACAAAAAGCTTAAGTGTTTTGAAGAAGGGATGCAAAAGCACTAAATTTAGATGGTTCTCAAGTTGGATGATTGTTTCATTTGAAGTATTTCCCTTCAGAACTTAAAATAATTTCACTTGGAATGCATTAGTGGGATCTAGTGTCTTGATTTGTAAAAATATAAGAGATAGCTCACTCATTCTAATAAAAACCTCATGGATTCTTCTATACATTGGTTTAATTGAGTTTTGAGGGGATTAGAGTGAATCTCATTCGACCGACAGTTGCCAAGCCTCTTGATCACTACTGACATTTCTGATTAATAGAAATTCTTTAAAAATGCTTATCCCAGGGCTTGGTTGTCCAGGACCAAAACTGCTTTCCGGTTAACATGTGGGAATTAAGGCTTGTAAATTACTTAATCAATTATGATGCAAAACATTGATCTTAGGTTTATTTGTTAGGTATTATGTTTAAAATTTTGTTAACACTTTTATGAATTTAATAAGTAATGTTGATCAGTATAAGGACCCAGTAGTTCAAAAACTGTTCATGAGCATAAATCTTTACTTTATGAATATCTGAGACCTGCCTTAAATTATACCTCTTTGAAGTTATTTTCCATTATGTTTGGATATAGTAAATCTGTAAAAATCCCGTATTTAGTTAAAAACATAATATTTTATTTATATAAACGGTGCTCAAAATTGAAGCTTTGTAACCTTGCCTCCCCAAATTTACTGGCAATTTTCCAAATAGACCAGTAATTTATTAATGGATTTTACAATTTGTTTCAGTATTTTTAAGCAGAAAGCTAATCAGGATTAAAAGCTTTTTTTAAACACTGGATATTTCTCTGAGTAGCAGTTAGTATATGGCAGAAGTTTAATGAAATATCTCCAAGGAAAATGGCATTAAAGCAAAACACTACATTAGATGAAAGCATAGTAATAAATTATTTCTTGAAATTAACACATACAAAAATTTAACTAAAATATTAACGAGAAAGGGGAGGCTGCAGCTATTTTATAGGTTACAATTGGATGCAGTTTGGGTCTGAATTTGATCAGCAGAGCTTAAATCTGGTATTAGAAACTTAAATCTCTAATCCAGCAATCCATGTGTATTAAGTCTGACTTAAATTTGGCTAATGTCTTAATTAATTATGACATTGTGGGTTTAGAGTTTTTGGCTTGGCATGTGTGAATGTGAGAAAACTTGTCCATTGCTTCCTGTGGGTTGCCATCTTTGTTGACCATGATTCTGATCATTAATCCTATCTACACCTTGGCAGATTGAGCAAATGTTTCTGTGTTTCATATCCGTGAATTTCATTGGATGTTGTGGCAAGTGACCACATCCAGTCCAATTAATTTTTGTGACATTTGAACACTGTTCCCACATGATCGAGAGAAAGGTAGCACACAACTCATAAATAAGCATTTCCTACTATCAGTTCGTATTTGTCCAAATACATTTCACACTAAGAAACACCTGTGACAGTAATGGCTTCTCTCTCAGGTACTTAGTCACACTTTCAATGTTAAACTTACAAAAAAAATCCTTTAAAAGTCAAATGCCGCCACCATTTTTGGCCGATATACATTGCACTGATGTTACATGCTATCAGTTGGCGTTACAAAATAAGAGACTAATGAAATCCAATAGATGTTGCTAGGACAAAGCACTAAAATATCTGCTTCATCCGCCATAGTGTAGGTTAACATAAATAAACCTTGGCCAGCAAAGATGTTGGATTGGTGGCTATACCCACATTTTTTCTGGCTTCTATACCTTCACCAATTCTACTGGCTGTCATGTATAGATTATCCAGTGCTGAAAAATGACATTTAACCCACAACAACAACAGAAAGTTGAGAAACAATACAAAACGATACTTACCTTTTGAAAGATACTTGTCATCTTCAGTTGCCATCAAGTATTATTTGTCATTTAATTTGCATCTTTATTCTTTTAATGCATATTAAAATGCATCATATCAAAATTGTTTATCATCCATTGGAGAAATTGCTAAGTTGATTTGCATGCCTTTATCAAGTTTATGCATGCTGGGTGAAAGAGAGAATACTTTTAAAAAATGAATGCAAGGTGCATGTCCTGCAGTACCTTTGAGTTAACCATGCCTTTATGAAAGGTTAAAAAGACCTGTCATTCTTGCTGGCCAGAGTAACAAATTAATCAGGTGTCTAGTCTGTTTATCTGTTGAACCCATTTGGAAAGAATAAAATGCAGTTCTTTAATTCATCCTCATTATTTTCTACATGACTCTGTCTCGAAGTCTGAGCTTGAACTTTAAGGCAAATGGGACCTGTTAAAAACAAATAAGACACTTATTCATATCTGACAAAGAACTCTTTTAGATGGCATATAATTGCTAACTTAAAATAGGGATCAGACCGCTCAAGTAATTTAGTGGTTATGGTGTCCTCCTTGCATGCTTGCAGGGTTCAATACTGGTAAAATCATACCAAAGACTTTAAAAAATGGTACTAACACCTGCCTCATTTAGCACTCATCATTAAGAGGTTAGTGTTAGGACTGGTTGGCCTGGTGTCAGGATAATGTGACTGGGTGGGATATAATGCTATGTCTGTGACATGATGCCCCAGTGCATGCAGTATAAACTGCATGTCACACTGCAGACATCAAAGTGAAAATTTCAAAGCTACATTACAAATCCAAATCAACACACACACACACACACACACAATACAGATCAGATGGGTTGAAGGAATTACAACTTTGCAAGTTGTGTCAGAGAAGATTAGATGAACTACGTGCTATGCAACTTCCTTCTTTGACGAGTTCTCATTTTAAAAAAATTCTCTAAGTCTCACTCACATATGATCATTTTCATACAATTCTGTTTTAATTCTCAAATATTTTTAAATTTTACAAAATTATTATTTTAATTCCTAAGAAGAAAACTGTCAAAGCTGAGCAAATTCAGAGCAATGTAATTTTATATTGTGTTTTTGTTTCAACAGAAAGTTGTTATATACCTCACCCAACACATCTTTTTCTTGGAAACTAACAAATGGAGCAAATTGTTCCAGGGAGACATCATAGAACAGTTTGTAACATTGTCCTTTTATATATATATATAAAAGGACAATGTTACAAACTGTTCTATGATGTCTCCCTAGAACAATTTGCTCCATTTGTTAGTTTCCAAGAATATATATATATATATATACATATATATACAATCATTGTCTGTTTGCTCATAGTATGTGTCAATCAACACCTTTTGATCTGTTGGTCATGTCTATAATATATAGCAAATAAGGTATCCATTCACATTTAGACAATTAAATTGGCATCCTGTGATGTTATTGCAGAGAATGTATTTGGTGATGGAACTTTGTGAAGGTGGAGAGCTTGCAGATGCTTTAAAAGAGAGGAAGTATTTTCCAGAAGATGAAGTCAAGAAGATAACTAAAAAGTTGGCCAGTGCAATTACATACTTACATAAACACGGTATGTATATATTAGTTAAATCCCAATATTGTTACAGCTTTTGAAGTTTTCTTCAAATCAGTTTCACCCCATGTTCATGGGTACAGTGTCTTAAGAAATATTGCACAAAACCACTGATAAATAAAAATAATTAAGAGTCCCTTTATGATTATGATGGATTTATTATTGTTAATAAAAATAAAACTTTAAGATCATATAGCTTTCATTATGACATGGATTCCCTGTGTCACCTGTAGAACATTTCCATTTTCAGTTTCATTGAAAACCCAGTACTGGACCAGTTTAAGACCTATTTAACATAGGGCATCTAGCATGAGTGCCTTAAAATCTGTACAAATGATACTGGCCCATATTCAGATTAGGCTTCTGTTACTAATTTATATATATATATAACTATTAAACACACATCTCATCAAAAAACTGCAGAACCAAACTGAACAGGGATAATAATTCTGTCATGAAGGCATTGTAACTTGGCATACTGATTTTCATTGACAAAAGCATGACATACTGATTTATCATTGATACAAGATTGGCATACTGATTTTCATTACTACATGCATGGCATACTGATTTTTATTGATACGAGCATGGCATACTGATTTTAATTGATAAAAGATATGCATATAGGGCGCTCACCAGTTATTATGTACTTTTCAGAGAGTGACCTATGTAACATGAAGTTGTTTGCATTTGTAACATGCACAATAGTCATTGTTGGCATATCTTTATGCTGCTTTAATGTAACGGCCGTGACTGACATTTCTTTGGATACTGTACTTGTGGAAATTTATACATGATCTAAGCACTTTGTATAACAAAATAGATGTTCCCATGTGTTTGACAAATTAACCAAAATTACTTTAACACTTATTAAAATATGGAAAACGAATTTTGCTGAAGTAGGCAATAGCAGCTACTGAACTTACAATGAACAAATTACAAAATAGAGAAAAAAAAGTTATTGGCTCTTTTTTTCTTCAATTTACTTCTGAATTTCAAGAAGTGAAAATGACCATGCAGAGCTAACAGTTTAAGTGAGTCCAAGCTGTATACTCTAGAACCTAAATTACACTCATCAATCATACATCAAAATAAAAAGAATTAAAAGTTCTTCTAACAACACCTAAGATGTACAAAGTATGTATTATATAGCCAGTATAACCAGTGAAGAAATCCTGGGAAATTCTTTTTCTTTAAAATTCTAACCCTTTGCAAAAATATGAAACTGTGGAGTGCCACCATACTGATTTGGTTAATACAAGCCAGGAAGACCAGCTTTGATTTATACAATCATGGAGCACAGATTTTAATTAATACAAGCATTGCACAATAATTCTGATTAACAATGACATTTTGACAGCAAACAGGGCATGTAATTTAATATGCCACACTATTTCATTTCTGTGATAGTGTCAGAAAAATTGATTTTCAGCATGAATTAGCTGTCCTGCATACCTATTCCTCTGAAAATCAATTAAGACTATTATTTTCTATTCAAATATGGTGTAAATGTCTTTAAAAAATTATGCAATCTCACTCGGTGGTAGAAAGTAAATTTTACCAAGCATAGTACAAACTGTCATACTTGCAAAAACAATTTACGACTGTTTACAGTTGTGTGTGTGTATATATATATATATATATATATATATATATATATATATATATATATATATATATATATATATATATATATATATATATATATATATACATGCGTGTGTGTGTATGTGTTTCCTATTGCAATTTTTTTAAATTAGGGTTTTGTTTTCTTTTTATAAATATCATATGTATTATAATGATTAGTATATATAATGTATTGAGCATTTGAAGTACCAGGCTAATTAAACCAGCTCAGTTAGATGCACAAAGGAATGTTGAGGAATGTTTAAAAAATTGGAGTGGGGTGGGGGAATTCATTTTGATTGGCATCGTATATTCTATTTACATTTAAGGTATGCCTCTCCCTTAATTATTTGCACACATTGGGATCCAAAAACAGACCACACTAATTTTTAAAAGACCTTAAAAAAATGGAGATTTCTGAAGCAGATAACATCCCACATGATGTTGCAAGAAACTGGATGGTCTTACATTGTATATTACATCACTGCTTTTTGTTTGTTACTTTTTTTACAACAAAGCAAAAATTCCTTTATTTAAAAAACTAGGTATAATTGTTTGAAACTTCTGTCAGCATTGAAAATCAATTTTTTAAAATTAAGTTTTCATGAGTAAAATATTGATAAAGCAATTTCGTTGCAAGTTGTAATGAAACCTCTTCTCATCTTTGAGGAAATCTGATTACCAATTCAGGAATTTTAAGTTCAGTACAAACTATGGAACTTGCTTTCTTTTTATTTACCAAGTATTTATTTTGCTTGGTTGCCTCGCTATGTTTGATCACATTTGTGAATGAGTCAGCGAATTTAATGTAGTTTAATTAAAATACTTACATAATAATATGTACAAATGTTCGTTTGATCAATTAAATTGAGTTGACCGGACACTTCACTGAGAACAGGAGTTCTTACACACACAGAATTTACACGCCTTTTACATTTTCTTTTATTACATTGACCCCCCACCTCCCATTATTTGATTTTAGATGTAATTAACATGGTAATACAATGCAGGTCTGCTTTCAGTTGAATGTAAGAATACAAATAAATATTTCCACAAGGCCGAGATCAAAACACAAATCAACACTTAATTAGTTTCTCACAGAAATGCATGTTGGCATAGCTGTGAGGGTAGATTTCCATTTTTCACATTTGAATGAGAGGTCATATTGTATTTAGGATATTAATGAAACTAGAAACCAAATTGTTAAGATGAAACCATTTACAGATTTTACTTGATTTAATTGGTATTATTTATTAAAGAGTTATCACATGTTGGCATTAGTAAGATTTTCATTGATCAAAATTTTTACCAGAGTGATTTGCAGTGTAGAGATCGAGAATGTTATTTGGATATAAAATATGACAGAATGCATGTTTTCTTTTTAAAACTTGAGAATTTAATGAATCTGATTCAATTGCCATTTTCAATGATAAACTACAATATATAATTTCATTTAACTATTTTAATCACTATTTTCTTTATATTCAATAAATAGGGGCCAATTAAATATATTGTGTATTTTATAGCCACCAAATTAATATCCAAACTTGACCCTGCATTTTAAGTTATTTTACTATGTAATGATCCTTACTTGGGTGCAGATATTTGACTAAGGATTGCACAAGAAACAAATGCACACCAGCCTCCAAATTTTAATTTAATTTTGTATTGCTTGGAATTAGCTTTCTAAAATATTTGTTTTTGAAAAGTTAAATGTTTAACATTTCTCATTCATTAATTGTCCTTAATTGTTTTCTGCAGCATGAATGAAGAGCTTGTAGTTTCAAATGTAAATGTCATTCTAGATTATTCTCTCAAAATTATTCTTACCTGGTATGTTACAGATAGGTAAGTTTTTAATAAATTAGGAAAATTAGAAAAGGAAATTTTATAAATAAGATGACAAGTATCAATGTTTTAAAAAGCCTTTAAGCTTTTATTTTTAACTGGAAAAGTTTTCTTTTCCTTTCTCATTAGATTATGTATATACTGTAAATAATAAAGGTTCAACATGTTTAAATGGTTTTATTTAGCTGTACCACAAAATCTACTGCCTTATCCACCTCTCCCCTATCACTATCTGCTGTATGTTTCCAGTATTTTACTCCCTAGAAGCATATGTTTCCTGTGTTTGAGGATAACTAATGTCACAAAAACCACATACTCAACCAACTTGGATCTGCAACCTGTCCTGGATTTCACCAACAGAACTTAAGATCAAACATTAAACTTAGTCTATAGACTAAGAATCCACTGATCAAACTGGTTGCAATTTTAGTTTTAAAAAATTGGCCAATCAGATTTCTTAAGTCTCTATGTAACTTCAAGGCTCAACTTAGTAAAATTGGAGCCAGGTTATTTAGAGTACTATGTAATCATTCAATGTCAATTTAGTGATATTACTATATCTTGAACTTGGCACAATTGGGATTTCTTATCAGTTGTTTTGCAGCCTATAGCAGTCTTTAACTTAATATAAGTTTAGTTACATTAGTAACATCTGATGCAAGATTGTAGACACTATAGCCAGATTTCATTATTTACTATTCAAAAATTTACCCTACATTTTGCCACTTAATCCATTTTTTTAATTTGTAATTTTTGGTTGGTTTTAATGTAATTTATAAGACATTTTTGGCTATGCCATGCTGAGGAAATGGGAACTGAGTTCCTTTACTTCGCAACTGGTCTGGACTGTAAGAAACAATGGAAATAAAAATATGGTTATATGGCTTTACAGCAATCCTTTGATGTTTATTTTTAATTTCTCTTTGTATCCATGCATTGGCTTGTTTACAGAAAAGAGCTCCTATGTTTGATAATCACTTGCATGCAAACAGCAAAGACCCTAACTCTGTTATTGTATATTATGCAGTTATTGACCTTTGTTGAGGTAAACATTACATTTTTTTAAACCAAGAGATTGCATATTTACTGGCACAAAATTCTGATCAACCAGCACATTCTGTGGCAACAGTTGGATCTATGATGATTACAGTATGGTGGAAGTTATAGAACTGTTCATGATTACTCTATAAGGGGGTCCCTTCTTGTACGTGAAACGGCCTTAAACTAAAGTATGTTACATATAAAATAGAAGTAGAAAAGCTTTATAATAGTTCCATGTTATATCAGAGACTGTGTTATACTGAGGTACTTTATAATCAGAGCACACTGTTCATGAGAAAATATACTATAATATATATATATATATATATATATATATATATATATATATATATATATATATATATATATATATATATATATATTATTCATATTATTCATTCATTAATATTCATGGGAAAATATACTATTACTAGTGGTATTGGTTGTTTTTATTTGGAAAATATTACTTTAGTTTAAAGATTGAATATTGTTTTGACGTATTACAATCTATGCAGTTTTGTTTTGTTTTTCCAGATATAGTCCATAGAGATTTAAAACTAGAAAATATACTTCTTAGTCAAAATCCACATGATCCAGAGGATAAGTTACATATAAAGGTATGAAATTTTGTGTTTCTTGCACTATCTTTGTCTCACAAATATTAAAATGAAATATTGTTTCTGTTATTACATTATACATGTAATTTCTTCAATATTCTTATCATAGTTATTTGACAATTTTCATCAAGTTATTATTAAAGCAAGTATCTGATTTCATATACTGCTTGTCATTCATGTTACAATGAGTTTTCAAAAGCTTGAGTATGCACTCGACAGATTGATTTATTGATTCATTTATTGAGTGTGCACTCTGCAGATTGATTTATTGATTCATTTATCGAGTGTGCACTCCGCAGATTGATGTATTGATTCATGTATTCATTGATCGATTGCATAATTGGTGTTTAATGGAAAATCAGCACATAGAAGGTTATATCATGCCTAGGCAATTGCGAACGCTATATCTTGCCCAGAGACACAGTAAAGCATCCAACCTAGCCTAGTCTAGACAGGAATGGAACTGACACCTACTGTCTGGTCACAAGTTTGGCACACTGTCTGTCCAAGAGTCATTGTGATATTGTAAATAAATGGCCTGTCAGTAACGGCACCAACCAGATATTTGTATTTGTAAAATAAATAATAGCTAGACACAACATGTTAAGAAATATTTAAATTTCTTTTCTCAGGTGACTGACTTTGGCTTATCAGTAGTTAAAGGAGTAGGTTATGAGAATATGATGCAAGATTTCTGTGGGACTCCTAATTACATGTGTAAGTATTTCGGCTAAAAAAGTCCACATTAGTGGGAAGCAAGACATTACTGTGTATTTTTCCCACGGCAGTGAAAATAACATCAGCAGATTTTGTTTTAGCTCACCTTGCCAGGTGAACTTATGATATGGTTCTTTGTTTTTCATTTGTCATCCATTGTCTGTATCATCATCATCATCATCATCATCATTATTATCATGCACACTTGACATCAACATCATATTCTCCAAAACAGAGTTTGACCAAATTTTTAAAAAATCATACTGGCATGAATTTGTTTAAATGATTCCAGTCCACTGTTAATATGGCAGTCATTACTAAAATTAAAATATATATAAAACTGTAAAACTTTAAAAGACTTTTCTAAAAAAAACTGATAAATAATTTGACTAGATTTTATGGAAAGAATTTTGTACTGAAGTTCTTACAAAAATGGCCATCATTACTTAAATATAATTTTTTTTAAATGGCTTCACAATATTCACTCAACAGAATTTAAGCAAATTTGACAGAAAGAATCCCAGCATAAGTGTCTACACAATATCAAATACAGACACCGTTGCAAAAAACATAAAGACCTGAAAACAACTTTGCAAAACCTGAACAGAATAATTTTACAAAGTCTGATAAAAAGTATATATACATGAAGTTTCTTCAGATTTGTTTCAGTGATGCTGATTCATCATTAAGAATGGCAGCTGTTACTAAACATTAAAAAAACTTTCAACAATTTCTTTTTCAAAATTACAAAACACAATTTGACTAACTTTGAACAAAATCATTCAAGCTTCGATGGCTTCCAGATTTATGCCAGATATGCTGATCTTCCATCAAAAAGATTCCTATAAACCCCTCAAAATTGAAAAATCTTTAAATTACTTCTTAAAAACTCCTCAATAGAATTTAACCAAATTTGACAGAAAGCATCCAAGCATAAGGACCATTTAAGTTCATACAAATAAAAAATAAAACTTTAAAAAATACTTTAAATGAATTTAATGTAACCAGCGCATTGGAATTTACCAAATTTGCCCCTCAAAAAAGACATTCTGGTATGTAGAGTGTTAAACATTTTGCAAATGATGCTGATTTGCTATTTAATATATCCTCCAGAATTTGGAGATGAGTACTTACAAACCAATAAACAGAATGTGACCAAATTTTGACAGAAAGTTTCATGGCTTAAAAATCATACAAGTTCTTTCAAATGATTCTAATCTGCCATGATATATAGAAAACATTTAATAACTTCAAGAATGTCACATGACTTGATCAACAGCAGAATGTCTTTTGCTTGGAAGCCTTTCACATTTATAGAAATGCTGTTGAGCCAGAATTGATCATTACTGAAAACAGAAAGATTTTGCACAACTTGATCTCCAAACATGACCTATCAATTTGACCAACTCTGACTCCTTGAACTAGAATAAAAGACTTTCTATTAGTTGATAAATGATATTGATGTACCTTCAAATATGGATGAATGTAAACAAAAAAAACTGGGGGAAAAACTTGTACATCAAGAAATTTCTACAAAAAGCCTCCTACTGATCCAGATTTATTAGCTAACTGATCTTGGTTATTAAGTAGATGTCATTTGGGTAAGTACTCTCAAACCCATAATGGCCTTTAAAGCTTTTCATTTGGATCAGTTCCCTAAACTCCACTGATTGATTCTCATAACAGATGACATGTCATTTGGATGTCAGGACACTTCATTCCAAACCATGTTTTCTCACTCCATTTTCCTTGCAGTCAAAATCACTCATTGAAAATCTGTATGGAGGTTTTGGTAATTGTTTTTCTCTGCTGGTAATTCCTATGTTTCTCAAACCCCGTGATGATTTTTTTTTTCTTCTTGCTCAGTGAATTTTTTTACCTTGGGTTCAGTGTTATATATTTTATAGCAGTGCTTTGATCATTTGATTAACTTGCACGCCTCTTGTTTTGTTGCCAATACTAGTCTTAATGATGATGGTGATATCGTACATTATACATTATGCATATCATTTTTTATTTCACATACATGCTTATTATTAGCTAACATTACATGTATTATTTAATTTGGTCAGTGGCCTACATTACCCTAATAAAGTCAATAAAATCAATGAAGACAATACCAGTTTTCCTAGCTAATGTTTCATCATTAAATCTAAGTTTCTAACAGTAAACTCTAAAATATCCACAATAGCTTAATATATAGGAGTACTGCACTGTAGTGTGATAAGACGTATTCTTACATGTTACATCATTCTAATGGTTCACTAATGTGACACCTTTGACAACTGACCTCTGACCTTTTTGTTTCAGCTCCAGAGATAATTGACAACAAGTCATACAGTCAACAGTGTGATATATGGGCTATGGGTGTAATTGTATTTGCACTGTAAGTAGGAATCTAATAAAGTAATAAACGTTTACTTCAGGTTTACACCTAGTTAAGGCTTTAATTTTTATGGTATCATGGAGTTTAGGTTAGTAAATGAACTTCTAAATATTTTAAATTTATCTGTTTTCATGCAGAAGCTGCAATTAATTCTCTCAATCTAGTACTTTGTTTGCGAATGTTTTACCCATTTGGCCTTTATGCTCACTTGAAAAAACTTAGATTTTATTAGTTGATTGCTTAATTTTGAACCAGTCTTCAAGGAGAAATCAAAGTCAGAGACCATCGTACCATGCAAAATGCCATCTACTTACACAGATGTCATCTATATGGCAAATGATATTTAGGAGGAACTAAGCAGGAATTCCAAGTGAGGGTAAAAGAACACTTAGGCAAATTTGTAACCAATAGGATTCCACCAAGTGCCTAAACACTTTCACATATCTGACCGGTGCTTCGAGTGGCAAAGTGATTCTTTCAGGGGGATTTTCCAGGCTCTTTCACCTTTGATACTGGCTGCCATGTGTAGCCTATCTTGCTCTGAAAAATTGCATTAAACCCTATAGCAGCAATATCCTTACCACAGCATAAACTGTGTTCATTAACAGATTATAGAAATTATTAGATCTGATCCAGATCTCACTAGTAGAACCATTTATTGGAAAGATTGTAGAGAACATCTACAGCTGGTAGGGATCAACATCAATATTTAATTGAGTCTCTGCATTTTTTTAATTTATTCTTCAAAGAAAAAAAAATGGAGATATATCTTACCTCACTTGTAAATGCATTTGTGAGTGTATACAGGTAGATGTCCATCACAGATGTAATGTTTACACTCCAGGGAGGACTTGATTGAGATTGGGAAATAATGTGCTGATGTTTTGAAATTAACAAGAAATCTAAAACTAGATGATCTTAACCTCTAGATGTGTATACATATGATATAGGAATTAGAAGATGAGTAAATATGTTCATATACATGTAATATACATCATATTGTGGTCATTTCTATCCCCCAAGACTTTATCGAGGGATGATAGCTTTTGAATTACAGATTACTTTATCTGACTGACCAGCAACCATTAAATTTGTTCAGAGTAATATTTTTATTATAAAAAATAAAATTGTAAAGTCACTTAGCCTTAAATAGGTCTAGGACTCGAGCTGATTAACAAATTATTGGTTAAAAAAAGTATTGATAATAATTGTATTAGCAGTTAAGGTTGTGCAAAAAAGATTTAAATGATGCACAAAAGTAATTGACATTTCAATGTTAAATTTGTTTGATGTATATATCAATAAAGGTTAAGTTAACAAAATGAAGGTCAAAACTTGACCCAGTTGCATGTCTAATTAACCACAATAAATCAGCAGCTACCCATATAAAATTGAATATTAAACTAATCATTTTTAAAAATTTGGTCGCATATATTTAATAAAATTTTGATCAAGGTTTATTTAGGCACTTGATAAATGTATGACTTTTGAGGTGAATTAGTTTCTGATTGGTTATATTTTTATAAATAAATTAATGGTTATCTTTTTCTTATAAATTTTATTTACTCTTACTTTCCAAGATATTATGAAATCATTTTTTTCCTTCCTGTGTATTAATATTTTGGGGTTTTGCAATAAAATGACATTGGGGGGGGGGGGGGTATTTAATTATATATTGTACATTATTGTTTATAATTAAAGTCTGACTGCAAACTGTGTAGACCCTTATGTCTGTGATAATGCGCCAGCATGATCAAGGTCTGTGTAGTTTAAAGTTGAACTCCGCTTATAAGCAAGAATATAATATATATTTGGACTGAGATCCATTTGTTTTCACATTATCTTGGCTAAATCTTTATATTTATGACATTTTACAAGCATAAAATCCAGGAAAATTGATTTCCCATGAAAAATAGTTAATTTGTCATTTCTTTTATCGAAACATCCACTGAAATCCAAAGTCAGTATAAGCTAATTCCAGTGTGTTTATACCATTTGTTATATAGACATCATACATTGCACAAAGAGACAAAGATGAGTCTTATCTTTAAGTCTGTTAGGACCTTGTGCTTTAATTCCTCAACCAAAACTAAAAGGCAGATGGCACAGCTTAGATTTTAGTCAGCTACTTTGTCTATCTTACCTTTATTTACTTTATTTCCATCTAATGTTTCCAAAAATTTGATGTAAAATGAGCTTAATCAGGTAAAAGTATCCATGTCATGTATTTAAAATGAAATAAATTCACAGAATGCTTCTTAACATTTATTTTGATGGAATTAAAATGGAAATGTTGAAATCTTTTAGTTTTTAACTACCCATAATAGTAGCAGGTTCTTTTGAAAGGATGTTGCATTTTATGTAATATTGCATTGCAGGATTCTAGTTATCATTTTTTTTGTTTTCTTTCGCAGACTATGTGGAAGTTTTCCGTTCAGATCCAAAGATAAAGATGAAGATTCTTTGTTTGAATTAATAAAGAAAGGTCAGCTAGACTTTTCGGATGAAGCATGGAATGAAGTTTCTGCTGATGGTATCTTTCATTACAATATTTGAAACTTTTTCTTTCCTGTGTCTTTTAGTCAACTGAATTATGTTGGTTTTGACCTGTTGAGTAATGTAACTGGAGATATTTTTGGCAAGGGAAATAACTCCTAAATTTTACAAAATCTAGATCTTATTGTCAATGTTATCTATGTTTTCTCATCTCAGATAAATATACACCAAAACTAAAAAATGTCGCAGCTATTTTTTGTCTGAATAAAAAAATTACTGTAAAATTAATAAAATTCTAAGTTAAATATTCATCAGTATTCTTATTGTTCTTTTGGCCATTTGCATCACTTATGTTTGAATGAATAAAACAATAAAAGCATGATATATTTCTGTTAGGAGGAGTATTAGGAATTATAGTAAAATTCAGTTATCATGCAGATTTGTTACAGGCCAAAATGGAGACATGTTATGTCTTGTCATTATCAGTGTATCAAATGTTAATCAAACCTTTATAGACAGAGGATATCAGTTGTGATTGTTATTTGTTTGTCTTTCAATTTATTTTTGTAGCTAAGAAATGCATAGAGGGGATGTTGAAAGTGGACCCAGCCCACAGATATGCAGCCAGTGAAGTTTTAAGTCATCAGTGGTTAACAGTAAGTACAGTAATTAATTAAAAACTCTATATCAGACTTTAGCAAGAATAATAAATTGTCATAAACTGCACTATAACATGCCTTATTACATTAAATACTCTTCTACGAGTAACCACGTTATTTCTGACCACATTTTTAATGCACAGATTGATTTTATAATAAAAACGCTCAGTTGTAAGCATCAGCCTGCTGCATTCGGCCAGCAACCACGACGTCTTGGCAAAAAATGCATTTTGACTCTGCTGTGAATGACTGCATTGCAAAAACGGGGATAAACTTCACCAACCTTTTTGTAATCTAATGACCGCTTATGTGAAGAAGAAAAAAAGGAAGCATGCTACTTGAATCTGAATTTTTTTTATACGTTATATGTAAACCAGACTAAAGTACCTATAGAATACACATATCCAGCTTCCCGGCCTTATGATGGGTACAAGTAGGACCCAGTATCCAGCTCTATGAATGACTGTATCGCAAGAACAGAGAAAGACACCAATCACTTTTATGTAGTCATTTGTAACAATGATTGATTTAATGGTAAAGATTATTCTGATTAAAAACTCGCATGAAAAGAACAACAAAAGAAAGAGATTATGGCTACTGATTTGAATAAAGTGACTGATGGTCCAGTTCATTAACCAGGCTAATGTACATATCGCCAATTGCCTCTGTAGTGACAAGATTAAGGTAGTGGTCACACATATTGTTTGTCTTTAGAGTTAATCTAGATTGCCTTTGGGTGAATAAGGTCCTTGTCTATTAAACCAGCAAGTGAGAATTGTGTGCGAAATTCGATCAATAGTGTTCAAGGCTTGTGATTTGTTTTGGGTACTCCCCATGTTAAAATGATTACATCTCAGTCACCAAGCCGTTGTCTATTAAAGTTGGTTTATAGAATTAATACCCGTGTGTCTTCTTTTAATTAAGCTGTTGACCTTTGTGTCTGAGCAAATTTCTGGATGAGATAACTGATTTTTTTTTTTATTCCATTAATTGTTAGATATGCAATGCACATGTACAGATTTTTCATATTTTTCCAAAGCATATATAGTCAAAACCATCTTTACAATTGATATTACAACTGAGCACGAATAGTAACACCTAGTACCTTTACAACAATGAAAGAACCTCCAACTTAAATGAGACAAATTTCAATGCAGGAGAAAATAGTTATTGTTACTACACAACTGTCAACCCTCACGATTTTTGTGAATTTCACAACTTTTTCAATGATTTACTGATTCACACTGCATTCAGAAAATTCATGAATTCCACAATTCTCAATTTTTTAAAATCTTTATTAAAATAACCGATTTCCTATTAAGCACTAGTCTTGATATTGTCAGTTGCCAAAATGGTCCATTACTACTGGTCACAATATTAGTGAACTTTAGCTGATTGGTACAATTAGCCTGATAGCAAGCATGTTAGCATATTTTAATCATATATAAGACAAGTTTTGCAAATGCTTTTAAGAAAAACTGGGGTCTAACCTGAATTTTGTTCCACGCATGCGCAGCCAACTACTGATTTGAATTACCATTAGACAACGCATCTTGAAAATGTTTTCACCACCATGGAAAACAATAGCTAGAGTTTCCTCTGACCCTTGTCACTCCATTTTTTTATATTTGGACATATATGCAGGGTCAGAGTCCATTTCCTATCAAAAAGTTGGAATTCACAGACACCATTTTATGGTGGCATGGGATAGCCAATTACTAGACGGCCCAGCAAACTTGAATGACCTTTCATCGAGAAATACCTGCTTGAAATTGATAGGAATACAATTTATTTTCTCAGTAATCATGAGCATAGTATTCGTCATGTCTTTACTCTGCTGACATCAGAGATGAAAGTACATTGTAGCTGAAATTTGACCTGGATCTGGCCATTTTCAGTCTGAGTATATGACTATACAAATCTTGCAGCCTACATGTCAATGACATCATCTTAGGTCATATAGTCACGTGATATTGACAATAAACAAATTTCCAAAGTTTT
Organism: Unio delphinus; assembly: GCA_029339505.1. Lineage (NCBI taxonomy): Eukaryota > Metazoa > Mollusca > Bivalvia > Unionida > Unionidae > Unio > Unio delphinus. Next base: position 1,158,241 of record JAQISU010000114.1, on the reverse strand, counting down.
TGTTCATAGAATTTGGACATATTGTATAGAAGTCACTTTATGTTTATTAATAAATATAATCCACACTTAATTCTCAATATATATATATATTCTGAGAACAATGACCAGAAACCAGTCAGTATCGCAGCAGGTTGGAGAAAGTACCAAACACAAGTCAGATGTGACTTTGTTGGTGTCACGTGACACTTTTATATTGACATGTGCTCTCTGCATAGTGAATCTGTTTTCTTCAAACTGGTGCAACATTTACAGATTGTCTGTCATTGTTTTCACAATATATATTTTGAGAAGTTTGTTTTTTCATTTTTCTATAAAAATTATGTGACTTTCATTTATGTTTGATTTGTTTTCCTACAGCAAAATTAGAAATGGTGTATTGTTGATATCACGTGACTATGACCTCTGATGTCACTGACATTTAGGTTGTGAGCATTGTGTAGGCATGTGACTAGGAATACAAATGGCCAGATCCAGGTCAAATTTCAGCAATGATGTACTTTTGTCTGAATTCACACAAATCACACACACACTTTCAAGGGAGAATATCAAAAAGCTAGCTCTTTCTACTTTTGTGAATTCATATCCATGACAAACTCAAAGTCAGGAAGTCCCTTTTTCCCAGGGAGTGATATGATGAAATAGTTCGTCCCTGCCCAAGAGTGAAGACAGGATGAAAGACTCAATATTTTTTACACAGATGAGGTCTCTAAAGAATTCATAATATGTGGTCCTTCTAATTAGTCGTCTTCATCATAACTAAGGTGTAAGAAATGTAGAATTTTGATAATCCAGTAAATGAAGTTTATACTGTATTTATCTCCTATTATTTATTTTCCCAAGACTGCACGATCTTCAGATGGTAGGATCCTATCTAGTTATAATGATGATGGTGACTATATGGATTTTTTTTCCACATGTGGCCTTAGAGACATCCAAGGTCTTTTCTGGATCATACCAAAAATTGTTGTCCCTCTGGATGCAGAAACATTATTTCAGGGGTTTATCCCTAGAGTGGTTAAGTTCTCATGATTAAGGAATCAAGAACACCAGTCTGCGACCATTGTACCAGGCCTGGCTAGACCATTTAAAAAACACTCCATACCATGCATTTGACGTATGATGGAGGAGCAGGTGCAAGGGGAGGAAGTATGTAGAACTCCTCCTTCCCAAAGGAGGAAGGTGATCTCTTGAGAGATATGCCTTCTCATGTAATGTCCATTGCTCCATTCAATATTAGATTAAATTTTTTGTCCAAGGTTTGGTCAGACATCTGGGATGATGCAAGAGTCCTTTCCTCAATATGAGAAGGTTACAAGTTTTGCATCTAGGATACTCAACCTCTTTCGAGGACCCCTATTCTTTTGTACTAGTCTCAAAGGAAGGGTAAAGTAGGGGAAGAATAAAATAAGACATCTAGGATTTTATTCCTGCAATGTCTTAGATTGGCAATGTTTTGACTCATCAATAGTTCTTCTTTGAACAACTTCTTTCTAGAAAAGCATGTCAAGATGGATAGCAGCTTCACCCAGGAATGCAATCAGGTCAGAAACATGGTCAGTCTCCATCATTTTCCAGGATGCATCTCACAGCTAATAGGAGATAGAGCACAAGAGAGAAGTTCTGCAGGGTCAGTGGGTTTGAGAATAAGCTTCTTCCACATCAGCAAGATAGAAAAAGTGTGGGGGGGGTTCCTGCACTTTTCAAGGATGCATCAACTACACAAGGCATTTTTACATTATCATCACTACAGACAACATGTCAGTTGTAGCTTTTATCAGATAAAAAAGGGGAATTAATTCTCTTATCTCAGCTTCAAGTTTGGAATCTACTCTACTTACTCTCAGTTTGCCACATTTCATCTTATTTCTAGACAGGTTTTCCACAAAAAGAGAAGGAAAATGATAGGCATCTTTAGATAGTCTATTGACATGATTAGTTTCTGAGAAAGATTGTTAAATTCATTTCTCAGGCTAGACTGCTCTGTTTGCCTGGTGGTTAGAGCATCTGCCTCTGATGTGGAAGGTCATGGGTTAGTGTTAGGACTGTTCAGCCTGGTGTCAGGATAATGTGACTGTGTGGGACATGATCTTACATGTCTGTGGCATGAAGCCCCAGAGCTGGACATCACTAAAAACTGCCATACCACAGACATCTTAGTGATACAACTGAAACTGTTAAAGCTATGTTAAAAATCTAAATTACACACACACACACACACAACCTAGATAATCAACATCAAAGCTTTATAATGCCAAGTGTCTGTAAATGGTGCAATAGGTAATGCGATGATCCAATCTGCCCTCCCCCCTGCCCTCTTTAACTGCAGTTACAGATTTTCTTCATTTTATATTTAAAGAAAAGGTTATCTTAGTATCTACCTGTGCTTCTGATATTTTAGCAGCCATCACCTTGATGTGGATTGTTTAACTGTTAAACGAACTTGTCAGTCTTTCAGTAAGATTTTTCTGTCTCTTTGAAAATCAAATCCTATGAGGTTAGGAACAGCCCTGTATCTTGGACCTTCTGAAATCATTCCTGTTTGAATGTCACATCTTGTTAAGACTACTCTCCTGAATGGATTATGGTTTCATCAACATTGGGTTTTCACCGACTTGTCTTGCATCATGGACTTGTTCCTACATTAAATTGATGTTGATCTAACCTCCAAAATGGCTGCTTTAAAATCTGCTTCTCCAAAATGGTCGACATTTGAATGACATCTTGTTAAGTCATATATCAGACTTCCAACATGTCCATGATTTGATGAAAAGTAGACATACTTGACCTTTCAGTAAAATCAGAGGTTATTTCATGTATTTTTTGTAGTATTATGGATCTTATAAATAAAGAGACTTGTACACATGGATTTTGATGAGACTTGGTATTTATTGTATTTAATAAACAAATTAATAGCACTTTGATCTTGATTTTGTCATCAAACCTAGTTTGTGGATATATCTGAAGAATATCCTGAATGATGTCAGTTCAAAGATGTGGGTTTCAAAATATAAAAAAATAGATCAATTGATTGAACCAATCCTAATATGTACTTATATCTTGACAGTATAATTTATCAGTGGGGCACCATTTTGTGGATATTAAGGAAGCTACAAACTATAAATAAAAAGACTGGACAAACAATGAATCTTGCATAAAAACAGATGGACATCATCACCGTTCCATGTGCACAGATCTACCAAGCAAAAAGTACAATCAATTCACAGTATGTGAAAGAATTTTTTTTTATAGTAAGGTTTCTATTAAGGAAATATATTGCATTTCTACTCGTATTTTGTCCTCTTTGTTTAGGGAGTAAGTAGAGACTCCACAAATGTGTTAGAGATGATGAAAGCTTGGACAGATCTGAAAATCAAGAAAGATGATGGGGAATCTAGTTTAACAAATGGAGACATAGATGATACATTTCAAGAGGAGACAACAAATGATGTCAGATCTGAAAGGGAGAGCACACCCTCAGAACATCATACTGGTTCAAGTCAGAATGGCCCAGAAGTCAAGGTAAAAGAAAACAAAGTACTCAAAATTCCATTATAGGTTTGAAAAGAAAGCAAAAAATTTTTCATATGGGAAAACATTTAACTTGCTACTGGGATGAGAATGGACAGAATAGCAAGGGATTTGTACCATATAATCTGTAATTTTTGTGCATTTTTTTAAACATTTTTTTAATGTAAATTCCTATAAAATTGCTATATACCATAGATCCCTTAATGTTATTGATTCCCAAGTTTCCATTCTAATTTTTACAAAATCCCTTTAATATATACAATACATTTGTGGGAGTAGTACAAGATAATGTTGTAGAAAAGAAGTAGTATGTAAAGGATGTAGACATCATCAAAAGTCATCATGCCACTCAGATCTCACTAATCATCTGAATATCTCTTCTTAAATTAACCTGTTGAAATATTTTACTTTTTGCTTGTTAACAACGATTTTTCCAAAGAGCATTTAGCATCAGGGATTAAAATACAGTAAGAATGTCATCAATTCTCTCGATGAAAGGAATTCCTCAACAAATTGTCAAGAATAAAAATGTTTCCACATATTCAGTTTTAAAATTAAAATGTTAATTTTGCCTCCTTTCCACAACCTATAACACTGATAAAAATGTTTATTTTGTTTGATGCATTATGTGCATGATGTATAAAATCTTAGTTAACGAGAAAGTTTCTAAAAAAATTGTAAAACTAAGAACAAAATATTAGAAGTGCACATATCACTTATTTGATATTATCTACAGTTTTCCCATGATATAAAGCACTTACTGACAGTATAACACAGTCCCTGATATAACACAGGCATAGTCATGGATCCCATTGTCTGGATAATTATAATATATCCTAGTATAAGATGACCTTGACTTTTCAAAGTTTTGAGAGGTCACCTGTCTTGAAAGACCATATTACAGTAATGCAATCATTAGGATTTCAGTGTTTTTTTTATCTGCCTATCTTTGGTACAGTGTATTATGCTAAGACCATGTCTGCTAGCTGTCCAAACGTTTCATTTTCACACATAATTTCAGTTTTAAAGTCGTAAGTTAAAATCAGTGCAACTGAAAAATGGTTTCCTAATAAAAATGTCAGCTCTAAAATGATGTATCATCACCAGAGTTTGTTTCTTACTTGCATGTTGGGTTAGGAAGAAGTTTTTAAAATTTTGGATCAAAGGGTCAAACACCAAGGTCACCATGACTGAAAGAAGATAAATGGTTTTGCATAGAAACTTCTGTTATAGACCTTGACCAAAGTTTGTTGATGGCTTTCATTTAAGGTATGGAAATGACCTATTGATTTTGGAGTGCAAAAAGTCAATGGTCAGAGTAAGTTAATAATTAAGTTCCATACACATATAGTAGAAAAAGCTTGTGTGTTTGCAACCTCCTGAAAATAAGTAAGGTAGATAGTAGGGTTTTTTCGATTAATGGAATGAATTGAGTATAACACATTCAACCAGTTTTATTGATCTTACAAATAAAGAGCAGTCTCATCTCAAACCAGAGAATGTGGTTATGATTGTGTTTTTCCAAAAAGAACATAAACTCACCAAGTCTTGCTCTGATTTTATTGATTGAATGACAAAGTTGTACTTACTGTAGTAAACATATTGAAGACTCTTCAGTTCAAAGTTGAAAATTCTAGAGTTTCTAGTCATAAAATACTTTTAAAAATAATCCTGATTAAATGGATCTAGTTATGTATTTCTCATCTAGTCATTATATCATTTACATGGCAAATGATTTTACCTGTTCACTCATTCTTACATTCTTGTTATAAACAAATGAACACAATCGTGATCATTTGTTCTTTATTAACCCGCTTTTGTTATAAACAAATGAACACACTTTTGATACTTTCTTTTTAGTTAAAAGAAATATAACAATAATCCTAAAATATTATATTCTATTAACAAAACTTTGATTATATACCATTTAGACCCAAGCTAACAATGATGCATTACTTTATCAGTCATGTGGCAGCCATATTTAATTGATTGACAATCAATGATTGATTTTTTGGTGTAACTGGTGATTGGTCATGAATCTATAATAAATCAATTCCCAAAACAAGTATATAGGTATTAGTGTGAACAGATCATATGGTATCTTTTTTCTTGCATTTAATAAATACATTACCCAAAAATATCAACTTTGTTTGACGTTTGTTTTTTTAAAAAGATCCTACTGGTTTCTAGAAATAGTGCTGTTAAACATAGGGCAAGTGTATAATGTGACATTCATGTTGTGCCCATTTTCAGCATTGTTGTGTTTAGTAAGGATATCTATACATTTTACTGATTTCTGAATTTCTAAATTAAAATTTTGACCAACTATTCTCATTTTATTGAATTGTAATTTTGTCATAAAACATAAAAGCTTTTACTTAAAAACCAGTAAGAGAAACTCTTGTGTCTTTCAATAAATTATCCTACTAAAAGCTGCCTTGCTTGGCACTCAGCATTAAGAGGTTAATGTTATGACTGGTTGGCTTGGTGTCAGGATAATGTGACTGGGTGGAACATCATGCTATATATCTACGGCATGATGCCCCAGTTCTAGACATCACAATAAACTGCCTCACTGCAGAAAATTTGTTAGCGCTACATTAAATATCCAAATCACACACACACACTCAATAGATTTTCAAAAATAAAATAAAATGCATCATGATTAATTTATACATTTTGGTACGGTTCTCTATGTATTTCAGAATGATTCTTCTGGCAGAAGAGGGTTGAGTGGTGTGACTGGAAAACCTAGTTCAGGCAGAAGGTCACAGGTAGTGCCATATGCTCATTATTTACACATGTTCTTAAATAAATAATGAAATAGATTCTCACCTGTAATTTTTTGAGGTCGTTTTCTCAATAGTTATTGTAATATACTACTACTAACTGTTGACCACAGCATACTGACTCAGTTTGAGTCAGTTACCTAGCAAACTGAAATGCTGATAAGTTTGGAAAGTTTTCAACATAGTGGCATGTGATATGCAAAGACTGGGATTTATTTGATTTGCTAGAAAAATCATAACCACAACATTGATGATAGTAAACTGTGCATGGTAGTCTTTGCAATGAAACAACAACTATTATATCCTGCATTTTATTTGTACATTTGTTCATAATATTTAAACAGACAAAACAAATAATATATTTAGAGTTTACCTCACAACTGTTTGACTTTTGACAATCATTCACAAAATTGTTTTGTTTTACCTGTTAAGAAATCTGGACCATTTGAAATTTAAGAAATGTAACTCATATTTTCTGTAAATTTGTTGTAAAAGCTTCCATGCAAATACCTCCCCCCACCGACTTTATATATAGCGGTCAAATGGAAAAGTACTAATTGCAGTACCTAAAATGCTTTTGCAACATCCATAAGTCTAATCTAAAATATTTGCTGATGAGTATGTGGAGAAGTTGATTTATTGTTGTATAGATTACTATTGGTGGGTATTTCATGGTAGGATTCAGAATATAAGAAATCTTTTATTAATGTTCATTGCAAATTTATGACACTTACTGAATAATTTCAAATTTTTTGTCAAGGCTTTGTTCAGCAGGTTTCATAAATTTCAGTTCAAATAACATCATATTTGGTGTTTATTATGTGAAAATTTCTGATTTTATTCAGTAAAATTACAACATAGTGACAAATAAATGACTTGTAAGTAGATTCTTTGAACCTCTGCCAGACTTGACATCATTAGTGATATCATGAGGTATTGTTACACATGTAATATGCAAATTTAAATAAGACCTTCATAATGTTATATCATGCAGTTACTCAGAACAATTGAGAACTTGAAAATGTACACAAACTTACTACATGAACAGCCTGTATAAAATATGCTAGCATTGTTCAGATCAGCATCACAAATGATATCTGCATTTGTAGCATGAGAATTTTTATTGGAGCATCTCAGATTGTTGGCACACTTACCAAATTTCTTTCCTGCATGAACGATTTCATCACCACTTTTATCAACATACAGAGCAACTGTGTACACCACTTGTATCAACATGCAGAGCAACACCACTCATTCAGTGCTTGCTGAAAAAGCAGCCTATGTACATGTAATGAATCTGCCATGTTGATTCTGGATTTATTGAAGAGTTCAATTTTGATATGTGACTGAGTGGTTATGGAACCACAGGAAAACAAATATCTCAAGTTTCTTTAAACTCTGATAAATTTCCATTTTTTTTTTCTTCTGTTAATGATATGACTTTTATCCCACGGTTAGATGTGTTTTACCTGTGGCACATAATGACGGCATGGTAACTTGTGTATCCTATCATGTGTTCTCTCTTAACTCCAGGACCAGTACTGCAGATTATATGTACATATAAGTATGCTCCATCAATTCACTCGGAGATAAATGTATTGCACTTTACTTGTATAAGTTGTGATACATAGCACATCAATGACATCTAGCTTGCCTACCCAATGGTATATGGTATTTTCTGTTATAATCAGTAATCAACTTTATGTATAAATTCTATCAGTTGATCTTTTATTATGTATTGTAACATCATTTCCATTTATTCATAGGATTCCTTCACAGCATATTCATTATGATACTTGACTTATTTCACCTATATACCTTTGTTCTGCTCTTTTCCCAACAGCCATATTAAATGTGTCATGCCAGCAGTTCAGGATGGCTGAAATCAGTCAATCCACCTTCATAAATTGAATGTGGTACAACTTGGGTCAAACATGTGACGTGTTCATATTGGTATGAAGTTGCATGGGGTGACCATCATTGCCAAGCAAGTAACTAGGGTGAACGAGAGAACTTTGACGTAAACCATCAAGAATGCAGATAACATCAACATTACCATAATGTAACTTTGTAACTTCTGTCTAAAATTTCCTCTTTAATGAATTCTTAAAGTTGGAAATCTCACCTTTTTAAATAAAACTAATCGTACAGCAGCAGCCCAGCCATCATTTCCATAAACTTAACCAATTTATATGATACTGTTGATTCAGCCATTACCATCATCATGGTATGGTATCTGAACTGGACCAAAAGTGGATATACCAACAACTCAAGTGTTAACACCCTGATACTGTCTATGGTAATATATTATGATAATCAGTACTGGAATTTGAAAACTAGACACCACCAATTATGGATCACAACAGCTCCAACACAGCCTCATCCTGCACTTTCGATTTCTGGAACCAGGTTCTGTAATCTATCTTCCCAGTATACAATCCAGGCTGCACAACATAAAGGGTACCTAGCCATGGCTGTTCCAGCCCAGGCTCTGACTTAGACACCAAGAATAACCAGCTCCAGAAAAAGTGAACTGATAGAAATAACATTGATCAGTCTCAGCTCCCTTGTGACTCAGTACTGGCTATGGCAGTGTCCCATTCCCAGTTCCAGTCCTACCTTGTCAATGATAAACACAGAATCCCTGTAAACATCCATGTCCCAACACTCCCAGTCTTGTCCACACAACTAGTCTTGTCAGCTCAAGCATAATACACATCATGTAAAGGTACTTTTTCATCCCACTCTAAGTTGTTAAAAGATTCATGCTTGCAAGCATCATCTTAACTTCTTGACCCCATGATACCTAGAGAAGACTTATCCTTCTGTGCATTGATTGAAACAGTTATGACTTCTGCTGCAATTATTTGTATACCTGCACAGTGTGGCAGCATCACTGAAAATTATGATCTGCATGGACATCAGTACAACACGCTTAATTGTCCACATTGTATACCTCTTCAAAGCAGGCTTTGGCCATAGCTGGACCCATTCATTACATATCATTCTTCAGGAGATGGTCATTGTGAGTACTTTTCACTTTTGACTGGCAACAGTTTAAAAAGTGAATTCTTTGTCATACCAACAACTGGACTCAGTTGCTTCAGAATGCAATGGGAAACATAATCATTGGATCACTGCTTAGTGTTTGGGGGATTTTCTCAGGTGGTGTCATCACTGAAATATCCATATCCAAGCCACGTCCCAGAAAGGTTTAATGACCACTGGACTCGGTCAGCCAATCAAAACAAAATGGTTCATTTGCCAATTAGTCTTCTTTAAAAATTGTCCATTGGACCTATTTGTGACCAGGTGAAGTACAGAGCTTCCAACCATAATACATCCTGTCCAAGATCTAAAAACCTGAGCAGCCTTTCTGAGAATATGAGCAGTCTTGATGCATATGCCTTTCCCCCAAAATCTCCAAATCAAAAAGGGAAGGGAATATGAGTGTTGATAAATTCCTGATTGATATCGGGCCATAATTGGCAGAAAACATGGGTAACTGATCTATTGAACAGTAGGGCTGTCAATGGGTACCCGGGTACTTGGGTACTCGACCGTAGCGAAACATCTGTGTATTGAAACATAATGACAAGTACCCGTTCACAAAAATAAGTTGTAGACAACACTATCAAAATATCATATATCAGCAGCAGCACACTGGTCTGAGTAGTCAGTTTCCTCTGACCCTTGCCACCCCATTTTTGATTGTTGAACATTCATGTTGGGGTGTAGGGTCAGAGTGCATTTTCTTTAAAAAAAAAAGTTGGAATTCGCCGACACCATTTGATGTCGGCATGAGTAGCAGCTTACATGCTGGCCCAGCAAACTTGAACGATCTTTCATCGAGATATACCAGCATGAAATCGATAGTAATATGATTTCTCAAAAATCATGGGGATAGCTTTTGTTTTGCCCTTAATCTGCTGACAGAAGAGATGAAAGTACATCATTCCTGAAATTTGTCCTGGATCTGGCTGTTTGCATTCCTAGTCACGTGACTACACAAATCTCGCAACCTAGGTCATACAGTCACGTGATATCAACAAGAAGCAAATTTCCAAAAGTTGTTGTACATATAATATGGACATACTTTATAGTAGCCACATAAATAAATATAGTCTGTTCTCTCCTCACTAAGCCATACAGATGCTATAAATAGAATTCGCGGGAAAGTAGAACAAGGTTTGCTATAAATAGAACTTGTTACTGTAGGAAAGTACAAGTCCACGGACAAGCATACTCGTATATTGTAGTTATGTAAAGCGGTCTTTTCTAAAATATGGTCTGTGGGATTAATGGAATGTTAATATAAACGAGTTTTGGAAGGTGGATATACCGAAAAAGCGTAAACCATATGTTTACGTGTAACACCTAATTTAGTGGAAAAAAATTTGTTGCTCAAGGGTTATACACATCTTTCATGTTCAAACGAGTACCCGGGTACCCATTAAACAGCGCACCGCATACCCGGCTAAGTTCTCTGTGGTGTTTGACAACCCTATTGAACAGCCAAGATTTCCTGGATGATTTTTGCCATAAAGAACTACACATTCATGTGTTTCATTCAAATTCAGGCATATTGAGCCAGCATGCCTTGATCATATCATGCAAGCCCTTATAAAAGAATAGTTATCAGACAAGTGTTAGACAGAAGTGTTTGGTCAAGGAAGGAAGGTCCACCACTTTGAAAGCTTAGGATGGAAAGTGGAGTTTTTTTCCAGTGATTGAGAAGAATCACAGCTCCCTCTTAAAACCTTTGTACCCAATATAGCTAACCTCCTCTAATGGATTTTTTTGAAGATTGGTCCCATCACAATCAGAGTTTACTTTTCCATGATTTAGGACATGTTTTTTCAATTAAAAATGGGAGGACATAAGCCAAAACAAAGACTACTCCAACCTTCTCACTAACTTTACATGCCCTGATTGAAGACTTTGACCCATTGTCCATACGAAGATTCTCCATGGATTTGGACATGGTTGAATAAAACACCCTTCAATCCACTATTTGTATTCTCCATAACATACCTCTTAAAGAACAATTGCTTCATAGTCATGCTAACCCTATTAGGCAGAATCAGTAAGATGCATTCCTTGGCCTTCAAGCAGTTCTGCCATGATGTTTCATTTTTTCGCATGACATTTCCTGCTTTGCCAAGAACAGAAGTTTTACCTCAGAGAAAGGTATGGTTTGACATGTGGTGACCTATATCAACAGTCTAACAGGCTTGCTATGGATTGTTTAGCAACTTTATTATGATGCAAATGACTTAACCAATTCAAGTATTGGAGGACTTGACCCTTTTTCTCTAAAGGAAAACATTTGTTAACCTTAGCCCATATCTCTCACAGCTTAAAACTGCTTCACTTATGTTAGGACACCAGAAACCGGGCCAACTCTATGGTAATGGATTAAAACCCTTGCTTCTCTTATCTATTCTTCCAACATATTCAGACTGAGTAATGTATTTGAAAAAGAAACCAATTTGTATTAGAGGAAATAATGTTTTCTGGATAATACTTACCCAATCGTACAATACATATACACCGTCATAAGGCCCTCCCCATTACATCTGCTGCAGTAGTAACTGATCATTAATGGAATTTGATTTCAGTTCCACTATCCTGAGATACCAATAATTTCATTTAAACATTGTAAAACAGATTACATTTTAGCAGTTCTATTGCTAGAACAAGTCAAAAGGCATAGCAAACATGTTTTATATGCCTGATTTGAAGAGAATTTGCTATTAATGTAATTTGATTACATAAGTATTATGGAAGAAACATAATTTACTCAAAAACTGGTTTCTTTTTGTGTATGTTTATGTCTTATTTTGAGTCATTTTCAACTAAGTACTAATAGACATGCATATATTCAGGATTTTATTTTATGAAAGACTTTTTTGCTTTGTTCATGAACTTGTGTACATGTTGGCTAGTGAGGACCCATGATTCTTACCTTTATTATTAATGGTAACAGAGGAGGGAGTGAATGAATACTAGAGACAGATAAACTGGACTTAGTAACCCACTAAACCCTATTGTAATTTAAAAAGAAATGCTTTTAATTTACTTGCAGGCTTCAGGGGCAGGAAGTATCACCTCCAAGAGTGCTCCCAATCAGAAGTCTACGGGAATCAGTCCTAAATCAACAAGTATACATAATTCAGCCGTTTCCCCTGGGCCATCATCTGCACGTCAAAGTCCAGCAAGCTCTAGTAACCCACGGTCAAGTCTTGTAGGCAAACAAACACCAACTCATGTACCAAATAGACAAACATCTACATCATCATCTAAAGCATCAGTGAAAGGAAAAACACAGGGCAAGAAATGAGAAAACTTTTATTGAGTGAAGTTAGCTAGGATATTTGCAGCATGGGCTTGAAGCTATCAAGTGCTACAAGAGTCATCTTGGTCAATGGATGTCAGATGATCCGGAGTTCTAAAATCTTGTGACTGTACATCATGACAACTTTAATGTTAGAATAAGTTTTTCATCACACCACAATTTGGGCTTTATGGGTTAAATATTTTCAATATATATGTACTGTGGATGTATAAAAAATAGCACCCGTAAATAAACTTTTCTAAGAATCTGTCAACCAGAACAATTATTAGTTTACCTGGGTTTCCAGACTAGAATGTTTTCTCTCTGAAAAAAATCTCACCATTTTGCCCTGTCAGTATCTAAATGCTAAAAGCTTTCATTTTCAATTTTGAATTAATTAGCACTCTTAAAAAAAGGTATAAAACCAAATAAAAACAATTACCCAGTAGTACTTTGGATTTCAATTTTAATCAAACATTTTTTTTATAATAGTTGTACATTATTTTGAAGTAGGTCATTAGAGATGTTTAGATATACTTGCAATGAAATCCAGTTTGATGATAATCTGTATAAGGACATTTTCACCTAACATTTTTTAATGGGTTTGAATCATATTATCACAAACCAGAGCTAGCTATTATGGTACTTTACTCCAATTGCCTCAATACCAAATAATTCATACATTGCATTATATCATAAAAATCTAAAACAAACGGGATCAAGCATATATTTATTTACACTCATTTGATTTCAAGTTCATTTTGAAATACATGAAGTAGTCATATCAGTCACTTAACAAATCCTACAGAGCGACATTTTGTAAGATCAAAGATCATGAAAGGATTTTCTAAGTTGCTCACAGGTAAACATTTTTGAGGAGTCTATGTTAGTAGAAAAGAAAAGTTCTAATAAGTTTCACAGGTAAACATTTTTGAGGAGTCTATGTTAGTAGAAAAGAAAAGTTCTAATAAGTTTCACAGGTAAACATTTTTGAGGAGTCTATGTTAGTAGAAAAGAAAATTTCAAATAAGTTTCACAGGTAAACATTTTTGAGGAGTCTATGTTAGTAGAAAAGAAAAGTTCTAATAAGTTTCACAGGTAAACATTTTTGAGGAGTCTATGTTAGTAGAAAAGAAAATTTCAAATAAGTTTCACAGGTAAACATTTTTGAGGAGTCTATGTTAGTAGAAAAGAAAAGTTCTAATAAGTTTCACAGGTAAACATTTTTGAGGAGTCTATGTTAGTAGAAAAGAAAATTTCAAATAAGTTTCACAGGTAAACATTTTTGAGGAGTCTATGTTAGTAGAAAAGAAAAGTTCTAATAAGTTTCACAGGTAAACATTTTTGAGGAGTCTGTTAGTAGAAAAGAAAAGTTCTAATAAGTTTTCTGCTAGTTTAAGTGATGTTATTAACACATTATTTTTTAGTTTAAGCTTTTCAACAGGAGTAGGCTTTCAAAAAAATGAAGAAACTTCTTAAAAGTTATTCATTGCAGCTTTAGAAATAAAAATGATGATAATCACATGGTTTGTGGTATGAAGTTAGTTGTGTTTTTTTAAATATCATTCATTTGATATGTGAAATCAGTAAAAGTGACATAAAAAAAGTTCACTCCTGCTTCTTCAGCTAACATATTCATGAAAACTCATTTTAGACACAGTTCATGTGTTGCCTGTAAAAAATATTGAACTTTTACATCCAGCTATACCTTTAAAGGACTATCTTGAACTATCTGATCTGTAGTTTAAAGATGGTTCTTCATGGTATGTTTCATCAGAGTACAGAATATGGAATATTACCAAAGTTTCACAGCCAGCTTATTTGCCTTAGCAGCTGATTTTGAATTGCATACAGATTTGATTGTTGAACACAAAGACTCTACACTTCAAAGTCTATGATGGATAGCTTATGTAGGTCATTGAAACACATTTGGGGCAGATTAGTGTGTTTCACACACTGGTCTGTCAAAATTAAAAACTGCCTGGCAATTCAACCAATATTTTATCAGAAACTTACAAAACACAAGAATACGACTGATGAATGAAGACGAATGATATTAATTGCCCCATTGCATATTCACATTGAGGAATACAATTATACATACTAAGCATTCCTTTATCAGTCTTATTGGACCTGAAGTTAGAGTTCTTAAAGGCTATAAATTCATTTATTTATTCCTTTTTGTAAGATTTAAGAAATAACTGAAAGGGAAATAATCGTTCTAAAGCAAAATGTTGTTTGGAGAAAAAAAAAATCAAGTCTTTTCAGTACAATCCAGAAAGGTACCGGTACTTGACAGTAAATGAAGAGCAGTAGGTATGCACTTAGGAAAGGCACTTTGCAGTGCTTGTTGTGCATCATTTAACTTTTTTTTAATGATTAATACATTATTTCTCCACAATTGTCAACAACTTTTTCATTATCTATCATAAAGGTTTACTTTCTCAAAATTATGCATTTAGAGAAAGGTGTAATTAAGGAATGATGTAAATTATTCATGTACATCAGTGTTTGGTTTCTTGAACTTTGTGATAAAAGCAATGTTTTTTTTTCTTTATGTAAATCTCAAGTTCTAGTGAAACTGATTCTTGGTATTGTGTGACTCATCATGGTTAGATGGTTACAAGAGCAGAGATTTCTCTTCTACACATTAATTTAGCATTTTCTTTGCTATTGGAATGCTTTTTATTGTTAACACAAGTTTAACCAAAAGAAGCAGAAACACAACCAAAGCAATATGATCCTAGATGCATGAGAAATATATCATCTGCTAAGCTTTTATTTGTCCTGACTAGCTGTTTTCCATCAATAACGTGTATTATTATCCATCAGTCAAACTTTGTATGTCCTCACTGAATATTTTGCTGTTATTGATCTGACTCGAACTGCTGCAAAAGCATACAAGTATTTTTGCTTGTAAAATGTCAATGTTATTTCATTCTAGTAAACGTTATAAAAAATAATATATCATCCTGCATTGTACATTGGAGCTTGTAAACACAGACCAGGGTGGAGACAAATTATTATGGTAAAATTGGACTGTAAACTGTAGTATACACTCTAGATCTATTCATTTGTAGGTTGAAATCAGCTAAATTTTGTAGCTACAGTGGACAGTGACCCAAAATACAGAAAATATGTGAGTGGTAGGGAAAGTTAAACATGTTTGTTTGTTGATGAAAAAACTGCTGATTATTTTCTTGCCTTTTTGAACTATAATATATATATATATATATATATATATATATATATATATATATATATATATATATATATATATATATATTTGAATACATAAACCAAGATAAACACTTTTTATACTTCTTGTGAACAGCTATTGTTGGTATCATGTGTTATCTTTATTTTTCATGTACAGTTGAATTTCATCTCACCTGAAACGTGTTGCTAATTTACAACAGGTCTTAAATCACTAAAGATATTCCAAGGTATCGTATACCTTTCATAGATTTTGTTTTTGTTTCAGAGGACTGTTATTGCAGTTATTAAAACTGATATTTTTGTCATTCTTTCATGTGATAGAAACATTGCAACTACATCATTCTACATCTAATCTCCCTAGGTTCATATCCCTATGATACCCTAGTTCAAAAGTGTTTCATCGTATAGAGGTCATCATGGAATCATTTCAAGCTACAAAGTACACATTCAGTTTTACAAAGAGGACATCTATAAACTTATTATCTTTAAAAGTAGAATAAGGTCTTCATTATTCTACTTTATATAACTTGTACAGATTATATATTTTAAGCCCTTCATTCTGATTGGATGAAACAGAAACTTAATGTAGGTCAGTAGTTTAACTACTCGTACACATTCTGCTTTTTAAGACCTTCGCTCTTACAAATTGCGTAGAAATGTTAACCTGTCACAAATCAGTGTATTGCCTTTATTTTCACATCAGCACTCTTTCTTGTTTGGTAACATAGATGAAATCGGTTTAAAAAAAATTCTGTAATTATTTGTTACATAAATCCTAATTAATTTAAATAATAAGTGACACATTTATGGTAAACTCTAAATTTTATTTTACATATAACTTTCTAAAACTCAAAACACTGTTCCCTTTATTTTTAAAATCCAAATTAGAACTGCAGTTTCTCAATCTATGAAAGTCACACTGTTTCAAAAGTTAAAATTCTGCAGCAGTTTCAATGTGTTTATCTGAAAAAATGCAAGAGCATATGGCAACTTAGATATTGAAAATATGAAATTGAAAATTTTTGAAAGATTAGTTTCAAAAGCATACCATATGTAGAACAGAGCACTTGATAGAAAATATATTAAGAAATTATCAGTTACTAACAACTTATTACTTATAATTAAACTGCATATTAGGAAAGACTACCCATTTTGACCAGTTACTTTTCATGCTGTGCATAGCTGATTTACCTTTTCACTTTCATTAGTCTCAAACAATCTGCATTGTTTTGTGGAGCATATAAAATATTTTGAAATTAATTAAACACTTGAAATTGCTGCATTTGTAAACTCAATTTAAATGGCCTTTCTGACCAAGTTATGCACACAATTAGGAGTCAGATATTAATAAAAATAATAATAATAACAATAACGAAGACTTTGTATAGTACATAATCTCTAGAAGTTCTAAGTACTTTACAACATTAGGAAACACTTATAACATAAAAAACATATATAATGATATGGTTACAAAATAAAAACACCATGAAATTTGAAAACATAAAACATGCTGAAAATACTTAAGGAAGGAACATAGGTCTTTATGTTTGTTCTCGCAGTCGAAATAGGTGAGTTTTAAGAGCATTCTTGAATGGAATCACTCTCCTTGTGTCTAAGTTCAATGGGCGATTTCTGTGTTTGATTCTATATCGAATAGATAACCAGTGTAGGGCACAGAGCAACAGGGAGGTGTGCTCTGATTGTGGTATTCTAAGGACGATCCGAGCAGCTATGTTTTGAAGTTTCTGAAGTAGATATTGAGATGAACCAGACAGAATTGAGATACAAGATATTACATATAACCTAAACTATTTTTTATTTGTGCCTTTTAAGTTTAATATGGATGGATGAGGATCTACCTCAAAATTACTTTTCTGAGAGAATCAAGGATAGTTGTGTGAAAAATTTTCATTCAAAGCAGATGAATTACATCTATGTATAATTCTGCATTTAAATTGTTTCAGAATATTTTAGTTTGCCGCTATGCATTTTGAAAAAATTATGTACTGTTCATTTTGGTTTTGGTTTTATTTGCAAGGAGAATGATTATGTTTGAAATACATTTAACTGATAATTCAGTGATCATTTTAAAATCTGGTTTTGAAGTTAATGAGTGAGAATTAGTCCATGCCCTGCTCATCTCCTGTTATGTAAGAAAAAAAAATTATCTCCATTTTGCACATATTCTCTACATCCTCAACAAATTCATATTTAATGCATTTTATGGGGGGGAAAAACCTAGTGCACTAAAACATGTTTTCCACTTGTAATATGTAAAATCATAACCAAATTTCACACGAGTATAATCCTTGTTTTTCTTAATCATCACCATTACTACTTGCTGTTGGATTTACCACTTTGACATATTTCATCACTATTATCGTTGTAAATATCAATGCAACATACCATGTACATTAATGCTTCCCAAAGAGATATAAATATGTATTTTTCTGAAAGTAATTTATTTTTGTTGACGTTGACGTGTTGCTTTGTTTGCAGTTTTCAAACTTACTAATGATATGTATTTAAATTTAAAAAAAACAAGTGCTATTTGTTTGTTAGTACTATCCAGATGAATCAAATTTACAAATAAAATAAAAAAATGTCTTTCATTTTTTGGGTTTCTGTTTCTGTTGTGTGCCTTCCTTAAAGTCCATGCAGGGGATTTCTGTTATACTTGTTAATCTAAACATGCTACCAATATATCACAATTTTTGGTTTGAATCTCTTTAAAAACTGTGTAGCTGCAAATTTTGGTACAAAACCCAAACATAAATTATACGTCAGTCACTGATAAAAAAAAAAGTTATTAACTGAAATGCCTTTAGACACAATTAAAAGGAGCAAATAAATATTCTCTAAAATCTACCTATGGGTCCTAGTAGGTATGTTTGCTCAACCTACTTTTATGGACTCCAGTCAATGCCCACACATTACCTATTCTGACCAATCTTAAATTATTTTCATTAATCACCACACGAAGTTTGTTTACAGACATACAAAGTATATCATGAAGATTTTAAATGCTTTTATGTGCAACATCCATACATATTACCGAGGTGATCTTACATCTAACTGGCTAAGCTTGCTGCCAATCAAACATCCATACATATTACTGAGGTGATCTTATATCTGAGACTGATCTTGCTGCCAATCAAACATCCATACATACTACTGAGGTGATCTTATATATGACTGGCTAAGCTTGCTGCCAATCAAACATCCATACATATTACTGAGGTGATCTTATATCTCTGATCTTGCTGCCAATCAAACATCCATAGATACTACTGAGGTGATCTTATATCTGACTGGCTAAGCTTGCTGCCAATCAAATATCCATACATATTACTGAGGTGATCTTATATCTGATGCTGATCTTGCTGCCAATCAAACATCCATACATATTACTGAGGTGATCTTATATCTGACTGGCTAAGCTTGCTGCCAATCAAACATCCATACATATTACTGAGGTGATCTTATATCTGACTGGCTAAGCTTGCTGCCAATCAAACATCCATACATATTACTGAGGTGATCTTATATCTGACTGGATAAGCTTGCTGCCAATCAAACATCCATACATATTACTGAGGTGATCTTATATCTGATGCTGAGAATGCTGCCAATTAAATATCCATACATATTACTGAGGTGATCTTATATCTGACACTAAGAATGCTGCCAATCAAACATCCATACATATTACTGAGGTGATCTTATATCTGATGCTGAGAATGCTTCCAATCAAATATCCATACATATTACTGAGGTGATTTTATATCTGACACTGAGAATGCTGCCAATCAAACATCCATACATATTACTGAGGTGATATGTTACCAGTACTAACCACCATCGACACTATATCATTATATATGTTTTTAACTGTACTTGGTGACCATGTATCATATGATCATTATGTCAATCCAGAGAGAGAAAGAGAGAGACTGGTATGCATTATTACAAAATGGCGTATATCCTTATCAACAAAGTGAATATTTTGAATGTAAACCTTGAATGTGATAAGGTTTATAATACATCCTCTTCTGATTTTGTTTTTACATCATTTATTGCAAATAATGAATGAAAATGGTGAAAATGTAATCATTGTTGACAAGGAATTATTAAAATATGATTCTGCTACTTTATGCTGATGATTTGTGTATTTTTGCTGAGACCATTATAGAATTACAAAGAAAGATTGACACATTGGAGCTCATCTGTGCAAAACTGGGTCTTACTTTAAACATGGATAAGACAAAATATCATTTTTATAAATTGCAGTAAACTTAAGAATTTGCAAACTGGACTTATCATAATGAGAATATCAAAATTTTAACTTAATACAAGTATTAGGGAATAATGTTTTCAGGCAGACTGAATCAGTCTGAAAAATTATAAGACTTTTTATACAAGCTAATAATACTTTAATTCCAGTAAAGAAATTAATAATCCATTACAGATCATTGTGTTCAAAATATTTGATGTTCATATTAACCCACTTTTAGGACGCTATACTATGTATATTTACTGCTATACTAGATGTGTAAAATATTGTTGCAAACTGTTTTGACTGCCTAGCTATAGATATCTCAGGAAATGCTGCTTGATGTTTTTATGGATTTAACTTCATTTCCCAGAGAAAGGTAGGCAACACATGGTGGCCATTATAACTGGTGGAGGAAGAAAAACAGTAAAGTTAGAAGAGGGCTGCAGCCACTGAACCAACCTGATCTAGGTTCTGTCTTTGCAAAACTAAATTCCAAGACAAAAACTCAAGAAGGTTTTACAATGTCAGACAATAAGAGACGAGGAGACATTATTTTCCCCACAAAAGATCAAGATCAAATATTTGGGATAAAAAAGTTATGCCCATCAATCATTTATTGAAACAGACAAGATTGGTTAATGATATTTTACAACAAAAACTGTATGAAAATTTTTTTGAGTCAAAGGTATTCCTATAAATCTTGAAATATTTCCCCATTACCATATCCTCTACTTTCTGCATATACAACCTAAACTTCATGCCAAACTTTACAACATTCAAAGCCTTATTCAGAAATCTGAATATTGAATATCATTGATATCAACACAACTGTCAATGTCTAAAAAAACATCAGGCATATATGACAATAATTTCACACATAATTCTTTAATAAAATTAAAAACGTGATAGTTAAAACGAAGTTTACAAGTGAAGTTTTTATTTCATTAAACATTCTCTCAATTTTATAATTTCTAGAACTGCCATTTATATTGGCCATAAATGCTCAATTATTTCTTCAGGTGCAATTATAACGGTTTAACAATGAAAATTACTAGAAATATCCTCAAACTTTTGGTCAACTGTGGCATTAAAAAACTGTTACATTGACAGGTTCAAAAATGTCTGATGCAAAGAATTGAACAATATGATTCATCAGATACACTTTAGCTTTTTTTAAGAAAATACTTTTCCATTATAGTAAGGCATTATCTAAACAGGTTTGGAATAATTCTGAGTTCAAAATACATGCATCTATTAGCTATAAAATGGATGGGTTTTTTTCCCACCTACATGATATAATCGTCATTGAACCATTTGGTGATAATAATGAAAAACAATGAGACTTCAAGCAAATGATACAGAAGAAGTAATTTTGTTGTTTAATATAACTTATTACATAATGCCTACCTGACCTCAGGATTCTTTTGCAGGGTTCATACTGAATTATGAATGATAAATTCAAAAACTTTTCCCAAACTTTCAAAGACCACAGAGATTTCCAAGATGTATTTTTGCTAATATTGTGTATACAGTTTATACGAGAAAACAATGAATGCCAAATACTACAATATTGTTTACTGATTAAAGTCAAACTATAATTAATTTGCTAAAATTGTATTATAATGATCTGGAAGATAGGTTAAAATTCGTTGTTTTTTCAGAAATATGTAACATACGTGTCAGATTTAATACAAAATAAATTGTTCTCTTAACAGACATCAGCACTGCTTTAAATGCATTTTTATCTTTGCTTTTTTTTTCTCTTCAATCATTTTGGAAAGAGATGCCATCTTTTCCTCTGCTCTTCTCCTAAGAGCATTTGACTCTGTGACAAGCACGAGTCCTTTTAACTCTGCCTCTTCTGCTTTCTGTACAGAGGAAGCATGTACGCTGGCTGTCAGCTTCAAGATGCAGCTTTTTGGCTTTAAGTTCTTCCACTTCATCCAAGACTAACTCTCGTTTCTTTCCTTTTTGGTTTTTCTTCTCATCCTTCTCTGCTTTCTTCTTATCCAGATAGGCATTGTACTTATGTCTTGCAGAGGAGGCATATGTCATCATTTCATTGCTAATGATGATTTCCAAAGGTCCACCTGCTTTACTCATTGTGTCAATGATTAGCCTTTGAGCTCTGAGGCTTTCCTTGCTGAGGTTCTCAACAGATACCTGTTTGTTGATAGAAAATCCTCTCTCCACTGTTGCCTGCCCATGTGACAACATTTTCTGGAGAACATTCCAAAGTTCAACATATATCTTTTGGAAAGGACAGAATAAAACACTTCATCAAGGATGTCATCTGTTCTATTGAAGCATTTCAAGGGATGATTGTCTGATTGGATAACTGCATCCACTAATTTTCCGTACTGAGTCAATATATTAAATTACATCGGGACTCTACTTCTCTTCCTGCCTCACAAATAATTTTTAGGACCCTACAGAGTTTTGTTTCTCCCTTTTCCTTATCCGACTCTGATTGCATAAGTCTAGGATCAGCCCAGGCCATGTTTAGTCAAACTACTGATACACAAATCAATTTCGACAATGTGATTTAAAAAATTTTGATTTTTTTTATACCATTGGGGAAAAAGTCTAGGGTCGGCAATGAGAAACAGGGACATTCCATCAACTGGAAACACATTTTTTAAAATTCCTTTTTAATATTTGCCTAATCAAATGACTTGACTTCTTACAGTTAAAGCTTCACAGCACACGTTAACGCCATTTTTTTCGTATATACTCGCAATTCAAGAACAAGAACTCTTGCTTAACTCTACTATAGTGCACGCATGTGCACTTTGAAACTGTTTATCCGTGAATTGAATTTATTACAATGGATGTTTCTATATTAAACCAAGGAAAATTATTATGTAGAACAAAATTTTTGAAAATGATTTTTGTCCCTCAAACGTGTTAAATAAACCGATGATATAAAGTAAATTTAAACGGGCCCTCTTTTGCCATATCTCCCAAATCATCAAAGTAAACAATATCCTATTTTATACCCGAAGAGTAATGAGTTACCATTATTTTGCCAAAAACTACCAATAGCTTATACTTCTGCATCTTTGTTCCACTAAATGAACAGTATGTAGTTACTAATTTGCAACTTAACTTTGGCATGACTTGTAAGGGCTCCTTCTCCCATTGAAGCCAAGTTGATCGTCTTTTAACACAATGTACAAAATGCCTTTCGTTTACATAATTTACCCTTTTGCAGCCATTCCTTGTATTTCTTTTGTTCAAGCCAGATATCGTTGAAAATAGCAAAGACCTGGCATTTTTAAACACTGAAGATATAAATCGACTGAACAAATTTTGAATCCTCAAGCGTGTCACTTTCGTGCACTTTCTACGTAGAGTGAATTAGTGTAATGAACATTTTGATTGGCCAAAGCTGATGGACTCATCCAATCAAATTGAACGATTCGTCAATAGAAAGAAGCCAGGAAAACCAGCTACATCCAAAGCTAATGACCTTAGGCAATTTTATTTGTGACTTCCTTTGATGAAGTGTGTAGCTGTCTTACTTTGATGAAGAGGGCACGTGTTATTGAAGTCACCGCCGAGGCAAACTTTGGATGGCCAAACAAAGCCTCTTTTGTTATTGTGGCTGCAAGGAAACTGAACGGGTCATCAAAAGAAAGATGCCAGGAAAACTAGATTACATCCGAATCAAACAACCTCGAATAATTTTATTTGTGAGTCTGGAAAAAAATTAAAAATTTTGGGGGAGTATTTCAATTTTCAAAGACTTTTAAAGACCTCAGGGTAATATGCTCGATTTTCCCAAACTTTCAAGGCCATGAAAATGCTACCTCATTTTCCCCAAACTCTCAAAGACCTTCAAAGACCTTACGAACCCTGTTCTGTCAAACAGTATACATTTTTGCAAATTCTAATTTTACCCAAATGAAATCATCAAGTGGGAATATTATGACCACAACCAACCTTGATGACTTTGTGGCAAGTATGACTTCTTGCCAGCCAGCAATATGCGGAAGAGACAAAACTATGACAGTCTCCAAAAATGTACAAGTATCTGCTAAATAATTCTGACCCTAACTTACAATAAGTAGTTGCTAATTAATGTATGTATCTGCTAATTAATCTTACGAAGTACTAAATGGCTTGAAGATGTGTTCTCAGAAGCAACCAGTCTAAAATTTTCAGTTTATACTCCTTATAACAGGGTAGACCTCTACTATTATAATATTGTAGCATTTGGATTTAGTTGTTTTACTGTGGCAATGACCCAGCCTTGAACTTTATAGGATTGGTGACAGCTGCATCAAAAGATAACAAGGCTATATGAAGTCACAAATTGCCTCAAATGTAATTTTACTAAATCAGGCACACATTATTTGCTACATATTCATCCCTCTAACAAAATTTCTTATAATACATTTATTAACTATCTCCTTTAATAAATTTCATCTTCTTTACTTCTGATGGGCCCGATTTTTCTGAATGGTCAACGTCTTTGCTATGTGATCTTTTTTCACTCTTTTCAGATTTATCAGAATTGTTTCCCTTTGGTGACTCTTCTCCTTCCTCTGCTTTTTCTTTGGATACCTCTTCTGCTTTCATCTCCTCATGAAATCCCAACCCAATGTGATCCTTTCTGCCACCAGACATCTTGTGCTCCAGACTAAGCTGGTACTGCTCCTCTAGCTTACTGTCAATAGTCTTGATATCATCCCCTGTATATAAAAATATATATTAATACATGATTACCATACAAGCATATTTTTGTGTATTAAGTGCCAGAAGCCACCAACCTTGAATGGGCAATTATTTATCCATGCACATGTTCAAGATTCCTGCCTAGGACTCGCATTTTTAGATATCCTCTACAATGAAGCTTCCACACACTATCTCACTTGTAACCCAGTTTCCCATACATACTGGGTACATGTTTCATCCACCCATCAAGGCAATTCTCATACTAAAACACATTTTGACAACTATTGAAATTACAGTAATCTAAAATAAATGAAATTATTATATGCTCATTTTTGTCTCTGTTTAGTTTACAGTATCAGAATCATGCAATATTGTATGATACTGCACACCTTCATATTGCACTCACATGCACAACACATGTGCCCAATAGTAGTAGTTCAATAAGAGCTACTTTGTAAAAGAAATCACGTACACCAGTGTAGTGGATGCTTTACATTTTGGTAGATTACATTTGCTTTTGAATGAATTAAAGCAGCTAATTCATGGACTGCCATATATATATATATATATATATATATATATATATATATATATATGCATTCCACTTTTTTGACACAATGTTTTGGATTTTGGCTAGCAATAAACATCAGACAGATCATAGAATTACTGGGGTCACTACAAATTGAAAGCAAGTAATAAAATTGTGTCTTCTTTAGCTGGTAATCAGATTGGCAAAAAATATACTTATAGTTTTACATCCTGAATATCCTCAGAATGTACTTAGTTCTGCAAATCTGAATTACATGGGCTATGAAATGGGTTCCAAAGTTTCATTACACATTTCAAAATTTTACTGTAATTTTGAATACATTTCAAGTGCATTAACATCCTCCTTACTACAAAAAAAGTGAACACTATATTCCATAGTATCTTTTATAATTACAATTGAAAGAGTTTATATTTTTCCCACATTATGATCCAAAACATTCAATGATAGAACAGAAACATACATGCAGATGAGTCAAGATGCTGCTCCCTCACTGCACAAATCAGATGTTACTTCATGTAAAAGTGACACTGATAAATCTAGTCCAAAAGCACGAAATGTAGTAAAATCGACAAAAATATCACTCTTTTCATTCCAGACCGAATAGAAAAGTTCCTGCACATTCATTTATAATATGACTCTAAATCTAGCCAGATGGAGTTATGTGTGCATTAATATTGTTCTTGTGTACTAATGATGTTTATTTAGTGTAATGATACAGCATAATTCAGTTACTTTGTTTCTTGTAGTTTATATAATTAAGTCTTAGGTAGAATAAGAAAATAAGCATATACAAATTATGAATTTTAAGTGAAGACTCCAAATTATAAAATGTATAACATTTATGGGTATTGTTATTGTAAATAATACCGGTGGTATTCCAGCTTCTGCTTTGCTTTATTGTACAACAACAACAGTCGGTTATTTAGTGCCAAGGCAACTGAAGCACACCATGAAAGTTGACCCAATCTGGTCCAATAGTAAGAATCGAACCCTTGACCTTTTGGTTGTGAGTCTGACAGGCTAACCAATGAGCCACTGTAGCTCCAATATTATGGAATTTTAATAATGGTTACAAGGACCTTAAAGTACATGCATCACATTTTAGGGATTGCCCAATCGATCCATTGGATGTGGAAAGAGGGGCAGGGAATTAAAGCCCACCATAAATAGAGAAAATCCATTCGATTTAGTGGAAGTCTGTCACAGATTTTATTGCACACATATTGGATTTTATGGCATCTATCACTGATTCTATTTTATTTGCTCTGGGAGTCAACATATTAAACAAACTAACCACAACACTATAAGTCTGATCATGGCAGGTGTCAAATGTCATACCCTTTTCTGTACACTATATAGTGGTAACAATTTTTGTTGTATTTATCAGTAGACAAGCATAATGTACATAGGTGAAAGTACATAACACATAAATAATATGTGGTTTGAATTTCTGGAGATCTTACCTCCCATCCTTAATGGAGCATACATCAGAAAACATTGCTTAGCTATAACATACAGAAACGGAATTTTACATACTGTTCTGCATCAAGTGGTAACTACAATGTTCTTTTTCAATACAATAAATTTCAACAACAAAAAAACTTTGTATACTGCATATTAAGATGTCATGGTTTCCCTTTTTTTTGATAATATTTTAGAAGAAATTATTTAAAGCAGTAATACAAATAAAACTAAAAGGAGAGATTACAAACAACTACCGTACTATTTTTATCGGACATGTACAATCAAGAACACTCAACATTATGACATCCATGTCGTAATTGTTTCCAAAGCTTATTCTACAATTGTAATTATTGTCATAATTATTGTTATAATTATTGTCATAATTATTGTTATAATTATTGTCATAATTATTGTTATAATTGTCATAATTATTGTCATAATTATTGTTATAATTATTGCATTGATGTTTCAAAATGTTCAATGACTGCTGAATGAAAATATCACAAAACTACATGCCTTAGAACTAAAACATTTAAGTTTGTGACAAACAAATCTGGAATGAGAAACATGTTAGGTTTATGGGTTCTCACTATTGTGTAAAACTGTCTCTAGCATTAAATAAAAGACTATGCATAACTATTCAGGGTTCATACTCAACTATGACTGATAAATTCAAAGACTTTTCCCAAACTTTCAAAGACCACAAACAGAGATTTCCAAGACCTATTTTTGCTAACATTGTGTATACAGGTTATAATAGAAAACAATGAATGCCAAATACCACAATATTTTTTACTGATTAAAGTCAAACTATACTTAATTGCCTAAAATTGCATTATAATGATCTAGAAAATAGGTTAACATTTGTTGTTTTTTTCTCCAGAAATACGTAACATACGTGTCAGATTTAATACAACATAAATTGTTCTCTTAAAAGACATCAGCACTGCTTTAAATGCATTATTTTATTTGCTTTTTTTTCTCTTCAATCATTTTGGAAAGAGATGCCACCACTGTCATCTTTTCCTCTGCTCTTCTCCTAAGAGAATTTGACTCTGTGACAAGCACAATGAGTCCTTTTAATTCTGCCTCTTCTGCTTTCTGTACAGAGGAAGCATGTAGGCTGGCAATGTCAGCGTCAAGACGCAGCTTTTTGGCCTTCAGTTCTTCCACTTCATCCAAGGCCAACTCCCGTTTCTTTCCTTTTGGGTTTTTCTTCTCATCCTTCTCCTCTGCTTTCTTCTTATCCAGATAGGCATGGTACTTATGTCTTGCAGAGGAGGCATATGTCATCATTTCATTGCTAATGATGATTTCCAAAGGTCCACCAGCTTTTCTCATTGTGTCAATGATTAACCTTTGAGCTCTGAGGCTTTCTCTGCTGAGGTTCTCAACAGATACCTGTTTGTTGATAGAAAATCCTCTCTCTTGCCTGCCCATGTGATAACAACAACATTTTCTGGAGAACATTCCAAAGTTCAACATATTCATTTCTTTTGGAAAGGACAGAATAAAACACTTCATCAAGTCTGTCATCTGTTCTACTGAAGCATTTCAATGGATGATTGTCCGATTGGATAACTTCATCCACTAATTTTCCGTACTAAGTTAATATTAAATCACATCGGGACTCTACTTCTCTTCCTGCCTCACACATAATTTTTAGGACCCTACGAAGTTTTGTTTCTCCCTTTTCCTTGTCTGATCCTGATTGCATAAGTCCAGGGTCAGCACAGGACATGTTTTTCCCCATTTTTTGTAATAAACATCTTTAAATTTAGTAATATTTCACGCACTTCAAAGTACTGGACAAAACAGGTTCTACATATAGCAACCTGTTTGTTTCGTTGAGGCTTTTTTTTCTAATTTTTTTTTTTTTTTTTACTCGCAATTCAAGAACAAGAACTCTTAACTCGAATATAGTGTACGCATGCGCACTTTGAAACTGTTTATCCGTGAATTTAATTTATTACAATGGATGTTTTTGTATTAAATCAAGGAATATTGTTATGTAGAACAAATTTTTCGAAAATGATTTTTGTTCCTCAAACGTGTTAAATAAACCGACGGTAGAAGTAAATTTAAACAGGCCCTCTTTTGCTATATCTCCCAAATCATCAAACTAAACGATCTTATTTTATACCCAACGAGTAATGAATTACCATTATTTTTCCAAAAACTACCAATTGCTTATACTTCTGCATCTTTGTTCCACTAAATGAACATGTAGTTACTAATTTGCAACCTACCGTTGGCATGACTTGTAAGGGCTCCTTCTCCCATTGAAGCCAAGTTGATCGTCTTTTTACACAGCGTACAAAACGCCTTTCGTTTGCATAACTTATTCTTTTGCAGCCATTCCTTGTACTTCTCTTGTTCAAGCCAGATATCGTTGAAAGAGCAAAGACCTGGCATTTTTAAACACTGAACTTGCAGACGATGTAAATCGAATGAAGAAATTTTGAATTCTCGAGCGTATAACTTTCGCGAACTTTCTACGTAGAATTAGTGTAATTAACATTTTGATTGGCTAAAACTGATGGACTCGTCCAGTCAAATTGAACTATTCGTCAAACGAAAGAAGCCAGGAAAACCAGCTGCATCCGAAGCTAACGACCTTGGGCAATTTTATTGGTGACTTCCTTTGATGAAGTGTGTAGCGGCACCGTATTGCTTTGATGAAGAGTGCATGTGTGATTGAAGTCGCCGCCGCGGCATACTTTGGATGGCCAAACAAAACAAAGCCTCTTTTGTTATTGCGGCGGCAATAAACTGAACGGGTCATAAAAAGAAAGAAACCAGGATAACTAGATTACATCTGAATCTAACAACCTCGGATAATTTTATTTGTGATTCTGGAAAGAAATTATTTTTTGGGGGGTTTATTTCAATTTTCAAAGACTTTCAAAGACCTCAGGGTAATATGCTCGATTTTCCCAAACTTTCAAGGCCTTGAAAACGCTACCTCATTTTTCCCAAACTTTCAAAGACCTTCAAAGACCGTACGAACCCTGCTATTCTTTATTTTCCCATATAGAAACCTAACAGTTAAATCAAATTTAGATAAAATGTGCGACGGTCTTGATGAACATCTAAATTTCAATCCTTTTCTAAAGTGTAATAGAACTGAAGCTATATATATAATGCCCTCCGTCCCTCTCTGACCAGGACAGTTCAAAGCAGTTATTGGTCAATGTTGGGCTTTGACATTTCAAAATGAACACTGCTGAGTGAAAATGTTACTAATCACAAAACCAAATGCTGTAAAACATGAGATTTGTGCACATTTCCACACAAAAAAACGGAGTCCCACCAGCCAGTGTTGCAGTCCCTTACCAGAAGCATAGTGGGCATACACGAAGTGGTTAAAAATCCAGATAAGTAGAACCTGTGGTTGCAAATGAGCTTAATTTTTTAAGTTCTTTACACCACTGACATATACATGTAACTGTTTGTTCCTTAGAGTGAGACAGGATTGTCTAATTCCAAACACTAAGCTAGGCATCACAGACTTTCTTACATCTGGCAAGCGATCCATAAGAATTATCACTTGTAGGAACTTAACACTCTTCTGAATCTCATTCCAATCTTTGTAAATTTGCCAATTAACCCCAAAGTATGTATCCAAATTTGCAAACAGCACTTTGACCAACTATCAACATCTTTATTTCGAGACCACATGCAATCCTTATTCAGCTATTTTTGGAAATGAACACAATAATTAAAGCTAAAGCTGCTCTCATACACATGTACGTCACTGGCTCTTTCTGCCTCAGAATTCACTGTAAATATCAGCAAATTTTCCCATCAAACAGCAGCTAGTCAAAGTCTTTAAACTTGTCACCAAGCCTTTGTTGTTGTTGGTTTTAATGCCATTTTGCAGCACATGATAGGCTATACATGGTGGCCAGTATTAATGGTGGAGGAAGAACCCGGAACCCCCCACCCCCCAAAAGAACCACCGACCCACGAGAAGCTACTGGCAAGCTTTCTCACATACCCACATTGGTCGAATCTGAGACTCCAACCCACACAGAGGTGAGATGGCAGAGATCCATAATGGAGAGTGCTTTAGACCAGTCAGGTCCCTTTATGCCAAGCCATTGCATCATGTTCTTAAGATGTATTCTTACAATGACACCATGTACATATGTGGGTCTCTTAAAACTCATTTACAAATTGTATTATCCCCATTAATAATTTAACAAAATCATGTATCATATCTATCCGAGCTGCAAGAAGCTATGATACGTTTATGAAAGCTGTATTAAACAATATGATATCTTTCATTTTCAAGTAAAATGCATTTTTCTTTGAAATAAAATGTGTTTATTATACTGCAAACACCGGAGAAATTATGCACTCAAATTGATTAATCACTTTATTTAAAATAAGTAAATAGGTACATTACTGCTTAGCAATTCATTTTGCATTAAAGAAGAATTTAATTGGCTGTTAGTGTGCTTTTATTATTTTCTCATTAGGCAAAAAAAGAAAAGAGATGTTCTTGGTCAGCTAAGTGTCCCTGTTTTTCAATGTTGTAACTAGCACTTTTTCCCCCTGGGGTATAAATTTTATTTAAAAAAAACAAAATCCCAATACTGATTTGTGCATCTAAGTAACCTGATGTGCTGAGTATATTATATATACTAATCATGATAATATATAGTGTTTTTAAAAATAAACATACCTAACTACATACCCTAATTTTAAAACCAGAGCAATAGGAAACACGATGGGGGGGGGGGGGAGGCACTGTAGAATTAATACAAACTGTTTAACATAAACTGGAAATGTTATTTTTAGCTTCTGAAACCAAAACATCTTCCATATCCAGTTAGGTGTAGAAATGAAGTTGTACCAGGTATACCTATTTAAAGCATCGAAAATAAGCAACACATCA
Organism: Unio delphinus; assembly: GCA_029339505.1. Taxonomy (NCBI): domain Eukaryota; kingdom Metazoa; phylum Mollusca; class Bivalvia; order Unionida; family Unionidae; genus Unio; species Unio delphinus. The sequence continues at coordinate 1,126,495 of JAQISU010000114.1, read as the reverse complement.
ATAACAATCACTGCAATTTGAAAAATAGCCTTGGCAAACAAGTGGCTTAGAAATTTCATTAAATCTACAAGGAATTGTTAGCTTAATATACTACAAGTTAAACAAGGGGAAAAAGAATTACGAACAAGATGAAATATGAATTAGATAAATCTACAATTGATGAATGAAACTAGAAGCTATTTTGGCTGTACAGTAATTACAAGTGTATCTACAACAGCAGATACCTACATGGCAAATAAGTTGCCATTTCGGCGGAGATGCAACAGATGAAATGATGTACAGGAGATACTAACTGCTAATGCAACATGAGAAAGAAGCGCCTCCCCTTCATCTATTCTGTGGATTTGTTTGTTTGATTAGGATTTTTAACGTAGCTTTAACAATTTTTCAGTCATATCGCTACGATGTCTGCAGTGAGGCAGTTTATAGTGATGTCTAGCACTGAGACATCATGCCGCAGACATGTAGCATGATGACTCACCCAGTCACATTATCCTGACACCTGGCCAACCAGTCCTAACACTAACCTCTTAATGCTGAGCGTCAAGCGAGGCAGCTGTTAGTACCATTTTTGTAAGTTTTTGGTATGACTCGGCCGGGGATCGAACCGACGACCTCCTGCTACAGGGGCGGACGCTCTAACCACTAGGCCACCGGAGCGGTTCTATTCTGTGGAAAAGTATATCTTCAGATAGTTCGCCTTCAATTATTATTGTTCTTAACTGACTAGCACAAAACTTGTTCATTTGACTGATTTCAGTTTTGGTTCTTAAAGATTCAGTGCTTTTTGGGTAATTTCACACATAATTTCAATAATTACATTGCTGGCCTAATTGATAAGCCATGTATACATATGCATTTGTACCCATGTTCTTCCAGAGACGAAATATTTTATTTGTATTCAGGTCAACTTCATAAAAGGTTTAATTGGGTCACAATGTAACAAATTAGTAACTAAACTGATAAACCATATTTGCCTGTCTTTTGGTACTGGGGAGACTATGTTTTACAGCATAACATCACAAAAAGGCTATTTAATGCCAACCATTAAAGTAAAGTACCTTGCCCAAGGTAGCAAACCCAGACTGGTCCAATGACAGAATCTCAACCAACATCCATTTGGTCATGAGTGCAACAAGCTAACCATTAGTCCAAAAACAAAATTTGGGTACAGCTTACAGTATTTACAATGTAGATTGAAAGAGTGCACTGTACCAAATAAGTCACATCTGTGTTTACTGAATTGCAATACAAAAGTACTTTAGTGATTATTACATTATTTTATTATTTTCATTTGGTACTGTTACATGTAAACTCATCAGATTACCAAACTAGTAATACTAAGTATATTGGTTAAGGTTAGGAATTGTGACATCACATGCTTTGTTAAGTCTGTATAAAAATATAAGGTTTTTAGGCAAGGTAAAAACACATGTTTAGCTCCAGGGAAAATGTGTTGAATGGACATGCATATTATTGGCCGCAAGAACTAAACAGGCTGGATGAGCTGAAGTTGTGTATTGGAAAGTGCTGTGTATGTTTTCTTGTGTATTAACAAGAACAGTAAACAATTTAAAAGTGACTGGACGAAAGAAAAACTAAATAACGGCATTTCTTTAACTTTTGAAATTTTAATAGTGGAAAGAAATATACTAATTCTTATTTATGATTTCTTTTTCCCTTTATTTAGTTAAAACAACCTAATTATCTCTCTCATCTATAATCAAACTTTGTATATTTTGTGAAGCACATAAACAGTCTCAGCATTCTTTGCTCAGAAATTTAACGTTTATCTCTTGCAATACATACAAGTGAATGCATTTGAGAGTCTTTGAATTTTAAACGGCACTGTGTACAAGTTAAAAAGAACATTCTATACTAAATACTGCAGCTGAGCTGATAGGTAAGTTCCAAGCAATGTAGTGGATGTCCACTATTACATAATTTATTTGTGCCAACTTTCTAATTTCAAGCCATGATGACCACTAAATCCGGTCTTTGACAGAAACAAAATAAAGGATTTAAGTCCACTGTAGGATCATGGACTTTCCATAAATATGTGACATAGTTGCTACAGACTTGGAATCTGTTTACTTCTTTGGATAATGGGCCCCCGAGTTGCGAATCACTGCAATCTCAATCAGTTCAAGTCTAGTTCAGCCTATGTGGGACAGTGAGAAAATTTGCCAGTAGCTTCTAGTGGGTCAGCTCTTTCCAGGGTTCATCTTCCACCATTTATACTGGCCGCTATGTTGTGCCATTCTTGTGCTGAAAAATGGCGCAAACCCTAAAATAACAACTTTAGTGGATAAACATTCTCACTGTTTTGAAGGAAAAAATGCATGGTCATAAAATGAGGAAAAGGCTTTTATTTTTCCAATGTTGAACGAATTTTGATACCAAGTGAAATTCAAAGCATGGGGAACGGGCCTTATGTTTCTAAAATAAGATAATATTTGTTGCATTGTGAAATTCATAACTTACCATTAACAAGCAATTACTGCTAAATGGAAACCCATGAAAAATGTGAATATGTAAAAATAAAATGGTATTAAAGATCTGTAACAGATTCAATCATCCAGACTAAATATTGATATTTTTAATATCTTACATTTGGAATCTCTTTTGTGGGATGGTTCTTGATCTCCTATCACAAATCGTCCATGATGCTCCTTCTGAAAGATAAACAAAACTGTACATTAAATATATCAACAAGAAGAGAATTAATTTTACCAATGAATACACACTGCAACACATTGAGGCCATGGCTTTTTTAATTTAACCACAAATTAAAAAAATTACAGTAAACTTGAATTGATTCCAAAATTTATTTCTCAGTTTGTGATACTGACACCCATGGTCAATGGGTATGTTGTTTCCCCTTCAAAGTGAGAATACAAGTTTATTTTAGAGAAGAAAATATAAAAACATTTTGAAATTTATATCTTCATCAACTTATTATGCTAACAGTGGATTATGAATTTATATCAGCTTCTATTCAAATTTACAAAAGTTTCAACAGTCCTAGAAAACCATGTAATGTAATTTATTCCATCAAACCACTGAAAGATCATGGCAAATATTCCTTTCCTTATATTCTGATAGATTTTCTCAATTAAACAACCAGGCTTGAGAGAACTGCTGAATGTGATGAAATCAATCTGATCAAGTTGTAAAAACAAATCTTAATTTGAAAAAGGTATAAAACACATCAAACTGCATATATTTCCAACATGCTGCACTAAACATTTTGTTGCTTATTCCTTCATGAAAATAACTATATTAAAAGAAAAGCACTGACACATTTTTATCAGTTAATGTTCATCAGATTTGCAAATGCATTAGCTGATGGTCGTTTTAGAGTGGTCTCTTCTGTCTTACTGCAGCAAAGGTCTTCAACAGCAAAAAGCATCTAAGTGTAGTTGTACGCAAGTACGCATGTAAATTTATGCACTCACATTGGACATATGCATCTAATATGCATAAACCTTCTCACATATGGAAACTGCATATTGTAAGAGGTGATATGAAAGTGCTACAGTATAATCTCCATCATCTATCACTTAAAATTTTCAAAAAGCCAAGTGTTTTAACAATTGCCAACTCAAGCCAATCAGCATTCACAGTAACCGATGACAGGTCAGTGTCCTCTTTTTTTTCTGCAAAGTGATTGAGCATTTTATTGCTTCTATACCTTGTCATGCCCATTACATTATTTGGCAGATTCAAAAAAAGACATGGAACATCCTGATGCTTGGAAAATATACCTCAGTACTAGTATGGAGAATTCTTCACATACCACTGCGGCCTTAGTTTCTCATGGCTCATGGTGCACATTTCTTTTGAAGTTAAATCCATTGAACTTGTCACTTTCGAAGTTGCCTATAGATATTTAGATAACTGGGGCTGATAATATTGTCAAATATTGGGCTTGGATTGACTGCAGAAACGTGTCAACTGTGTCACACATCTGTGAGTACCCGAGGTCTCTAATCCAAAAGGTTTTGTTTAACTCTAATTTCTCCAAAAATGTCACTATGGAACATGTCAGAAGTAAGGATATTGTATAATTTAGTGGTACCTCGGGTTACGAATGCCTCAGGTCACAAACAATTTGGGTTACGAACAACAACTTCGAAAAAATTTTGTCTCGGGTAACAAACAGTGCTTCGGGTTACGAACGAAGACGAGAGAGAGAGAGAGAGCAAGGTTTAACGTTGGAGAAAAACGATCGCATACAGCACAAACAAAGGCCACGCAGTACTAACATCGCTTAGCGCTAGCTTAGTAGCCTAGTTTTGCATGCGTGCGCAGCCTCGCTTTCATTGGCCTTACTACACAGCAGTAAAAGTAGCAGTCGTCCGATGGTGAGGAGCCAGTGACCGTTTCAACTGCCAGAATTAAAGCAATTTGCAGCAAGTGGGCAGACATCGAAGACTTCATTGTGAACCATCATCCAAACAAACTTGTTGTTAACAGGGCAGTAAACTTGATGAATGATAACGTGATGGCCCACTTCAGAAAGATTCTCCAGCAAAGGAAGCGACAAATTTCCCTTGATAGTTTCTTGGTGCAGAAAGATTCCTAGTTGGCTGCCAAGAAACAGTGACAAGAAACTCCTGAAACTAATGATTCAGAATAGCAAACAAAGTGACCAATTTACCATGATCATTTTCTTGGTAAGATGGACTAAATCTTTTCTTTGCGTTTTGTCAGGTAAACAACCGGATGTTAATAAAAGAAGAACGATTCTTTCATCTTTAAACGGATTGTCTCTATTTCATTGATTTCAATGTTTCGGGTTACGAACGTTTTGGGTTACGAACCAAGTTCTGGAGCGAATTAAGTTCGTAACCTGAGGTACCACTGTAATGAGTTTGGCTATGATATATAAATATCACTGCCACACACATGTAACAGCAAGACCAAAGAGTCCTGGACATTGTCAAATCCTGACAAATCTGCCTTAGCATAATGCACTTGTTGATAAAGGTTGATACTGTCTGTTCAACTGATTACTGGCTGTGCTGTCTTTACAGAACTTCAATAAATCAGCTGCTACTAAATTGAGGATTAAAATAATGTATGACTGATGTCCAGTTAGTCACCTAGTGTATTTCAAAAATGGACATAACAACACTTCAAAGAGCTAATGATGAGCAAACATGTTAAAAATGCCTTATATACCATACATACATAGGCAATGGCACATGATTGAGACAAGTGGAGGGAACTGGTCAGATGTTCAGCAGCACAATGCCTCCTTGACCCACAATCAAGGTCATCAGGGGACCCAGGTGATCTAATATCAACATGCTTAAAAAATTACTACCAAGTATGCATCAATTCTATACTGCCCTGACAGCTTTGATTTCAATAGTGACATTCCTTTGAATTTTAAAATCACCAATTAACTGCCTTCTGGGTAACTCATGTGCACTGACTTTTACATTATGCAGAGGTCTCACTAGGATTTTAAAACTCTCGAGTCCAGGACTCCCATTTTGGGGAAAATATGTGTACCACCAGTAAAAGTTGCAGCACCACCCACCCACCCTACAAAAAGCAATGCAAACAAGAAACTATTTGTTACTTTTGAGTTTAATTTTCACATTCTTAATAAAACAGGTTAGCTCTTGTTTCAATTAGATGTGAGACTGAATTATACAATCCATGGAAGGTCTTATTCCAAACAATAAGCATGGCATGACACTCATTGTTACACTTAGCTACTGTCCTATCTTAACTAACAGTTCTGGCAACTTTAGCACTTTTCTAAATCTCATTACAGTCTTCATCAGTTTGCTGTTTAACTCCAAATACTTATCCAAAATTGTGAATGGCAATTTGTCCAAGTCTCAACATGTCTTGATAATTCTGAGGCCACGAGCAAAGCATACTATGCTACACTCAGAAAAAACAACAACAATGAAAGATAAAGTTGTTTATTTGGTGTACTCTTATCAATGACTTGGAAGATAAATTAATTTTAATATAAAAATGTTTTTCTTTTAAATGAATGTCAGAAATGTGTTAATATAAATTTCCCAAAATTATTTGCCAAGTGTTAACTAGTAACATATTGATTGCACCATAATATGCCATTTATTAAATAATATGTAAACAAATTACGATCCATACTATATTTGTTTTCATGCTTCAGCAGTACTACTCCTGATTCTTTCTTAGTCTGCTATTATCTAGATCAATACCAGAATTATACAACAGGTCATTAGTTCTAGTCCCATGTTCATTAAATTTAATGGTTTACCATTAAAGAGCAAATTTTTTAATTTATTAGCTTTTACATTCATTTGATTGGAGTCTTTATTCAGTTAATGTTAGCCTTTTTCCACCATTTTCCACTGTTTCAATTAATATTTTCATCTGCTTTGAGTTAACTTTATATTCCTACTAATAATTCAATAATGCCAAGTCATTATTTCTAAGTCATTTCCTTAAAAATCTAGTTTCTCAAATTATTATTAATGAAAATGTCACCTATGCAAGGTGGGGTAAACACTTTTAAAAAAAAACAGCAATGAAATATGTTTATCAAGTGAAATTTGGGCTTAAGTCATATATTTTAATTTTTTTCCATTTTTTGTATTTGTAATAATGTGACATTCCGTATGGTATTCAAAGAATGCCAAAACTACAATTACCACTCATTAATTCTGTATGAGACAAGAACAAATGAAAAAAGAAGAGATTAAAGTTTTCTTTCTATACAAACATTGATTTGATCGCTCTTTTACTTGAACTTTAATCAACGCAATATGATATTTTACAGCTGAATAATCTGACACAAAGAATAAACAGATTAAGAAACTAAATTGAGTTTTATTAAATTCTAAACATAAATGATTTTGCAGCCCACTTACAGTACAGTTCCAGGATTTGTAAACCTTTCAGGATCATTATCTTTACCAGAATTACTTCCAGTACATAATGTCAATCTGCCAGACCTGGTAGAATCAAGTTCATCTATATTCTTCTGCGTTATACCAAAAGAAAATGTTCAAGACTGCTGATTAAGGTTAAAGATCTACATATGATACACTGCTAGGTTAATGCCTCTTCACTCAGCATTTTTAATTCAACAAACAAAATAAATCAATTATATTACAAGGAGGAATAAAGAGAAGTTTCAATATCTTGACAATATTTTTTAAAATATGGAATATGATATGAAATGTAAGTGTTACAACATCGATGAAGGATTTATTGTACTGTTTAGAATGGTGCTTACTGAAGCAAAGTTTCAAAACACATGTGCATGATTAGTTAACGGATCAAAGCTATCATAAGGCATTTACAACAATGTTTAGCTCCTTACCCACTAAGGTCCTGTGTATCTACACCTAACTCCACACAAATTAATCTTTAAAATAGCTTTCACTCTTTCTAGTAACATAGGACAATATATTATTCATACTAGCTTTGAGGAGACAGATCAAATGCAAGACATGATTGCTAAAGTAAACTTGCTTACAAGCGATCAACTTTTTGGGGGAATTAACTCTCAAATTAACAATATATTTAATTTCATATGTAGTTAAGGGTCCATTAGATCTATATGAACAGTCTGATGCCAGTCAATAATTTTAGCAGCTGTGATTCAGATTTGTGCTTTTTACAAATTATAAATTTGCAGACAAACTGGTCACTCGTGCATTTTTCTGAGCAATTTATTGAAATCACACAATAAAATCAAAGATAACATATCGTATAACCAATTAAGCTTTTGAAAATTGATGAAGTATATTCAACAAACCTTTGCAGCTCCCATTAGTCTCAGAAATTTCTTTTTTCTTTCATCATCTCCAAGTTCTGCAGTTTCCCAACTGTTTGGTGAATGAACCTGGGAGAAAATAATACAGATATTGGCCACCCAGAAATAGCTAAATAACGTAATAAAATCATCAGAACCTCTAAATATTTGTATTTCAAAAAGCGACCATTAACAAGAAAGAGACCACTAATGCAGACTTTAATTTCTCAATGCATGCAACACAAATCCAAATACACTAACAACCAATATATCCAATATATATATATATATACACCGAATCTGCTACATAATATTTTCTAGATAAACACAGCTATAACTATAATGCACCTAGTAATAATTTTGCTATGAATCTCAAAACAGGATCTAGCAATGCATTTAGCTTTTCTGTAACAGGATACCTAGATATGAAACCAATGTGGTGATTCTAAGAGTGTAATATAAATTCATGACATGTTTTCTATGTAAATACTTCAACTAATATTTCCACCTCATTGGCGAATTATGTGTAAATCGTTCGTGTACAAAAATAATTTGGTAATTCTACCTACATTTAGAAACGATGAGGTGAACAATTAATAAGAAATACGCGGGTAAAATTTGCGACGCTGTGTGGAACAACCTTTTGTCTTCATATGAACCAGTATTAAGTTTGGTGTTTATTACATATTTCCTAAAGAAGTTTCATTTCCGAATTATAACCTTGTTGGGATCTATTTCATCCTTATTTGTTTCCACATCTTCTGTCGTTGTGTCACTTGTGCCTTGTTTGCAATCGTTCTTTGAAGCACTCATGTTTTCCCTCTTTCTCACGGTGTTTACCATAGCAGATAAACTTTGTCACACTGACTTCTGCCCTAGGAAAGTTCATGACCGGAAGTCACATAACCGCATTACCACCGAGATTATAACCATTCAGCATAACTATGCTGAATATATTGTGACACACTTTTTATTAAAATTTATAGAACATATGAGTTCAAAAGAAGTTACAATTGCTATATTGCTACTAACGGTCAATTGAAAGTATGCATTTATTTACCTGTAACAATTGCATAAAAGTAGTACATAATATTATTCCTCATGGAGCGAACCAGAGTCATATATCTCCTCGTGGTTATTGGGAGAATTTTCAATCTGCTTTACCATGTGCCGCGTGAAAGTAATAAACCGGAAGTGAATACCTAGTTTTAGATGGATTTTTATTCACCGGTATCATCGAACGATGCTCAGTGATTCTACTAAATTCGGACCAAATATACAGTGATTTTTTTTTTCAATCTAAATTCATAGTTTTGAATATTTAATCATGTTACTAACATTTCACCGCACATGAAAACAAAAAATTGCCCACAAATTGTTTACCGTTTTCATTTTACGCCAAATGCATCTCTCATGGTGAACCTTGTCGTTACGGAAGTTAGTTGAATCAATTAAAGACTATTCAATCCAATTAATAGTAAATTTCAACCTTTTACTCACATTTTAAAGCTAAATTCTGATCTATCTTTTAGTTATATACCATATAAGGCTTGATTTTTATACTTTGCTTTTACAAATTAAGTCTCAAAATAGACTAAACTGCGTTTGGATAACAGTCACACATAAACAAATAAACTATCCAAAAGCGTGTTTGGGAGAGCCAGTTATTGTTAACTTTCCTTGTTTGTGCTAATATAATGCATTATCTTTCAAGTTAAGGTGATATGTTTTTTTTGCACTTGTATATTTTTATCTCCATTATAAAAAAACAAGCAAAAACGTTACGGAAGTTAACTTTACTAAATTCATGAAAGAACATGAAAGAATTCTTAAAAATTGTATTACAGGGAACGAAGTAATTCTATTCTTTTAATTCACTGATTAAAGGCAAACATTTTTTTTTTTTTTGTCTATTTGATCATTTTGAAAGCCCTTTCGGCCTTTTCCATCTCAATTTTGTCAATCAGGTAAGTTTTATCCAATCGTTTGGATTTTCCTGCAGGTCTTGGTTCTTTTTCTAGTATACTAGTATCTAGTATTTTTCTTACTCGAGAATCTAAATTCGTCACAGGAAACGTTCATCACCTGATATATATATATATATATATATATATATATATATATATATATATATATATATATATATATATATATATATATATATATATTGTTTTAGAACGAGAATGTATACTAGGGTATAGATTTATACCTCAAATAAATACCTTATGATGATTTATTATTATTATGTTCTTTTATGCTTAATGTGATGAATTATTTCAAATGTTAAAACACCTTAATTAGTAAAAACCTTTTTGGAAGTACACGATGTTTATTAAAATGAAACCTGAAATTCTCTCCAACTCTAATGACTATGTACGAGAGAGAGAGAGAGAGAGAGAGAGAGAGAGAGAGAGAGAGAGAGAGAGAGAGAGAGAGAGAGAGAGAGTACAAACTACCTATGTGTGTGCCATAAAATAATGTTATTGTTATTTTTAATAGTACATGCCGCTTGTTGCTTAACAATAATTAGTTCATCGACGTATGTTTGTATGTGAGTATCAAAATGCCTAGGTACATCTTTTATGATCCTTTATTAATATTATTTCAATTTCATGTGATGAATCAATTCAAATAATAAAAAAAACATAATATTTTTAAAACCTTTTTGGAAGTACACAACTTTCATTAAAATTAAACCTGAAGTCAGCGATTCAAAATCTAATACAGTATACGAATTATAAAGATCCATTTACACCGCAAATGTTACTTTATCCCAGTTTTACAATTGCACCTAGATATAATCAAGTAGCTGGGAATATACAATGATATAAAATAGATAAGCATATTGATAGTTCAATTTATATCATATGTTATGACATATTTACTTTCGTATTCGTTGACAATTATAATAACATATATTACGGTAATACAGACTGTAGAATGGATGAAGATATGAAATGAATGACAAATATTAAATTTTTTCAGCTGCTCTACTCATGATTTCATTCAAATAGTGTTTTACTGTTGTCGATGTCCTTTCCTATCGTGTACTATTCAGTGAAGAAATTGACACGATATATGTGACATAAATATTTACACTATCCTAAAATGACAGAACTGGGAAATATTCAGTTTAAACTATGACATATCTGATATGAAGATTTAATGACAATGGCCATATATCAATATATTTGACTGAAATTGAAGCAAACAAGGACGAAAAACAAAAGAGATTTCGATCAATCTTTTGGTTACCAAACACCATCTTCATTCAGATTTCAATATTTAAAATCAAAATTTGAAATTCGGTGACCCAGTCAATAAAAAGCTATAAAGCGACGCAGATAACGCGTATGACCTATTACACAAACTAGAGTTACCTTTCTCAGACAAGCATTACGTCTTTTAAGAAGTGGAATCGATTGTGAAACCCAAACAAATGAAAAGAAAAGGACCGTCCCTACAGAATGGAAAGGATATCATGCCACTTTATTCGGCTGAAAATCAGATGAAAACATTATCACGTTAACATTAACTATACGATATGCTTAATGCAAAGCTAGAATGACTACAGAAGATGAACTGTTTAAAACATCATAAGGTTTCTACAACATAATATATGGAGATAAAAAGGCACATTAGGTAATAAAGGAGTAGAATTTTCTTCTCATGTTAATATATGCTAGTAATAAAAATATGTATGCTAGTAATGAAAGTAGAGGATAAACAAGTATGTAATAGAACTCACCAGTTAATACAAAAATGGTACAATTGATCAGCGTGATAAGGCGACTACAGTGTAGACGTTTTGCTAGAAGGATAGCAATAAATAACATTATGGAAGAAATAAAAAGAGACAACGATCAAAGCTATGAAGTTATATCCAGTCACAAATAGACCAGAGGCAAAAGAAATTTAGTGCACATGACCAAACGAATGTGTTTAATATTTTGAAGAATATAAAAGTCAACGAAAATCACACTTACAATTATACAAGCAAGAGGATATTCCTGATCTAAACGTGTATGCAGGTCAAATACCTCAATCTTGATAATCAAGCCATTATTACGCATCTTTCTGGTAAAACGTGTCATCATATTGTATTTGGTACCACTAGAAATCATGATCCATTGATTTTCACTACATTATTTACCCAACAGAGGGGATATGAAATCACTTTGAAACAGCGTGGATGAAGTAGTATCCAGCATACATTTTGCAATGTGCTAATACTTTATCCGGAATATTCTTTAGGCATCTAGCGGTATGTAAACAATAATGGAATACATTCTACAGTGAAATTAAAATGTTAATAATTCCACAGAGAACAAGGGATATGTGAAACGTTGCACTTTTCCTGCTGACGTATTTAAAGCATAATTGAGTAGATACATGACACAGTATCCCATGAAAGTTTAGCAAATCAAACGTGGTGCATAGGAGAATATCTGGCTGTGGTATTTTGTACTGATTTTAGACAGAACAGGGTTCTAGAAGAATTAAAATTATAAAATAGGTTACTTTCAAAAATAAGAAAATGTTAGGTTTACGTTAGAACTGGGACATATTCAATTTAAACTATCACATATCTGATATGAAGATTTAATGACAATGGCCATATATCAATATATTTGACTCCAATGGAAGCAAACAAGGACGAAAACAAAAGAGATTTCGATCAATCTTTTGGTTACCAAACACCATCTTCATTCAGATTTCAATATTTAAAATCACATTTGAAATTCGGTGACCCAGTCAATCAAAAACTTGAACATACTTACATTTAGATCATTAAATTTAATAATGGGTGAAACAGTAAAAAGGATCCAAACGCAAACAAGATAGAAATGTATTGACGAAATGTCTAAAAGCGGACAAATCTTCATCGGCGATCCAGGTCTATACACATTCCACGACTTCAAGGGATAAAGAAGGGTATCTCTTTAATTCATAGATCACATACAGAGAGTTTAAATGATTTTAAAAGAACGTTGAATGGACGGTGAGAGATATGTAGTCCTTAAAATTTATTATGATCTACATCATTTCTAAAACACTGAAAACTATATTTTGAATTTGTAATTTTAAAGACGACAAAACAGCACCCTCATGTTTGCAATGTCATAGTATAGCACTGGTAGATATGTCAATTTAAGGCAATCCTAATCATTTGTCTCTAATGACATTAACGTTTCTACTAGATGTTCATCCAGTACAATTGGAATAATGGTTGGTGATATAATGTGGATGGTCTATTCCAACTCACTCAGGCCTAACATTCATATCATTAGCCCCATTTTAGGGGTATGATATGACGACCAAATTAAATATCGCACTCTGTGCGCATAAACGCCAGGAAGATGTGGCACCATTCCATCTTCCTGGATAAATTAAATCACTGTCATGTAAATAAATGGCAGTGCAAAATAGTGAACATATGACCCTAGTGGCCGGTTTCACTTTAAATCAAACTATTCATTCATGTTGATGGTGGTTCCATGATGTTAAAGATTTCACTTTGATATGATGACGATTTTGACTGTTCATGTCTTGCACATTATGATGTTGATTCAAGCAGTCCAAGTTAGTGCAATATTAGTTCCACGTTAGTGCAATATTAGTTCAGCGCATATCTATATACATGTATCTATACGCAAAAAGTCAACAAACACAGACATAGATATGAGGAAGAAAATTATAGTCCAAAGACAGTACATCGTGAGTTGATATATGAAACTATGAATATCAAAATCTGGCTCGTTGACATGATCCATATGTTTGAAACGTTTGAGGAAACGTTGCACATTATTAATAGTAATTGGTCCTTTTTTATGGTCTTCATTATGGCTTGTTAGAAGCAGCTAACAGACAATATCAATCAGGAATTATTCTACTGATATTCTTCACCTATTTAAATTTACCAACAGTGAATGGTATTTACTACATCATTATTAGGATATTGAAAGTACTGTTTCTCCACAGAATGTATTCACTGTGAGTATACTAAAATAATAAAATAGCTCAGTTGACAATATCTTTAACATATCAGTCTACTTGCAAATTGCAAAGGAAATCGAAACAAAATTAAAAAAAAAACATTATCCACTGAAAGTGTTATTCCATGCAGAATGGCTTTATAGAAAGCATTAAAACGATAAATCTTACAAAGCAACAATATAGTGACGGAAGGATTGACCACAATGTAGCTAAAAAATATAAAAATGTAATAATTATTCAGGTCACTGAGTCCCATAAATAAATGCAGAGGAAAGACTTCATGAAAATTGAAATCTAGAACGTGGAATTATTTCATAATGAATAAAACCGTGGTTAAAGTAATATATTCAATGCGGGGATGCAATGCAAAGACAACATGTGAATATAACTAACTGTATTGAATCCAAGTGTAAACGACTAATGGTAATTATACACAATACTTGTATACTTGAACATATTTACATTTAGATCATTAAATTTAATAATGGGTGAAACAGTAAAAAGGATCCAAACGCAAACAAGATAGAAATGTATTGACGAAATGTCTAAAAGCAGGCAAATCTTCATCGGCGATCCAGGTCTATAAACATTCCACGACTTGAAGGGAGATCATATATATATATATATATATATATATATATATATATATATATATATATATATATATATATTAGGGCATAACCGACTTTTTATCCGGAAATCGGATTCCACCGGATAGTATGAACTTCCGATTAATCGGAGTCGGACAAGGCATGAACGACCGATTCGGATAATAAAAATAATAAAGTTGAATTTCTATAGCACCGTGTCTAACACTGCGTGTGATTCGATAGTGCGTTAATAAAGTTAAATAAGAAGTCAGAAAAGTCCAATATGGTCAACACAACCACGCTGTGAGACAATCTATTTGAACTAGCGGGTGAAAACCGGAAATGAAGCCGGATATGGTAAAGTACTAAGTAACATGCTAGACACGGCAAAACCAGATACCAGAAACCCGGAAACGGAAGATGAAATTTTTTAGAAAAGAAAATACGGATTTAGCATTTCCGATTAATTGAATCGTATCCGGAATCGGAAAAATTTTCATGCCCAAAATCCGGAATCGGAAATCAGTAGAAAAATGCTAATCGGTTATGCCCTAATATATATATATATATATATATATATATATATATATATATATATATATATATATATATATATATATATATATATATATATATATATATATATATATATATATATATATATATAAAGAATACAAATTATATGGCATATAACAGTCATTTCAAATGCACTGGATCCAGCAAGGGATCACGTTTGTCAGGGATTGGTTAAGATAAATGCAAAAAACTGACACGCAACAGTGCAAAACTAGAATCACTCTAGCCTAACCGCTTTCGACTCAATGAGTCTTTATCAAAGGCAAATACAGAACATAGACAAGACAAACAAGTAAAATACAGAAAACGTGTTTACAAAACTTTACATACCTGTTTTTACAGGAATTAAACCTTGAAATTTATTGTTACAACTAGTTTCTAACAACTTGTTGCGGATGCTGTAAAATGTGTTGACTTAGAAGTTGGAAATATATATATATTGTATAAATTTTTGTATCTCATTAATTCATAGATCACATACAGAGAATTTAAATGATTTTAAAAGAACGTTGAATGGACGGTGAGAGAAATGTAGTCCTTAAAATTTAATATGATCTACATCATTTCTAAAACACTGAAAACTATATTTGAATTTGTAATTTTAAAGACGACAAAACAACACCCTCATGTTCGCAATGTCATATTATAGCAATGGTAGATATGTCAATTTAAGGTCATATAAGTATATTCAATCTTGTAAATAGTTATACAAATGGTCAATTTTTTTTTTTATGTTTTTTTTGGTGTATTAAATTAGACTCTGGGATACATATGCATATGTAAGTTAGAGGGCTATCATTTTTGTAGCTAAAGAGTAAAGATAATGCAACCGATGACACATATGACAAGAAGACAAACTTTGTTTACCCGTGTATACAGCGAATTCAAATACAATGTGAGTAAACCAATATCTGGTCTTTGATATCATTCGACATGATGGTTCTGTTTTACAACATTTAGAAGGGCGATATACACGTATACCGTATAAATAGAAGTAAAGTTTTTAAAAGAAAATTGTACAGCAAAATAACCTTCCTCTGTATTCATCCCCTCGGATAATCAACGGATAGGTCTCTACCAATGGGTTGTATATGTTATCAGTAAAAGATAAAGAAGCAATATATAAATGCATTTGCTAGTGTCAATCGTCACGTCTGCTATCTGATATATTGAAATTGTAAACCAGTCTGTATCTTCACAGTTATGCTACAATCACATAACACTGACATTGAACATTTGCAACCAGATCTTAAATAGTAAAATGGTATCTCATTGCATTTAGTGAAACAATATCGAGTTGTTCCACCTAAGTAGTAAATTAAAAATGAATTGGTGTGTGCGTTTTTTGTGATTCTGAGTTTGTTTTTGTGTGTTTGATTTTGTGTGCGATAATGAACGTGTATAAGGAAATCCATTATACACAAATCTAAGCTTAAGACAAACCATGTTTATCCATGTATATATTTAGCTGGAAAAGTAGAAATAGACCGTTATCTGCTCTCCGATATCTGGATATCGTCACATCAACGTTCGGTTTTAAGAAGAGTATGATTTAAAGGTTTATAGGTGTATACTATACTACTACTTCATACACACACACACATACACACACACACACACACACACACACACACACACACACACACACACACACACACACATATATATATATATATATATATATATATATATATATATATATATATATATATATATATATATATATATATATATATATATATATATATAATTTGTAATTTGGCTCCGTCTTCCTTTGCGTTTTTGTTGAGGAAGTGCAGAGATCGATTTCATCATTTGACTCAAGGCAGTTTTGAGTTTCTGATAAGGAAGTTAGAGTGGAAGGAACATATTTTTTTAGTTTTGTAAAGCAGACTGAAAACAAGATGTCATCTGTCCCTGTGTCCAACGCGCGGATAATTAACTGACGGATCTTCTAATCGGTCTTCGGACTTGAATCAGGCAACATTCCCTTATTTAAATAAATAATGTCGAAGGGGAGAAAACCAATATGCAAAACAATGTGTATCCATACCATAGACATTCGAGATCAAGTTTCGCTAAATTACATTAACATTTCTCCTAGCCCATCCCACTCTCTCTCTCTCTCTCTCTCTCTCTCTCTCTCTCTCTCTCTCTCTCTCTCTCTCTCTCTCTCTCTCTCTCTCTCTCTGGATTGACATAATGATCATATGATACATGGTCACCAAGTACAGTTAAAAACATATTTAATGATATAGTGTCGATGGTGGTTCGATGTTGTAAATAATGTTTAGGTTGATATGATATATCCTGACGCTTGCTACTATTGGTTTGCCTAGTATGATTATACTTGTCTAAATAGTGCAATATGCAATATAATCAGAGTTCATAATTACGTTTTCTTTAATCTTACATTGCTATTACAGTGTTGGTTATGATGTTATCTGTTCCTCAATAATAATTAAAATTAAACTGGTGTGTGTATGTGCGTGTTTTTTTGTTTATGTTTGTATGTTTTTATGCTTGTTGTTGTCTCGAAAATTAATTAATAAACAAGATGCAGTCATCATTACGATAGCCAATCCCACCACCAACAACAAAATAAATGTCTACAAATGAGTGTTATCGGTATCATAATAGTTGTCTACCTAAAAATATATGCGTTAGGATCACCAAATTTATCAAGGTTTGAAACAGTTAAAATTTCAAAATGGAATGAAAATGGAAAGTTACTGATGAATAATTTTAAGTCAGACAATTTATCCTAGGTGATCGAGTTTTTGTACATCGAAGGGATATGATAGACTGAACATACTGTACGAATAAGAAATTATTTTTGATAGAAAGATAACATATACAAAGTATTTAAAGTAAAAAAATGGATATTAAATTGTTAGATAAAATGAAGTCGACTAATTAGAACCTTCAATTCATTGAATTTCAGCTTATAACACTGCTAGGTTTCAAACATTTAAATGCATATAATCTTATAAATAAACACATATTGAATTTACATAATTGGTCCGATATTTATTTTAGTTTCAAATATATTTTGGTATGAAGGAGGATGTTTCAGGGTCATCCTCTTACTAGTTATGGAGGAGTAGCAATAAGGAACGTGTGATAATGATCGAGTACAAGGCAGTCTATTGGACAACATTATAAGCAAAAGAGAAACATTGTGCTCTAAATGTATACTGCAAATTCAGACGCAACAAGATTAAACTGTTATCTGGTCTCTGATCTCTTGAGAGAGAGAGAGAGAGAGAGAGAGAGAGAGAGAGAGAGAGAGAGAGAGAGAGAGAGAGAGAGAGAGAGAGAGATGGGCTTAGTGTGATGGGACACAGAACAGATGATATCTTGTTTTCAGTCTCCTTTACAAGACGAAAAAATATGTTCCTCCTACTTTAACTTCCTTATCAGAAACTCAAAACTGTCTTGAGTCAAATGATGAAATCGATTGCTGTACTTCCTAAAAAAAAGCGCAAATGAAGAGGAAGGCGGTATCCAAATTACGAAGTACACTTAACCTTGATGTAGCGCAATTTCAGATTTCCTAATATTCATTTTCATTTTCATTGTTGTTTTATCACCATCATCCATTTATGTACATACATATTTGTGATATTAATTAAAATATGTCTATTTTATACTATCGATGGAGAACATGACATAAAGTTTCGAATAAATGAATTTCAATATGTCTTGGGAAAAAAAATAGATTTGTAAAAAATAACTAAACACGATGCTATGTAAAATGTGTTTAAAAATCAATGGAGACATCAGTAACATTCTAGCACCAATCATTATAGCAGGTCAGTCTGAAAAGTAGCTATTGATCATAGCGGAGTGGAGAAGAAGGCGATACCTGACAATGGTCTACTCATGGAGAAAATCGTAGACTGGTATTTCCTTACTTGCATTTGGAAATTGCAGGAGACTGTATACAATCATTTAGGGAGCTTTACCTCTGAAATAAGCATTATTCTTTTCATTTGTATTTTAGATTTTCTATCTATTTTTAAAAGTGTATGTGTGTGTGTTTGTGTGTGTGTGTTTGTGTGTGTGTGTGTGTGTGTGTGTGTGTGTGTGTGTGTATGTGAGGAGATGGAAATAAACTCCATTCATGTTATAATTTGAGTTTATTTTTTACTGTATAGTTGAACTGTGAAATGATTAGGAAATATATACTGATGAACACAGCAAAATACAAAATATAAGGTTGCAATGTGACGTGAGTATAAAAGTTAGCGACTTGTTGCTTACACGAGGATACTGTTTTAGAGTTAAACTTGTGTCCAAAGAAAGTCTTATATTTTGATATACACAGGGCGAATTGATTGAATGCTATTAAACTGCTAGTGTCTAGAGTTAGGAAGGAAAATTAATTAGACATATTAAGAACGCTCCATTAAAAGCACGACTATTTGGTTTTATCTTCTGACACAGCACAACCTATGACAATTATGGAGAGAAGACATTTTATAATTTGAACGAATGATGTCCATGTATTTGTCATTGTGCTGTAACAAAATGTAAATATATCATTGGTACTGATATCCTTTTGTAAGTATGCATACATCAACTGCATATATACTAATTCATCTACGGCACGGAAATCTTGTCAACATTATGATCTCAGTTAATTCATTGCATAGTTTGCGTTCTTGATCCGTTCCTTGAAAGAGAATGGACTAGTTGTTTCGTTATAAGCATATAGTTCAAAGCATTTTCAGTATGGTGTCTTGTCTAAGTCAGATCTTTGTGGTGAAGAGGTATGAAATAATTTACCCATACCAATTCTTTGTGTCATCCGTGTTGAATGAGTATTATGGTTCATAAGTTTTTCGTGATTTTGTCTCAGATTCAATTTCGTTGGTGAATTTCACACCGAGCATTACTGTCAGCTTCAATTAGGTATGTTGTCAGTTTGCAATCTAATTTGACAAACCAGCAGAAACCAGCAGAAACTGCGAATCCTTATACATAATAAATGATGATAATGATTTCATCGTTTTATAACGTTTAATAATTTGTTCTTGTAGATAAATTCACTGGTGAACTAATTTTATGGCGAAATCTCATAATTCGTTCTGAACGTAGATCGGTGTATATTGTCTCCTCTTATGCACATTTACATGAAAAATATTGTGGCGTTTGTACTGCAGTGAAAGATTCCAGTCCATGTATTGCACGGTTGAACGGTTCGATGAATCTGTATCAGATGAATCCGAGACGCTTAGAACAGAAAAGATGGTTTGGTAATTATTTGTATGTTGGCTGCCATAAAGTCCCATTTCTTGTTTAATGTTACTTGAGAAACATACTAATTTCGTGTTTGTTCTATAGACATCGTTGTATCAACATCTACGATTCGCTGACTTACATATTCCTTGTGCGAAATTACTAATGTCATATTTATGGTTTGAATATAATTAATAAATGCTTTATGTGTGCACAAAGTAATTTCATATTTTCGAAAAGGCTATGCGATCACATTTTATTGAAAGAGCAGAAAATTACAGCAAAATATTTGAAAAAGCTTGAATGATTTGAATAACGAATGATGTGAATCACAAGGTTTTGTGCATGCGTAGACTATTTGTTTTAAAATGCTAGTTCCAATTGTGTACAAGATAAAAACGATATGCGCATGAATCCATTTTTTCAGCTTGTTGTCAGAAATTTCTCAATAGAGAGTAGGTATGTATTTCTATTTTTTTTATGTAGTAAATAAATATTTCTTTGATCACGGCTGTTCATATTCTGTACTGATTAAATTGAAGGCAGGTCTCTCTTTGTGACATGCATCATATGACAAATCAAAGCATATGTCTTCATAAAGGAACAATGTATGTATCAGCAGGGAAAACAATTGCATTCTAAGAGATTTCATTGCAGTTGTGGAAACGTGTTTATGTTTCCTAAGAATCGACAAATACTTTTACAAAATAATTCACACAGCAGTCCTGTCCATAATTGCAACCCTTACTCGTCGATAGCACACTAACATCCATCTCTCGAATCTCAACACCAACGTTCGAGGAAAGAAAATGGGGGTTATATACCAATTGAACGTTGGAATACACAACAACTTAGTACCCAGATCCCATGTCCTTAATATAAGGAAATCAATTGTATGAATTAAGCCGAATATACCCGATCACCAAAATATCGATGGGAAAACAAAATGTTCATTAAAAGGGTAATGACTCTGTTGTCTAAAAACTTTATATGGTGATTTCAGGAAGCGATAGAATAATTGCTTGCACTCGTATTAAAACCTATTAAAATATCATACCAGTTTGTTTTTTTTTTATTTTTTATCTCATGTTTATTTTTAAAATACGTAGTGAGGAATTATTTTATGATCTGAAATTCTTCAAATATGTCCAGAAGTTAATAACAGTTTTGGGGACATACATATATTTCATATAATTTTATTCAACTGAACGAATAAATGCGTTTTGCATTGGAATGAAATAAAAGTTACCTGTTTAGACGATTTAATTCTGAGCTAAAATAAAGAACTTAAATCATATTGTAATAATAGCATGCATCAGCAAAATAACAATAGATTAAATCCTACAGATTCCATCTTTTATGGAAGAATATAATATGAAAGTCTGCTTATAACAGCATTGGTAAAAAAGAGCAAACCAACTTTGGTTTAGATCCCAACTACCCTCAAAGTTTATTATAAGATGCAATCATAGGCATGCCACTTTTCCTTGTTTGTTAATTGAGCAAATATAGATTCGTCGTTTTGAGATATGATGGTGTAGGATAGTGCCAGAATCATGCATTAAAATCATACGACACAAAACTGGTGACAATGGTATGAGTCGAGACAACTTTGGATTACAGAGGATAACATTCTGCGGATCACTTCACATATTTGAGAACTGTATCCCTATGTCTAAAGGTGAGATTACTTAAGAAGCTTGCATTCTCTGATGGAAATGAACTCAACAACAAAGTAAAGTAACTAAAGCGATATCGTGGTTGATTTAACGTAATGCATTTTCGGAAACAACTATCCCAATGGGCAGTAAAATATGATTGCATCTATGCAACATACACTGCCATTTGAATGAAAAAAAAGCATTAGAGATAGTTATCTCCAGGAACAGACACACAAGAAAGAGCAGTTAGACACAGACACAAGTTTAGATATAACATCTATAGTCGTTATACGTCAGATATATTAAATTGAAAAATATTCAAATATTCAAATGGTATGAATATACATCTTAAATAATTGCAGTTCATCTTCAAGTGATTCTAGCAGATCAAAATAAGAATAGTCTCTAATAGTTTCTTGAACATTTAATATTTAATATGTGCATTGCATCTACATGATTTTGCTTAATAAACAAAGTTATAAAAAATATGTTTTAAATTTGTACATTCAGTAGTATTTCTTGTTAAATTCAGTTTTTCATTTTTAGTTCTGTCGAGTCATTATCAGGAGACATAGTGAACATTAACATAACTTTAACTTGTTATATATATATGCAAGTGATAAAAACACTATACAGTTTATTTCGTGTCGAATGCGAACTTATTACATTCATTGTATCTCACAAGAATATTAAGCACTGAAAAACATCTCCCTTGATCCTGATATTTGCAGAGAAATACTTATATTCTCTCTTGCAGCCTGCAGTGTTATAGTATTATTTTCCTTCAACAAATGTGAAAACTAATATGTATTTCTTTCAGATACATCCATCGATGATGTATGACCAATACCAGATTTATGCATACTAATCCCTTAATCGCTATCATTTAGGATAAAAGGAATTAAAATGTGGCATTAATTTGAAAATAAATTTACAGATTACGTAGACTAAACAAGGGAAGGTAAATGAAAGCATTTGAGATATATTTACTACCATTAGCAAATTTAGTTACATACACAGAAGTGAATATGTTTCTGGACATATTATTAAACGAGGCTGCAGGTAGATAAAATAGTCCAATTTAAAGTATAAGGAACTGAAAAAATGCCTAAGCTCTACATGACATGCGAGAATATACATTTAAGTATAAAATGTTTAATGGTATTCATGTATAATGTAATGCCACTGGAATATTATTATCATACAGTCTTTTTAAATGAAGTACAACGGAGATAACTACATTCTAATAGTGATATATTTCTATCAAGAATAACGTTTGGTTAGAAAGGTGAAAAAAACAACTGGAGACGACATACACGTCGCCCGTCTAGAAATGTGTTATAAGCTAAAACCACAAACAATATAGTTTCATGAAGGTAAATAGTTTCATAACTGCAGGGTTAAGGAATTATTAAGGAAAGAGAATACTGATTTATTTCTACCTTGACTCAGAAGGATGAAAACATTTTAAAAAATGTCAATAGAACATTACATTAACTTGACGGTGGGAATACCTGCGTCAGCTATGAATATACTAATGTTTATAAAACAATTCCTTTGGATCCAGTTGAATAAGAACGGAAAAAATAGATTGGATCAAAATATTTTTGGTTTTTGGATAACCAGCACTCGTGGAACGCAAGATTAAAAACTAAGCGAGACTATCTGCATATCAATACATTATTTTTGCAAAAGTCTATCTTCTTAATTTTACGGTAGGGATTTCGAGAGTATATCTTACGAGAAGTTATTCCCGTACATGGAAGATGTCACTGTGTTCAAGGATGAAACAATATAAAAACCAAAGTAATCGGCCATAAAAAATATAAAACATAAAAATAAAAAGAACGAAAATGAACAAAACTAAAATAAAACAGTGAAATCCCATAATGTATATCCTATTAAATTGATACGTATATTATTCATCTGTTACGTATATCTGATTTAAATAATTTATTTATAATTGTCAAATTCAAATATGTCATTTTTGGGTTTATAATTCATTAAATTGGGAAGTGTTTTCTGGAAAATTAGATTGATCTATACTTTATCTGTAAACACAGGTATTGACCTTGCTTGTTAACCTCATTTCTGACCTTGCTTCAGAGTGATAAATAGGCCTTAGAAATGATTGGTTGTTTTCCACGGACATCTTTTTATTTTTAGTTCTTGGGGGTGAGAAGTGGCTGACTCTTATCTGAATCTTTCCGTGCGTACGTGTTTAAATAATCGAACTTTTGTTCTATGACCTTCCAAAAAATCACGTGATCCCTAGTTTACGTCAAAAAACCAGGTATTTAAATTATTGGTTGGGAGAGAACAGTTCATTAGTTAGTCTGGGCTTTGGAATATTAAATTATGTCTTGTTTTTTAGTTATTTTTAATTACCGTGTACTGGAAATTGTGTCAATTCGTTGGAGCAAGAGGAATTATTTTATTTATCTGGTAAAGAATATGTGCTCATAGATTTTCATTTGGATTATTATAAAAACAAGAACTTACTAAATAACGTGACATCGTCGTCCATATTGGATTATATCGTCAAGATTCGAACCGGGAACTATTAGGACATTTATTTATCAGGAGTCTTGCAATTCCATTATTGGATTATTTTTGTGAATTCTATATTAGATTATTTTTGGACTTGATTCTCTAAAACCGTAAGTTTATTTATTTTATCTTATGAAAATATTTGTACTCAATAAATTGTTTGTTATTTTCACTTATTTCTGTGTTGCTGCTTATTCGAGCCTAAGCACGTAATATATCAATCTAACAGTTGGACAGCTGCTAAAACATTTACAAACTAAAACCAATACATGAGAATTATTTAGGCGGAGAATGGAAAATATAATGGCGGTTGCTCCAATATTTCGAGGAACAACCTCAGAATATTGTCAAATAAATTTTAAAAAAGATAGATTTAATGACGTCTTGCATAATAAAACTATTCCGATAAAACAAGCTACAGAACTGGCCTGAAAACTACAGAATGTTGGAAATCAAATAAACAACTTTGGATGTCCTGATGTAACGTAATGAGTAGAAAATGTCAGTGAATACTTTGTAATTGCAAGGAATAATTTAAATACATAATTCCTATGAAATTAAATCTTAAAATAGCTATAAACTCTGATCACTGATGCCCACTGAGTGTGATTTTAAAAGAAGAATGAATTAATTTTGTAACACACACGCAAATATATATATATATATATATATATATATATATATATATATATATATATATATATATATATATAGCAGCAGAGAGGGTGAATTCTACAACATTTTTAGTATATTTTTGATTATACCCTCCAAATAACACTAGACCCTTCTCGCGAAATAACTTGAAAAAAAAATGACAGTGATTGTTGTCTGAAAACATGGGATTCGCAGGTGATGTTGTATTCGCGTTTTCGTTGATGAATCATAAAATGTCGCAACGTCGTTGTCACTCACCCTCTCTGCTGCTGGATCTTTCAGTTCTGGGTTAACCGAATATTTGATCTAGTCCTTACTACGACGAAAATCCTTTCAGGACTTTACAAATAGACTAATTTGTAAAACCTCCTCTTGTAAATCAATCAGATTATTAGACTGGTCAGTGAGTTTGAAATTAATTCTGGTTAATGAATTATTATGACATCGCATATAGACTGGATTCACCGGGGACTCAATTATTAAAAACCCTGGAGGAGCTATTGGTGCAAATGAATACAAAATATATCCTTGCTGAGCTTGATTTGATCGTTCTAAATTTATTTGATAGCTTCCTTCGATCACATCACATACTAACTTGAGCGCAATCACCGTTGAAATATTCACATTGAACGGAGCAATATGCCTGCCACCACCATCTGGGTCATTATTGTGTGTCAGGATAGTTGTTTCCGGTGATGTTGTTTTTTTCCACGTATCATGAATTATTTTAAAACCGACATCGATGGCATCACTGAGAGATTTTTGTAGTTCTAAGAGATTATATCCTGGTAGATTGAATTCGGAAATATTTTCTACGCTTATATGATATTTTGTCGTAAATTCTATTTTCGTGTTAGGGTGGCTGGCAAGGGCTACCTCTCGTATAATTAGTGAATGAAATATATAAATGTCACTGAGGATTCTGTTACATGTTTCTATGACGCTGATAAATTCATCTCGGGTGAGAGAGCCGGATTTAAGGGATATTAACAACAACGAAATATCGTTATTGAACGCTGTGAAGTTTTCAGTGATTTTATCCTGTCGAGTTATGTAGTATTTCTCCCCTCCCTTATCTATCTTTTCAGTGAAAAAATTTAATTTGTCATAATCGCTATAGCTTTTTACTGGATTATCAGGTTTTGTCCTGTCTGTGACATAATCAGTTTTTTTTGGTTCTGGTAATTTAACGGTTTTTCCACCGGGTGGTAATTCAGGCCATCCTAGTACGGTTCTAATAGAACTTTGATAGATATCTACGACGTATCCTTCTGTGCTTATTTCAATGGCAGATGATAGTGTTGGTTAATGAACTGTTATAGCTATTTTTGACTCTACTCCAGTAATCGATTTTATTCTACGCGCGAATTCATTATTGATTTGTTCGATTTGGTATGATCCGGTTGGTATGGAAACAACATTCCAGTCTGGGGTACCGTCGGGTTTATTCTTATTTGCAAATACCAGGGAATTATTGGGTTGTTGACCACCAAATGATTTTGACCTAATATTTGGCCAACTGTGGTATACTCGTAATTTTGCTAGCGCTATCTCCTTCACTGGGACCGGAGAGGGGAAATTCACACTGAATTCTGGATTCGTTGAGGTTATTGAGATCATGCTGGTTTGTACTGGGTTTGTGTTCTCCACTATTTGTTGAAGTAATTCCATCTGTGTTGTCATTGTTATTATACTCATGATGTATTTCTAATTTTGACATCGCAGAATTATATATATCTACCATCGCTGAAAACTCACTCTCTGATATAATTGTATCATCGAGCGATGACGATATCAATGAGGATAATTGCGAGTATGCAGTGGACACAACATGAAATTGAATTATGTAGTCTTGTAGTTTCCGTTGGCTGCATGAGGATATTTTTTTTGTGATTATTGAAATTATTCCAGCGATTGTTGTTAACGCAGAAATGCAAATTGGAACAGCTATCGGAGCCATCATTGTCACTGAAGACAGTATAATACCAGCTCCGGTGATTACACCACTCACAGCGTACACAGTAACATCAATTGCGGTAATTCTCCTGCGATATTTTTTAATTTTCATTGCATACTCCTCAGACAGGGATTTGAGTCTAGTTTGATATTCTCTGACCTGATCATAGCGATATTGCGATGATGAAATCATTTTTTTTTTAACAACGCTAGCGTTTTCAATTACGATTTACTTAAATCCGCTACGAATTCCACATACCATGATACCGAATTTCCAGCCAAAGTTGGATCAGTAGCTGTTATAGTAAACTTTTCAGTTGTATCCTTGTCGATGATCGTTGAAATCGTATTGTTGACCCCGGATGAACTCGACGATGATATATTAAATTGAGCCGTTGTCACCAGTGTTAATCGATAAATACCCTTGACGGTTGCAGTGATATCTAATTTGTTGTTTGTAGGTGTCCACGCAAATGATCCGTGTTGGATTGTATATACTATGTTGTTGGTTTTCTCATGAGGAATTTTTGTTTTTTCAATGATTGTTATCATCCTCGAAAAATCACCTTTGACGTCTTCGATGAAGTTTTTCGTCTCATCGATGGATTTTTTAATATCAGGGAGTTTTATTTCAATTTTATCTAACGGGGTTCCAATAAATTTATCAATGATATTTCTATGAAAACCATTATAACCTCGTATATGATCATCCAGCTCACGGCTGTGGGTGGTAATCCTGTTGTCGTTGTAGGCAATCATGCGGTTGTTGGTGATAATCATCTTGTTGTGGGTGGCAATCGTGTCTGTGATCGTAGACACAAGTGCGCCTGGTTTAAGTCGTCCGTCGTTGGAATACAGCGCAATAGAGTTTTCAGCGGCGTCGCGCTGCCGTATCAAAATATCATCCAGAGAAATATTACTGGTTTTCAATTTACCCTGATCGGAAAATAACGCAACGGTGTTCTCGATTGCGTTTTGTTGTTTAACTAAAATGTCATCCAGAGAAATATTACTAGATTTCAATTTACCCTGTTTGTCTTGAAATACAACTATTTCGTTCGGGTCAACATTTACTAAATTCAACGTCTCAGCGATTTCATCTTTAATTTTTTTTATATATCCTTGATAGAATCAGGAGTTGCAGTGTCATCGGGTTTGGGTTTCAGAGGTCTTCCCCAAATATCAATCATTATATTTTATATATCTCTCTCTAAAAAGTGATTGCTGGTGTAGTCATTTACGACAATGTGTGGTGGTTTTCTAGATGCTGAAATAGCGTCAAGGACATTTAATACTTCACTGCCGCATATTGGTGGGTCATTGATTTGTTGTGTTGGTAGCGTAGAATACCAAGTCTTCATTGGAAGGGTTTTTATATAACGCATAAACTCTTTTGGTGGGGCTAATCCATATGAATCAAAATAGACAATCCCACGTGGATCAATAGCGTATGCAACCCAGTGAGTTCCAGGTCCGGTGCTGTTATCGAGATTAATAATACCTGTTTCAGTTTTGTTTGGTTGATGTGGTAATTGATCTTTCATAAAAACACCTCTGAAATTTTTAATCACTAGTTTTTTAGACGCATCCATTAAATCAAAATTGGACATGGGAACCATCGAAGATTTCTGAATTAATAAACCGTTCCTGGTAGTCTCAGGCCTGATCCGTGAACGGATCTCCCGCTGTACCATGAATACGGGGTTCCTGGTAGTCTTAGACCCTTTCCGCTGTACCATGAATACGGGGTTCCTGGTAGTCTTAGACCCAATCCGTGAACGGATCGTCTCTTTTTTTTATATCCCTTCCCAGTTGCCTTCTTTAGTGCCATTCCTGCTGCAGTACCAACGGCTCCTAACGCCGCTGCTTTAGCCACTGCTGGGGCTGCTGCTGCAATCAATGCTGGTATTGCAGCTAACAATGGAAATATACCACCCGTTTTCATCATATTTTTAATAGCAGCCGCAGAGAGAGTAATCTGAACACCTTTTTTGGCTGCAAGTGCATCATTGAAATGTTTCACCTGACGAGTTGTCAGCGATAGTTTATTTGCACCACCAGTCCTTTGATTAGGTTTCAACGTGATTGTGGTTCCACATTTTTTAGCCGATTCTGATTGCAATTTTTTGATTTGACCAGGAGTTAACGCAACACTAATAACACTATATGACATTATACATAATAGATTGATTCTAATTCAATGAAAAATCGAGAAAAATCGTTCAAAGATTTTCTACTGGGGCATCTACCACTCTCATTCTTCCACCAACACCTTCGAGTAGCATTGATTTATCACTGAGAATGACAGCAACCGCTCTATAATCAGCAATAGTAGCAGGACGAGTCACATTAGCTCTAAAGTGTATATCAACAACTGACTGTCTTGTCAAATCGAGATGTTCCAGTGAGAAGTAATAGATCGGATACAAATTTTTAAAATCATATTGTGATATTTGCAAACCAGTATCGACATTTTGGTCGCGTGCCATAAATGACAACAGACGATGATAAACTCGTGCAATATGATTTTCTGTGTAATTAAGTTGTATATCCTCGGATGGTTCCTGTTGGCCGTTTATTCTCAGTGAAACGTCTTTCACACCTAATTGATTAAATATCATATGACTGGAGAGTTGATTGCCAACTCGTGCGTTATCCTGTAATGCAATAAATATATGACGTGGCGCAGAAACGCCTTGTTTTGATGCTAGGTTCCAAGTGAATAACCCGTTGATATTTGATTGTTTAACATCTGTACTCATGGTTAGCCAACTCAACAACGACTTTCCTCCTTGGTCCATAAATGATAGTAGTCGTTGTTCTTCGGTGATTGCTGGAGTCAACACTGGCATCCACAATGATATTTTTGTTAATTTGACTTTACCGGCATCAGCATTGGGGGCTGAAGCATCTGCTGGAATCCTCCAAATTGCATCATTATCATCACTTTTTCGTACAAGCGATACTGTATGCTTCGCCCCGTAGATAACTTTTCTGACGTTTCTACAGAATCCAAATATGTGATGCAGTGGAATCGCGCATGAAAATGATTTACGCTCTCCTTGCAACATTGCGTTTCGTGTTGCAGCTCCTAGATTGAAATTAGGATCGTTGTTTATAATCATATCCTCGATACCAGCAGGAGCAGGAGGAGCAGCACGATCATTTGGTCGTCTTATAATAAATTGTTTTCCTCCAGCGGTATTTGTAGCATCTTTTGCAAACATCATAGAGGGTCCTGCTGATCTTGTATAATCATCAGAATATCTCGCTAACCCGATTATTGTTGTAGCCACATCAACATCACGATCTATGGACTCAATTTCTTTTCCATCAATGAGATATCTAGCACTCTCAAATAGCGCCATAATACCATTATTGACAAAACCGACTTGAGTACCAGCTGGATACTCTGTATCATTTGTTCGTATAATCTCTCCTTCGATTTCGATAAACGCTTCACAGAGCAAAAATTATTTACTGGTATCATGGACTTGAAGATCAATTCTTGCTCGACTATTTGAGTCTATGGCATGATAGGCGTAATATTGATAATCGCGTACAGAATCATTCTTGCCAACTGGGGCATCTATATCAAATGCTGGATCAGGTTACCTTTTGAACATTTTATTCTATTTATCAGAGTCTAAATCGTGAAATCCTACGGATTTTCATCGTAAACGATTTTCAATTTTCATCGTGAAAAACGCTAGCGTGAAAATCCATAGGATTTCATCGACGTAGTTTTTTAAAGCCACTTCCCGCTATCATATTTGCAATATTGCTTTGGTCCCCTTGATTTACCATCGACGCTAGTTTTTCATCTACTGCGTTATTTATTATTTTACTAACACTTGCAGGCATTTCTGCTGTAGACGGTAACGGTTTCTTTTTTCGCCTCACTAATGATGTTATTTTATCCTTCGCAGTTGAAAACGCTTTCCCGGCAAGATCTCCAACAGTACTAATACCCTTATCACGAATAACATCAATGGCTTTCATTGATAATTGTTTAGCGAACGGCATCACTTTTGGGGCCATTCTTGAAAAGAATCCTAAAATGGTATTGCCGAGGCCATCTCCATAGTATGCTTTATAAACTGGAAACCGTGAATTAACTACATAGACGAGGGTTGGTTTATCATGATTGTAGTGTACGATCATTATTATAAAAACAATAGTGTTTTCAATTGTTATTTAATCGCTATGATACCCATTTGCTAACTCGTCAATGAAATCTCGATATGTTTTGATATCCATGATACCGCCGGCAAATAACCGTCTACAGATATCAGCTGCTTCATTAATTATTTCTGGAGAGTTATTTCCAGCTCGGAATCCTCCTACAAGAACATCTAATCGTGATATATCATTGATAACACTATCAGGACAAGTGTTTCCAATCCTTGGATTTTGCAGTCCACTTCCGCTATCACCAGCTGCTTCATCTAGTTTTTCTAAACCCGTTTCTTGTAAATAATCATCATCATCATCATCATCAGGTGGTAGTTGTTGTTTTTTAGGAGAGAAAGATATTTTCTTTGCAGGCTGCTGTCGCTTTCTTTGCAATCTTGGCGTTTTTTGTTGTTGTTTAAACACTTCGTATTGATTATGCATTATATCCACCGCATCGATATATTCGATGTATGATGCACTATCTGTCTTAATTTGACTTTTTTTAGTTTTGATTTTATAAAATATATCAGCCCAATGAGTGAAATTCTTAACAAACTTATGATGTTCTGGTTTCAACCATTTTTTTCTGTTTTCATAAGACGTAACAACAAGCTCAGGAGTTTTTGTTGGGTCAGTCTTATCAATTTCTGCTAATCCTTCCTCGTTAAATCTCACGCGTAAATCATCTACTGTTCTCTTTGATTCCATTTGTTTTGTTTGTTCAGTTTTCGCTGCTAGTTTTTCAAGTTCACCAATAACAGATTTTCCCGTCTCGGGACCATCTCCCAGTAAAGCACGCTCTACCCCTTTCGTTGCTGTGGTTACTGGTTTAAACAACTCTTCAGACCCCAGAGCAAAATCAGTTTGTAAACTCTGTCGTTGTTGCAGTTTATTTCTTACAGAGTCGCGAATTGGTATAAATTTCTTAATTGCATCTAGTCGCTCACGAGCCAATCGGGTCGTTAATGCTTCATTGACCATTATTTGAAATCAGAAACCATTTTTCAATTGTAAAACAATTTTTCCCATCTATGATTCCATCCTTAACGGTCCAATTTTTTTATTGCTGTGAAATATTTTTATTTTTTATTCATTGATTTTGCCTGTTTTTGACAGTTTTGGTGGTTTTCAGTTGAAAATCTCAAAGAGATTTTACAGTCAAGTAGTCGATTTTACATGGGATTTTCCATAAGGAAAAGCTGTTAAAACTCATTTTTGATGATTTTTAGCCATTTTTCATCAATTTTTGCCTGTTTCGTCATTTTTCATCGATTTTCATCA
This sequence comes from Unio delphinus, assembly GCA_029339505.1. Classification (NCBI taxonomy): domain Eukaryota; kingdom Metazoa; phylum Mollusca; class Bivalvia; order Unionida; family Unionidae; genus Unio; species Unio delphinus. Next base: position 1,094,036 of record JAQISU010000114.1, on the reverse strand, counting down.
AAAAACCTCGTAGGGTCAAGTAGTCGATTTTGCATTGGATTTTCCATGGAGAAAAGTTCTTAAAAGAACTTTCAAAGCTGTTAGGATTCTATTTTATTTTCGCAGTGTGAAATATTTTCACTGATTCAATCAAAAAATGACAAAAAAATAAAAATCTCAAGGAGATTTTACTGTCTGACAAAATCTTTTGAGGGTCGGTCAATCAAAATAGTTCATTTTCTTGAATTAACGCTCGTAAGTTTCTAATTTTAGAATTAACTTCCTTTTTCAATTCATATTCGTTACCCAATTCTTTTCGTATTCCTTCCACGATAGTATATAACGGAACAAACACACCTACTTCACTGGAAAATGCAAGAGAGTCTCGAATAGAATTTTGAATTTTTTTGATGAGTGCATATTTCTTTGGTAACATATACTTGTTAGTGCTAACTCCGTATTCTATATCCTGAAAATCCGACTTGATTTGATCAGGATTTAACCCATCTGACAATTTAATATTCTGATTTTTCAATTTTGCAATTTCAACTATGATGCTATTCATAATTTCAGAATTCATATATCATAATACATATTTCTAATTCATTTTTTAAAAATAAATGAGCCGTTAATATTTTTAAAATTCAGTCTGTATATATAAATATCTTTTTTAAAATTCAGTCTGTATATATAAATATCTTTTTTAAAATTAATTCTGTATATATAACTATATTTTTTAAAATTAATTCTGTATATATAAATATATTTTTTAAAATTAATTCTGTATATATAAATATAAATGCAGACAAAAATAAATAACAACCATGATGAGCGGTTATCAGTCATTTGGCCCCCTCGATATAGGCCACTGTGTCTCTCATAGAGTTCTTTCTTTGAGCATTTCCATTTTTTTTCTGAGATTTCTTCGATCTCGATTTGACCCTATTTGGCCGGTAATTCATTTTTGAACACCATACGGGGCTACCCAAATGTGACGGAGAGCTAATTACATCCATGGATGTTATTTATTTTAGGTCATTTATATTTACATTCACCGGAAACATATTCCCCTAAGAGTGAATCTAACTCGTCAAATAACGGGTTAGAATCACAAGAGGGTATGTTTACGTGAAATGACCTAGAGGATACATATATACGACAACACATCTTTGGAACTCCTTGGTTGCCTTCACATCCAAGTAAGCCCAAAAGAAATCCGAAACATACATCTCCGGAAGGGAAGCCTAACGTGGCAAACGCCATCTTAGACCGCCCAGAAGATATGCTTGGGGTGACGTCACAACATATACTTAATTAAGGACAGCACAAATACCGTATATATCTCCACTCGAGTGTTGTGGCAAATTGTAGGTATACATATACTTAATTAACTTAATTAAGGACAGCACAAATACCGTATTTATCTCCACTCAGATTGTAGGTATACATATACTTAATTAACTTAATTAAGGATGGATTATAGTTCAATGATGATGTAATGATGATGGGACGGCACAGACATCACAAACATGAAACGACGGGGCTGATTTTCAAAGGCCAATCCGACCAATCAAAGCAACCCATGAAATTAAACCCGGTTGCATGATTGAGAAAAGTCAACCACGCACACGTGTCAATGGCGTGGGTTATTTTTTGACTGGTCGGATTGGCCTTTGAAAGCCCCAGCTTTAAACCTTTCATTTAGTATATAAGGTGACTAATACAGCAGCGTCAATCCACAGAGTGTGTTATTTTATTTTCTTGAATTACTTGTTAATGGTGCTTCACAGTATTTAAATGAGACAGAATATTTGCATAAAGCACTAAAAAAAAGAATATAATCGTTTGAAAACATTTTATATTTGATTTCTTTTCTAATTAATTATAGCCCAAGCCGCTGAATCACAATTTAGGTGGAAATAACCCGACACCATACTGTAATGTAATTTTTATAGATGTAGCCGCCCTCTAGGGGCATTTGTACATCTTTTATAGGTGCCATGTCGGCACCCTCTTTTTTTTTTTTTTAAAAATCTTTATTCAATATTTACATATTAAATTATACAAATGATAGTCAAATCCCCCACCAGCACCCGTCACTCATACACACATTTTCACCACACTCACTACATACAGACATTTAAAAACACTTATATTTACACATAATAGTAGAAACATAAAATAAAGATATATGAGTAGGTGGGAGGGGTTGTTATTCCCCCCCCCCCTTATCAACCCGACACCATCTAAGGGAGAGAGTATATAAGGCGACTTAATACAGCAATCCACAGGGTGTGTTATTTTATTTTCTTGAATTACTTATTAATGGTGTTTCACGGTACTTAAATGAGACTGAATATTTGCATTAAACACTAGAAAAAAGAATATAATTGTTTGAAAACATTTCTTTTCTTACAAAACAATGCCCAGCCGCTGAATCACAATCTAAGGGAGATAACTCCCTTGGTTCATTTGTATACTAACTATTGTTTGTCTAATTCATTAATAACATCACTGGAGAATCTTTCAATGTTGTCTTGAGGGGATTTTATGATTTTGTCGCTGACTTTGTCAGTGTCAGGTTCATAATTTCTGATTGATTGTCCATTTTTTATTCGTTTGTCATAATAGCATTTTAGTTCCCTGTATCGTTTGCCGCCACACCTAAGACATAATTGCGACCTTCCCCTAACCCCAACCCCACATCGAATACAGGGTAACGGACCAAGGCTTCCACGACGAAAGCTTTGCATATGATACCAACAGAATTCATTTCTGCATGATTTGTTACACGGTGTCACTGATCCAATTATAAGCCATTTGCAATGATTCATTATACTTAAATCTTTCATTTAAATGCTTGTTTTAATTATAGTATGGAGGAGTTTGAGAGATTATCGAAAATTAAGCCCTGGAAAAGTGTTCAATTCAATCTTGATAGAGTTTCTGATACACCAAAGAATAAAATTCTTGATAGAACCTTGATTAGTAAAATCAGAGACTGTTTTAATGAATTCAAGCGTGATGGGGCAGCTTATTGTTGGTCAACATTTCGAATTGATGGTGTTGTTGACGCTACCATGAATGATGAAAAAGCAGCAGTGATAATCTCACGTCTTGGGGAAGAAAGAAATTTTTTTCGAATAAAATTCCTTATCCGTGATAATGGAAAATGGATCATTAGGGACAAATACGAGCCTATTCTTAAGGACAAAAAAACTGTCACTGTGACTCAGGATTCAAAACCAGGAATTTTGACTGGAATTGACAAACCCTACTACGAAAGATCTTATCCTGTCACAGCAGTTGTTTACGGGATATATCCGCTCAATGACAAACCTGATATTGCAAAACTAGCACCCATGAAATATTCGACAGGGCTCAATTGTGTAGCAGCACGAATAATGGAACACTTCACAAATGCGTCCCGGGGAAATAAACTAACTGATCTAAGACGAAAAAAAATAACCGAATGGGAACTGACAGTGAAACAGCATGGGGCAACAATTCAAGATATAGCCAAATTAGAAACATCATTGAGATTTCCAATATCGGTAAGGACAATCACCGGTGAAGTATTATACGAATCGAAATATAATAAAAATGGAACCCCAATACAGATTATTGATCATAACGAACACGCGTGGTCATCTGCAGTAACAATATTCCCACGGGATAGAACCGTAAAATATCTATCCAAAAATCTGTTTGGAACCGAAGAGTTTTTTTCAGAGCAGAAATTATTTGATGCTATTTACCATTTGAGTAAAAACGATCCCGTGTCAATGTGGCTATTTCATAGTACTTCAGACGAAGAATGTAGATTTGATCAGTTTGTAAGGCCCAACGGAGAATTGTACCGTACTGAAGAACTGCATAATCAAATGAAACAACTAGCTAGTGAGTTTTCTGGGGAAGGGGAAGACAATGATCAATTATTAGCAAACTGTTTTACACTTCCATCAGTTGTAGCACATTTTGCTAGGAAGAAAAACGCGTGGAAACCAACACGAAGTGAGTTCTTATCAGAGGTCAAATTGTCCTGTCTTGAATACGGCCATGGAGGATTATGGAACACAAAATACACCGCTGATACCGTTATTTCAGTTGATATGATTGCGTGTTATCCAGGAAGTTTTCTTGGGTATGGAGAGTGTGAGAAATATTTCAAACGATTTGGACACCCTACACACGAAATGACCCGTGTTGCTATTAATGGACCACTGCCACATTTCGATTTAACCGGATTCGCTTGTGTATTATCATTTGAAATGGCTGAAGGACTTCATCCGTGTAGTTATCTTTGGATTGGTAAACACATGTCTGAAAAACACTGGATGCCAATAGTGTTATTACGGTATATGCTTGATTGTAAGATGTTAAAATCATTAATTGTCAGTGAAGCAATTATATCCTATCGAGCACAGAAATCAGTCTGGTTACCACAACCTGATCTAGAAAAAATAATTAGCGAAGAGCGAAAACTGTTTCCAAATTTCAGTGAACAACAAATCATGGATTGGTCCCAACAGTTATTTGAAATCAGAAACAATGAAGCAAAAGACCTTGGACGAAGAATAATCGGTAAATTTACCCAAGGTGGCAAAGATGATAATACGAGATATTCTTCACGATTGATTATAGACAATGCTGAATACGATTTTGTAATCACGGATTTAACGAATAGGGGCCTATATGTCAATCGTAAGGACGCATTTATGTCCGATGGAACCAAATTGGGTACAATTGTTACTTACACTGATGGATACAATCCGCAGTACACACATTTGAGAGCTTCTATGCTTGGTTATGCTTCTATTAATTTATTTTCAATGATCAATAGATTTCCTACCACCGCAGTTAGAGTTGCTACTGACTCATTTTACATAAATAGCAAAATGGCTGATTTTAAGGCTACTGGCAACGAGAATTGGGGGTCATGGAGAATTAAGAAGGAAATGCTTCATGATTATATTCCATCAGCAGATGTTACCATTGAAAATAATTACTTAGAAAGCAATCAGTGTTCAGAATTTTCTAGTGCACCCCCGATTTCTGATCCAATCTGTAGATATAAAACAGTTTATTTAAACGGCTGTGGTGGGTCAGGAAAAACAACCCGGGCAATTGAGTTATTTCGTGGGAAAAATCCTACGGATTTCACAAAAATGATTGTGCTAACACCGACTCACAGACTTGCAAGAGAAATGATACAGAGAGGGGTAAATGCCTGCACTTATCATAGTTTCTTTAGATGGAAGGGAGATAAATGGACTCCTGAGCGCATGGGAGAGAAATTTATTCCTGAAATTATCATTTGGGATGAAATAGACACAGTGTCCGAAGATGTCTTAAAAATATTTCTTGAGTGGTTGTTATTGAAGAATACAAAAGTCGTCATGTGCGGTGATCACGGGCAACCACCACCATTTGTCGGTGCATCTCCCCATGAATGGCTAAAGGGTTTTGTAGACTATTATGAAGAAATTGATACCGATCATAGATCACTTGATAATGAATTAAAAGAATTGAAGAAACTAATTAGATTACAACCGGATAAAATCCAGTGTGAAATAGCCCGTGAAATAATTTCGGAAACTCCCATGAATGAGTTTTGGGAAGCGTGGAGACCAAATGATTTAATCATTGCAAGTAGAAAAATAGTCAGGGACACACTTCAGATGAAGTTATTTGAATTGCATAAACAAAAATTTGCAACACTTCCAGTACCGTTATGTTATAGGCCATCGGATACACGAAAACAGAACATCGAAGTTGATATTCCAGGCCTGACAGAGTCAGGGCGTGAAAAGCAGATTCTCGTATTAAATGATATTGTGCTGGTTGATATCAATGTTGTTGAAGATGCATTGCGTGCTAATAAATCCCCATGGACGCTAGGTTATGCAGCAACAATACACTCTTCACAGGGATTGACTATATCGGATACAATTGTTTGGATGGCAGATAATCGCATAGAATGGTCGAATTTAGTCTATCTCGCAGTGTCTAGAGTACGAAAAATAAATCAACTTCGAAGAATTGTCCTGACAGAGTCAGGCGATGATGAAATCATTGGTGGCGATGATGAAATCATTGGCGATGATAATGATATTATTGATAAAAAAACTCTCCGGTTACAAACAACAAGACAAAAAAAAACAACGAGAATTTGATATTGATGCTGAATTAATAATCACTTTGAAGCAACAACAAAATAATCACTGCGCAAGTTGCAATTGTATAATGCGTTGGCAGTATTCGGATAAGGATCCTCGCCAATTCACCGTTGACAGAAAAAATAACAATCTCGGTCATGTCAGAAATAATGTGATGTTGACTTGTCTTGAGTGCAATAGACGCAAGGGTGCTAGTTAAGCCCATGCGGTGGTAATTGAGTATCCTCAGGTATCACTTGTAATTGTTGTCTAGTAAAACCCCGTTGAGGGGCAGTTGAATCCAGTTTATAGATTGGAAGTCTACCCGTAGATCGTGTTATACTAGATATCTTGTGTGCAGTAACACTCCAAAAAGGATCAGTAGCCCTTTTTGTGCCACCCTCAAGCTTCCCTGGTTCGTATAAGTACCTCACAATGACATTACTACCAAGAATTGGTTGGGAAACGCTAAAATCTTTTTGAATTTCCATTTCAGATATTGACTTCTTTTTAATCACATTGATAGGTTTCATGTTGATGGTTCTAGTAATCTCGTTATTCAGTGCAGTAATCACAGCTGGTAACCTTTTAACCCATTCACGGGATCTTTTTTCTTGGATGAATTCTTTTGCGTATTGATATCCAAATAACCGCTGAGCAAGGGTTTTATTAAACCGTTCTACAATGGCCTGATCACGATGTAGCGCAGTATGTCCTCGTCTGATAGTGACTTTATGATTTTTCATTATTGATAACACTGCACCCTGAAATTCCTTGCCAGGATCAATTTGTAATAGATTTGGCCAGTGCAGAGGACTCCTTCGATAAATCCTTTCAAATGCAGAAGCCACTTCAGTGGCTGATTTTGTTTTTAACGGTTCTGCTTCTTTGTATCGACTTGCAATATCAACTACGGTTAATGCGTATTTGTAACCACGATCATGTGGCAGAAATAATAGATCAGCCTGATGAACTTCATTGGGTCCGGTCACATCAAAATGCGAGAAATTGATTTGTTTAGGCGGTGGTAGATAAATTTGCCATAGTGCCTGTTTGGATAACCAATGAGCCGCAGTGGTTTTTTTCACTTTTGCAGCGCTAGCGAGTTTATGGATTGCTGATTTACCCCTCCAGTATCCTCTTGGGGAATAATAAATAGATTCCATGTTGTTATTAAATACCAGCACCTAACATCAATTTACTTTTCATAGCCGATTTTATCAAAAAGGAAGCCAATTTTTCTTTGAAAGATTTATCAGAAATAGCATTTAACGCATGAATTAATTTCACATCTGCTAGATGCCTGTGCTACAGATTACTGCTTTTATAAGATACATCATGAAGGTGACAGGCCTTATCAATAGCGTTTATTGGTTCCTCACCGGGTCGGGGCTGATTTTGATCATTGAGTCTGATATCAAATCTTGTTCCCGGTCCACAGTAGCTATATCCTGGAAGGTGTTTTTCTCCAGGGTATTTTGCCCATGGGGTTCCAGGGAGTTTAGTTAGCTTGGCTGCGATATCACCTCCTCGTTTTTTTTTTAAAGGTTCCTTGAGTTCCTTGGGTTTAGAAACAAATCTAAATTTCTTTGTACTACATTGTACGCATTTACCAGAAAGCGCTGATCGGTTATTTTTAGTTGTAATCGTCGTCAAGTCATCTGTGCCAGTACGTTTTTTACACTTCACACAATATAGATCCATAATTTATATATAACGGCATGAATATAATTGATTATTCAGCTACCCGACGACGGGAACCTATTAAACATCATGAAATGTTGCCGAATTCAATTAGAATGATTATAATCGGACCATCTGGAAGCGGAAAGACACAACTGCTACTTAATTTGATAACGAGATGGATGAAATGGAACAAATTGTATTTAATAGCCCCGAGTGTAGACGATCAGCGATGCTATGAAGTGCTAAAGGATTTTAACGAGAAAGCAAAAGAATTTCAAATCGATGAAGATTTTATTGAGTTTATTACTGATATAGAGGAAGCCCCGAGCATTGATGCTATTGATGGAAGTATTAACAATTTAGTGGTATACGATGATATCATGTTAGATAATCAAAAAAATCCTGCTAGAATATTTTCCCGAGGCAGGCATAAAAACACTGATGTGATATATGTCACTCAACGATACACTCAGATACCAAAAGTGATCAGAGATAACTGCAATGTGTTGTGTGTATTTAACGGCGTTGATACTCATACGCTACGAAATATTCATCAGACCTGGTGCAGCGGTGATATGAATCATAATCAATTTAGAAATTTCTTTAGTCACGCTCAGTCAAAACCACACGGATTTGTGACAATAAATTTAGCAGACCCTAGGACACGATATCGTATCGGACTTGATCAAATATTCGGTTAACCCAGAACTGAAAGTTCCAGCAGCAGAGAGGGTGAGTGACAACGACGTTGCGACATTTTATGATTCATCAACGAAAACGCGAATACAACATCACCTGCGAATCCCATGTTTTCAGACAACAATCACTGTCATTTTTTTTTCTAGTTATTTCGCGAGAAGGGTCTAGTGTTATTTGGAGGGTATAATCAAAAATATACTAAAAATGTTGTAGGATTCACCCTCTCTGCTGCTTATATATATATATATATATATATATATATATATATATATATATATATATATATATATATATATATATATATATATATATATATATATATATATCCCCATTCATGTGACTGTAGTTGTGAAAGGTTTGGGTCCAAATGTTTTATTGTTTCTGAATTCCACTGATTGGTTCAACATGTGCCAGTGCAGTAATTTTCCATTCCATAGTTAGCCTCCTCACTGTATGAGACTGATTTAAAACTAAACTGATTCAATAGAACAGTGGGCTCTATTTAAGAAATATTTCTTTACTTCGTATATGACAAAGTTGGTTATGTTGACGTTTCACAGGACAATTAATAAGATCAGCTAAGACCCTTACTTTCTATGGAATTATAGAATGGCCACATAATTTATCTCAAAAAGAACATTTTGAGTGTATGTGCAAGAGAACGAGAACTCCATGACCAGGTTAAAAGATCCTTTCCAATGCATTTCTTTCTTATCTTGCCTTTCATTAATTTGAGTTGAGTACAGATTAGTTCTTGCTACTTAAATGCATAATCATTGAACCAAATGTCTTTGCAAACAATAATCTCCTTCAAACATGTTACTATGTTTTTACAAAACCCAGACAAATCGTGATTAGTACCATTGAAAACAAAACTTCACCTAGATTACAGCTATGAATTGTATTGTCAATTGTCCTTTGTCCTGTTATGCCCGTCAAGAATGAAACTCTCGCACAGTAGCCGCCTTAACCTTAAAATGGTAGTTATCGCCACTACTAGCCTTTGGACACCTGCAAAAACAATAAGGCACTACCATTGCTGTAACACCATGATTGCTGACTAATGGCTGAGGTTGATGGCATGGCGCCGGCGAACATGTTAACACTGTAGCATTTACAGAATGAAACCTTAGTTTGTTTTGTCATATAAATTAACGCACAATGACGAATATCTGGACTGTTTTATACACGTTACAGGGACAATACACAACGATTCAACATAAACTTATGTAATTAATGAAGAAACATTATATTTTAAAAAAGCACCTCGTCACTTAATATATGACTTTGTTCTTGAGGAAACAACACTATGACTGTCAAATGTAGACATAAGTTTGTAAACGTCTATTGGGTTGAGGAAACGTGGCACATTATTGATAGTAATTTTACGTTTTACATGTCGTCTACAGTGCATGTTGTAAAGAAGTAATAAAATGTGTACAATATACTTTTAGCTTTAATGTAGGAAGCAAAGCTACATATTTCACAGATTAGCACTCAAGGCATTATTTTTCAGCTAAAAAAAGTTTGTTATGCAGCCGGAAGTACATTTGCTACATGCCAGTATATATATCGTCTCGTTGACTTTACGAGTTGTAATCAATACGGTGAAATACTTGCATGCATACGGATAATTTCTACGGTAAGCTAGACACTATCTCCGGCAGTATGAGTAGATTTAATACGATGGTATGTCTAACGAAAACACATCTAAGCTGTATATATATATATATATATATATATATATATATATATATATATATATATATATATATATATATATATATATATATATATATATGAGGAAATAAAACCGAGTGCTTTAAAACGGATTATTTTCGAGGTATTCTCAGTCATTCTTCTACAAAAAGTTAAAGGTCAGACCGATAACGTTGTTTAACAGACAACATTACTGAAATAAAATACCGCATACATGTCTTGAAATCGAGGAAACAAATGTGACTCTTAAACATAACACTCTATGCAGTAAACTAATTTTCTAAAGAGAAAGTTTATTCGCACTTTCATCCCTGAGTAGGCGAGACGAAATAATGGCCAGGTAATAAAGCTATAAATATTCTTACAGAATTGTACACTAAAATGCATTGTTGGAGACAACTTGTGCAACTGAAGATTAAACCACTGATATATTTGTTTAATTGTATGATATTCATTCTATTGTTGGGTTCTCTATTAACATATAGATGTTTTGCCTGTACTAACTTTAGGTGTTGGGCAGTCATAATCCATTGAAATGTAATTTACATCATGTCTAGTTATCTTGTACACGACAATTTTAGGTCTAGAAGGTTCTCGGTTCTACAGATAAAGATGGTATACGTGGTTCCAGGTGAACGACCTCTACGACCAGTTGGGTTGACAGCTGTACAAGTCTTCATTAGTCTGACGGTACTTCTCGTGATTCTCCTGAGTAAGTCTCTCTCTCTCTCTCTCTCTCTCTCTCTCTCTCTCTCTCTCTCTCTCTCTCTCTCTCTCTCTCTCTCTCTCAACGATTCCATTTCTTGCAGGAAGAGGTGTTTTAGGAATGTTTAAAGTCCATTACATCCTCCTGGTATGTTTGCTTGTCTGCTGTGTGCTGTCTATCTGTCTGTCTCCATATAAAGCCATCATGATGAAAACCTTTATACATTGTACATTCATTATTGTAGTTTCAGTCTGTTTTAGTCCGGCATTTGAACGAATTTATCAACGAGGACCTTTACGATTTCCACAGTTGCTAAAAGTTGATCCTAGAAACGATTTTTAGGGCGCAGTATATCGCTGATGAAACATCATAATGTCACCATCAGATGAGGACATAATGCAATACACCGTGATCAGGCAATTGTTGAACGATTTACTCGAACACTTGCTAAGCGGTTATTTTGATATCAATATGCGAAAGAAAAAAATCATGACAAGATATCTCGATAATGGGTTGCAAGATTACCAAGTGTGATAGCTGCGCTAAAGAATGAAATTACTCGAACAACCAATATCAAGCCCATTAGTGCAATCACACAAAAATATATACCCATACAAAGAAATGATAAGTTAATGTTACTGTCAAATATTTACATGAGCCGGGTAAACTTGAAGGTCGTAAAACAGAGTTTGTGATCCCATCTGGAGTGTTACCGCACACAAAATTTCCAGCGTGGTAAAATCCGCTGGTAGACCTGCAATATATAGATTGGATTCAACTGCTCCTCAGCGTAGATTTATACGTGAACATTTGCAAGTGATACCCGAAGATACATAATTACCACCGCGATCACTCAAGTAGCACTTCTGCGTCTATTACATTCAAGACAGGTTAGCATAGTATTTTCACTACTATCCTTCCTATCCGCGGTAAATTGTCGCGGATCTTTATCCGAATACTGCCATAGCATTATACAATTACAGTTCACACAGTGATTATTCTGCTGTTGTTTCAGCTTATTTTTTTAATCACGCTGTTTATAACTAGCGATTTTTTTTTCTTACTATGTTATCGCTAACAATTTCCTTGTTGGTGTCAGTAAAATTTAAGAAAAACACTCTGTAATTGATATATTCTTCTAACTCGTGACACTGCGAGATAGACTAAACTTGACCAATCGATGCGATCATCTAAGATCCAAACAACTGTATATGAGATGGTTAACCCCTGAGATAAGTGTATCGTCATTGCATATCCTACCGTCCAGGGGGATTTATCCGCTAACGCATCCTAGACAACACTGATATAAACAAGACCATTATCATTAAACACGAGATTCTCTTTCTCAGTGTGTCCTGTAATTTCAACTTCTATATTCTGTCTTCGTGTATCAGCTGGTCTATAACATAATGGTACGGGTAATTCTAGAAACTTTTCTTTATGTGTTTCAAACAATTGCCGCTAAAGTGTGTCTCTGACTATTTTTCTACTTGCCACTGGATTAGATCTTGACGGCGTGATAAATATTCTGATATTTGATTATTGTTTTAGGTAATTATCTTCAACCGTAACATCTACGGATTTAGAATAATCATATTTACATTTCCTGTTTTATTCTCCATGATCCCCATAGTGCATAAGCGTTTGTAAAACGAGCCATTGCTTCCATATATTTGCTATTGATATAACATGAATCCGTAGCAACTCTAGCCGCGGTGTCAGGGAATCTATTTATGATAGATAACAGGTTTATTGAAAGATAAGCTAGCATATATAATCTTATATGTAAATACTGAAGAGATTCTCCATCGATATAACCAACAATTGTACCAAACCGTGTTCCGCTGGACAAGTAAGCATTTTCTCGACTGACAAATATATTTTTGCAGTTGCATCTGCTATTATAAAATCGTATTCAGCGTCATCTATAATTGATCGTGCATGATGCCGCTTGTGATCATAAGCTCCGACTCGAGTACATTTACCAACTAATCTTCTACCGATATCTTGCGTTTTTATCACTGACTTCACATCTGCGCTCAAAGAGCTCCTTAGATCGTTTAACAATATAGTCTTCGGCGAGATCAGGAAATTTTTTCCATGTAATCGTTTAAAATATTAACAAGACTAACATCATCAGCTTTAGGTGAGCAAACCTCAGTCTGCTTTATATATGATATAATTGTCACGCCGATAATCAGCGATATCAATATTTTACAATCAATTATATATGGTAATAACACTCTGTGACACGCATGTTTCAGAGAAATGTCTACCAAATCAAATAAAACAGATAGGATGGAGTTCTTTAGCAAAGTCGGATGAAATTACACGAGCGAATCAGTTTATATCAAAATCTGGAAGTGGTCCATTTATCGCAACTCCTGTCATTTCATGGCAAGGGTGTCCAAATCGTTTAAAATATTCATCACAATATCCGTACCAGAGAAAACTTCCCAAAAAAACACGCAAATATATCAACCGATACAACTTTTTTAGATTCATATTTGGTATTCCACAATTCGCTCTGTCCGTATTAGACACAACGTTCGCGTACATCCTCGAGAAATTTAAATTGTGTTGGCTTCCACAAATTTCTCTCTCTGGCAATGTGAGTTGCAACTGATAAAACTGTAAAACAAATTGTTAGTAATTGCTCGGTCTTCTCTTTTGAAAATTCCTCCGAGTGTTTTCTCATCCCGACATAAAGAGATTCTGTGCGATATATTTCACCGTTAGGTCTGACATATTGATCAAATGTTTCATCATCGGAACTCTTAAATAACCATATTTTCACAGGATCGTTTTTACTTAACGCGTAAATAAACTCTAACATGTTTTCTTTGTAAAATCTTACAATTCGATCTCGTGGAAATATTGTTACTGCGTTAGTCCACGCATGGGCATTATGATCAACGATATTATTGGAGCTCCTTTGATTTATATTTCGATTCGTTTAATACTTCTCCTGTTATTTTTTTTACGGTTATTGGGAATTTTAATGCTTTTTCCAAGCCTGATAATCTTTTCTGGTACCACGATATCCTTGACTGATTGATTCCACTCGTTTATCTTTATATATCTTAGATCTGTCAGACCGTTTCCACACATCGAATTTTTAAAATGCAATGTTCTTTGCTCATCAACACAATTTAACGATGAAAATTGCATCGGCGCTATATTATCAATACTGGGCTTTTCATTTATCACATAAATTCCATAAATAACCACAGTCACAGGATACGATCGTTTCTAATACGGTTTGTCAAGACCGGTCAACATCTATGTTTTTGAACTTTTACTCACATTGACGTCTATTTTTTGTGGCAAGGACAGGATAATATTTAACACGAATAAAATAATATCCTGTTTCTGATAATATAATACACTTTACTCTGACAAAATGCTTTCGATTATCGAGATACGCGATTATATTCGCCGCTCGTTTATCGTTCATTGTAGCATCAAAACTGTTATTGATCCGGAATGTTAACCATACTTGAGATGCGCCATCGCTGCTAAACTCCTTCTTGTCGTCAGTAATTTTATTAATTACATTTTGATTAACCGCAAGAGTTTGTATTGGTAAGTCAGCAGATATTCTATCAAGATTAAATTTCGTTTCCCAGCGCTTGATTTTCGATAATCTCTCAAACTCCTCCATACTATAATTGAGACATTAATTTAAAAATATTATATATACAATGCCCCAAACAAAAATTCAGTGCTGGTTGTTGATGATATTGTCTGTAATTCCTTTTAATAAATTATGTGCGGATATCATTCACAAAGTGTGCGACGAGGAAGCTTAGGTACGAAACCGTGTTTACAATGTGGTGTTGGAAACAAAAGAAAAACACAGCTGTGTGTAAAATGTGGTGGTACGCGATATCGACAACTTAAACGGAATTATGATAAAGGAAAAAAACGACCTTGACTTTGTTAATGATAACGCTAGAAGAATCCCCAAATACTATATATCGATATTCTCAAGTAACAATCTATACAAATAATGATTTAGACAAATAAATTATATATATATATATATATATATATATATATATATATATATATATATATATATATATATATATATATATATATATATACAAACGAGCTAAGAATTTGTAAAACATCGCATCATTGAAACTTATGAAACATCTCGTGACGGTGTAGTCAGAGACTGTCGGTTGAAAAGACCAGTGGGCACCGCCAATAATCGTGGTTATCTTAGTTTTGGTATTGCAAGGAATATATATCATATATTCATTTTTGAAGTGTTTAATGGAGAAATCCAAGATGTTCTTGTGATAGATCACATTAACAATTAACACTGAATAAATACCTTGACAATTTACAAGCTGTTACACACATCGAAAATTCTGCACTTTGAAAAGCTAGAATATATGATAGAAATTTGAGGAGAAGATCCGTTAAATAAAACAATAAGTACTGAGACTGGTGAATAATTAATATTTCAATCATTATATGCAGCTGGCAAATATTTCGGTATCTCCTTACCTTCCGTTCAGCGTGTTACAGATAAAATACAAAAATCCGCTTTTTTCACGGGAGTATGAAAATTAGATTTTATTTTCGTATGATAATACAGATAATGGAAATAACTCTACCATGGATGTATAAGGTTGATATAGTTACTCCCCTTGATTTCAGCGATTGCACAATGTGTTGAAATCGATATTTCTTATTTGTATAGGTACATATAATTATTCAGAATAACTAACTTTTTCAGTATGACTTGTTATATGAAATTAAATTAATGCTGTATTTTTTTTTTGGCAGATCTGAAAGTAACTGTGTTATTCAAAGTAGTAACTGTATTATTGAAAGGTAACTACATAATAACTTCTGAAACATATATTTCTCGATAAGAACCATAACGCATTGATAACGCGTCTGATTCTGGTACTCACGATCAGAGGTTCGAACCCCATAACAGGCATATTATGGACGGTTGCGTAATAGCGTAATGGCGGTTTTGCTATATATGCGTTTTGCATTTCCCCGGAGTTTGAACTGGAGTGTGCATGAAATTGAAACGCATAGACATCCTTCTGAATATTCTACAATAGAATTTTCGTTGGAGAAAGCCCCAAAATAAACAGTAGCCTGGATGCATAAGCTCTAAATCACAATGAAGGGTAACCCCACAGGACATTCAGAAAGAATGTCGGCCAAAATAAAATTATTGTGGACAGTTACGTAGTAGCGGTTTTGCTATATTATGTGGGGCGCCAGCCCGAGAGCGTTTAATGTGCACCGCCCCTCAAGTTCAGACCAACGTGGCCAGTGCGTTTTGCATTAACCCGGGGTATGAACTTGCGTGTGCATGAAATTGCAACGCATAGACAACCTATATTCTAACAAAGAAAATTCGCTTGAGAAAGGAATTTATGGCGGCCCAAAAATAAATAGTACCCAGGATGTATAAGCTCTAAGATCACGCTGAAGGGTAACCCCACAGGACATTCAGACAGAATGTCGGCCAAACGAAACGTCCTAGAATCGAAAAAGTCTCAAAGCCAAAAAGCCAAATAAGACCCAAAGCCATTAAACGGACGATGATAACCGCTCATCATATATTTATGTAATGAATTCTGAAAATATTATTGATGTAATTAATGCTATTATATATTTACAGGAGCTTAAATCCAGAAATACATATACTCTACTATCCGAGCGCAAAAGTATCAAACAAATTCAAAAAGCAACCTACGAATCATTAGCGGCTAATAGCGAATTAAAGAAATTTGTGCAGCAGTAAAAAATAAGATCGGCATTATCAAAACAATATGAAACAAAAAGATATTAATACACACGTAAGGCAACTTTAAAGAATGATAGAAAACGAAATGTTTCCGAGTTCTGAGTAACGAAAACTAAAGTAGGTCAGCACAGAATTTTTTTAATCAGAACATATTTTTACTAATAAAAATCATGCACATCGACAGATTTACTAATTTTGATAGGGTATTTATGACTAAAAATAATGACAATTGTCCGATTGGCTAATTCTCATAGGTATTTACTACTAAAAATAATGAAAATTTTCCGATTTGCTAATTTTGATAGGGTATTTACTCTAAAAATCGTGCCTATCGATTTATTTCACAATAATAAATAATAATAATTTAATATCCGACTGATGAACAATACAATATTTTATTTGTATATATTTTGTGCACACCGACCGGTTTGCTAATTTTGATAGGGCAATTGCTAGTAAATTGTGCACACCGATTGATTTGCTAATTCTGTACAGTTATAGCTATCTTTGATTCTTTTCCTATAATAGATTTAATCCTACGCTGCAATTCATCATTGATATCTTCGATATCATAACCTCCTTTGGACATTCCAATAATCAACCAATCGGGGTTTCCATCTGGTTTATTCTTGTTTGCAAATACCAGTGAATTATTTGACTGTTGACCCGCGAATGATTTTGACCGGATATATGTCCAACTGTAGTATACTCGTAAATGGGCAAGAGCAATTTCTTTTACGGGAATAGCATTTGAAAAATTCGCGCTGAGTTCAGGTTTGGAGGAGGTTATTGATATCACTGTTGTTCTTGCCGATTTTGAATTCTCGACTATCTGCTGCAGTAGTTCTAGCGACATTATTTTTTTCATTTTCTTTCAAATTGTGGGTTTTTTTTGCGTCAATTAAATAAGACGTCATAACCTCTTCGTATATCTTAATCATCCCTGAGAACTCGTCATCTGATATTATTTTGTCATTAAGCCTCTTGGAAAGCAATGATGATAATTGGGAATAT
Source organism: Unio delphinus (assembly GCA_029339505.1). Taxonomy (NCBI): domain Eukaryota; kingdom Metazoa; phylum Mollusca; class Bivalvia; order Unionida; family Unionidae; genus Unio; species Unio delphinus. The sequence goes on along the minus strand of JAQISU010000114.1, from coordinate 1,076,287 downwards.
GCAGCCGTATCGAAATGTAATTTAATTATATACTCGTTTAGCTTATTATGGCTACATGTAGCAATTATATTAGCAACGCCTGCTACTGCTGTTGTCGCTGAATCACAAATTGTTATAACTACTGGTGCCATCACTATTGACGGTGTTATGGTTGACAGAATAAACTAGTTCCGCCAATAACAGATGAAACAGAATGCATAATTAAATCAACTACAACAACACGCCTGCGATATTTTTGTGTTTATTATGTACTCGTCACTGACATTTTTTTATTGATTGTATCTATACTGTTTGGCGTTCATTATATTATTTACTTAAATCAATTACAGATTATACATACCATGTGATTGATGCTGATGCTAAATCACCACTGTTCGGGTTATTTTAAACGTTTCAGTGGATTCATTTCTCTATTATTGAACTTGCATTATTAACACCAGTAAATGTACTTGATAATACATTAAAATGTAACGGTGAAATCAGGTTTCATCTGTTGATATCCCGGAAGGATGCGGTAACTGTAACGGTATTATTTATAGGTGTCCAGGTAAAAGATCCAAGGTGTATCGAGAACACCGTATTTACATTTTGTTCATGCGGTATTTTAATTTTTTTCAAGCCGCTCAGCGATAGCAGGAAAATCACTAATGATATTATCCTATGTTCGTTTAATCGTCTCTATATTTGTTTTTATATCAGAAATTTTCATGACAGCAGCCAGCGGAGTACCTAAGAAATTATCCGCGATTTCATCCATTTTTAAAAAAATTTCCAAGGAGATCTGCTAACGTGCCTAAATGAACATCATATTCGGCCCGCAGCATTGATAGTTTATTGTCTACGACATCATCATTTTTTGTCAGATGTTGGATCGCCAAGTGTCACTAATTTATTCGAGTTCATGTTAAGTTCGCCTGTCATTGTATTACCTGATTTTTGTACCCGCTACAATATTATATAATATCATAGGAAAAAGAACTCTGGGTCTAATCTTACCAATGTAATCAAATAACATTAATTCTAACAATAATATCGCTCAATGATCGATTTCTAGTTTTAAATTTTCCCTTCTTATTCTGAAATATAAGAATTCGTTTAGATCCATATTTGCAAGATTTACCAATTCGGATAATTCGTTGTTAAGGATTTTTTCCTTTACATTTTCGCTTGATATTCCTTTAGTAGGTTTTTGTCTCGAGATATGTCTCCTGTAAATATCTACCATGAATTATTCTTTTTCTTTTTTAAATCATAGATTTCCAACGCTGCCTTGTATAATCGTGTACAGATTTATGGGGTGGTTTGGTTGATTTCGATACAGACTCGAGTACAGCAATTACTTTTCTGCCGCATATTTGTGAGTCACTTATCGTCTGTGTTGGTAGCGTTGAGTACCATATTTTTATGATCGCTGATATATTTTAGAAATAATTTTGGTGGGGCTAACCTATACGAATCGAAATAACTAATTCCACCTGTTTCAATCGAGTATGCGGTCCAGTGAGTACAAAGTCCGGTAGAATTGATGAGATTCATGATATTAGTTTGTTCGTAATTTTGTAGCAGCATCGATTAAATTAAAATGTGACAAGTGTTATTAAATACTCCCCGGTAATCTCAACCCGCTTCCATAAGTGAAACGACTCGATGTTAACGTTAGACCCTTTCCTTTTTTGTATCCTCGCCCAGTTGTTTTCTTTAGTACATAGCAGGCGTAGCGATTAATGCTAGTAGTTCAGCCAGAAGTGGAAACATAGCACCTGATTTGACCTTATCGGAAATAGAACTTGCGGATAATTTAAGTCAAATTCCGATTTTACCCTTAAATGCATCATTGAACTTTTTAATCTGACTTGTTGTCAGTGATAGTTTATTCAGACCACCAGTGATCTGATCGTGTTTTAGCAAAATTGTAGTTCCATATTTTTTAGCTGCATCTCATTGAAGCTTTTTAATTTGACCAGGAGTGACAGTAACATTTACATGGTTATAGGACATTTACAACAATATGAGTGATCTAAACTGTGTTACAAATTTGAAAAACATTTACATGTGAACCGGGGCATCAATGACTCTCATTTGTCCACCAGCACCTTCGAGTAACATTGATTTGTCGCTGAGTATAACAGCTATTGATCTGTACTCTGGGATAAGGATATCACCTGCATTAGGAAGGAAGAGTTACACGAGCTCGGAAGTGTATATCAACAATAGTCAGTCTGGTCAAATCAAGATGTTCTAACGAAAGGTAATAAATCGGATATACATTTTCTAAAATTTAATTGCGATATTTGCAGACCAGTATCCACATTCAGATCACGTCCCACAAATGTCAGCAAACGATGATACGCGCGTGCAATTTGGTTTTGTCCATAATTAAGTAAAATATCTTCAGATGGTTCTTGTTGACCATTTATTCTTAATGAGACCTTGTCAAATATCATATGACTCCACTCCTGTATCGCAACAAATATATGTCGCGGTGCAGAAACACCCTGTTGTGATGCCATATGCCATGAGCCATGTAAATATGCCATTAATATTATCCTGCATACTAGCTGTTGTTGTTGTTAGCCATGATAGCAATCATTTACCACCTGTATCCATAAATGACAATAATTTATTCTCTGCAGTGATCGCTGGAGTCATTACTGACATTCACAATGAGAGTTTTGTTATATTTACGTTACCATCAGCAACATCAGCACCTCGCCAGATTACATCATTATTAACACATTTTCTTACAATCACTACTGAATTTCTAAAGATAACTTTTCGTATATTTCTGCAAAATCCGAATATATGAGGCTGTGGTATCGCACACGAAAATAATCTACGCATTCTTTCCAACATTGCTACGCTTGTTGCAAATCCCAATTTGTAATTAGCATTAACACCTTTGACAATATTAAAAACATCAACTGGTCTAGCTTCATATCCAGCTGAATGTGGATCAGCAGCAGTAGCTTGTGGTGTGTAATTTGACATACTGAACATGATCAGCATTATCAGAAATGGCCGTAGCAAACATCATTGATGTACCGGATGATATTGTACAATCATCAGAATATCTCGCTAAACCCACTATTAACATATTTCTGAATAGATTTAATATCTCTTTCATCAATTATATATGTAGCGCTACTAACCAGCGCCATAACAATACTAACTTGCGCATTCTCTGCATATGGTGTTGTCACAGAATTAGGCGAAAATTAAATTTATTTTCTTCTTGATTTACAAACTAATCTCACCATTTTTTTGTTTCGTCGTACATGCGTTGCCTGGGGTGAATAAGTGGTTTTCTCCAAGGTAAGCGGCGTGTAACGATTTGCATGTGCCTGACTTCGTATCACTTGAAGTCAGGGAACACCAAGAATCACGGGGTGCACGGTAATTTTGCCGTGATTTCTGCTCACCTATTTGAGAGTATATAAGGCAGAATATTTCTCATAATAATTACGGGACCAAAAGTATCTTATCGTAGGAAAGATAGCCTGTCATTAATCTCCAGCCAAAGGGGTGAGTGTTAAATTTATATTTCGTTTTATTGTGAATTTTATTCAGTTTATCATTTCATATAATGATGCCTTTATTGCAATGCAGATTTTAAACGTGGAATATTTGGAATTACTAGTCACCATTAGACTTTAAATGCAATAGCGTGATCTAAGGTTTAGATTATTTTTTGAGACAACTGTTATTAGTCTGTTTTCTTTATTGTCACTGATAACATCACTGAGAGCATCTCTGATAACATCTCTGATAACATCACTGGGAACATATCTGATAACATCACTGAGAACATATCTGAATTATAGCTGATTTATTGCGGAACATCTCTGATAACATCTGTTATCGTAGCTGAAATTGTTGCTGATTTATTATGCAATCGAATTGAAGTATCTGACTGTCTGTCTGTCGAACTGTCTGTTCGTCTACATCTGTCGTGACGTGTAAATATCCGGAAAGCTAGAAGTCCGAGTGTCGGAGCTGTCTAGAGTTATAAACATCCGGGGCGACATCTAGGGTATTGAGGAACGTTGGTTCTAGTAGATGTTGTATGCTGTCTGTACGTATAACTGTGGTGGATCCGTGAAGGGCAAACGGCCGATAAAGGTATTGGTCAACCCTAGGTCTTCGGGGAAACTGGGCGGCGATTCAACTGTGGGTGAATCGTACGGTTATACAGGGTCGAGACACATGTGTGTGTTGCAATTGTAGTACAATTGAATACATTGTTGTATTTACATGTTTATTTCAGAACACAATAGTATTTCAAGGCATTGCATGATTCTCAATAAAAGCTAGCAACTTGATTGAATACCTGTATATGTTCGTGCTAATTGTCGCAATCCATACGTGCGATAGTATAGTTTGATGTTTGTGTTTATTATCGTGATTTATACTTGCGTTAATATAACTTTTGTAAAGGTTCTTTTGGATCTGTGTATAGTCCAAGAGATTCCTTTGTATCTGTGTTTTATTTTGTATTAATATTGCATTTATTCATGTATTGTGAGTGGTTGTGAGTGTAATTGTGGGTTGAACGCATGAGTTATTGTATTGATACATCATTATTTTTCATTAATAATTTATTTCATAAATTTACATTATCTTTCACACTTGTGTTTGTGTTGTTCATTTAATCCACCATCCACTCGGTAACAATTCTGTTACAATGGTGTCAGAAGTGGGATCGCTGGATTAAGTGAACTGTCAATCATTTTTGTGAAAGTATACATTTAATCGTTATATTTGAGCGTGACCTTCTTGACAAGATAATACTCAAGTTGGGGTTTATTTTTGTTTAGTTTATCTAGGTCCGTGTGTCCAGTATAAACTTGTTTAAAACATTGGTTTGGTTACCTTTATCAGGAAGATAAGGTCAGCCTGTGGTATATATATATATATATATATATATATATATATATATATATATATATATATATATATATATATATATATATATATATATATATATATATATATATAGCAGCAGAGAGGGTGAATCCTACAACATTTTTTGTTTTTATTTTTGATTATACCCCCTCCAAATAACACTTGACCCTTCTCGCGAAAAAATAAGTCTCTGACCCTTGTTTGAAAACATTCGCGTCGCAACGTCGTTGTCTAGAACTTTCAGTTCTGGGTTAACCGAATATTTGATCAAGTCCGATACGATATCGTGTTCGAGGGTCATGTAAATTTATTGTTACAAATCCGTGTGGGGTAGACTGAGCATGACTAAAGAAATTTCTAAATTGATTGAAGTCCATATCAGAACACCATGTCTGCCAAATATTTCGTAGCGTATGTGTATCAACGCCGTTGAATACAGCAAGCATATTACAGTTATCTCTAATCACTTTTGGAATCTGAGTGTAGCGTTGAGTGACATAGATCACATCAGTGTTTTTATGCCTGCCTCTGGAAAATATTCTAGCAGGATTGTTTTGATTATCTAACATGACATCGTCGTATACAACTAAATTGTTGATACTTCCATCGAGGTCATTCACGGATGGCGCCTCGTCAATATCGGTTATAAATTCAATAACATCCTCGGCGGCAATCTCTGAAGCGTTTTCATTAAAATCTTTTAGCACTTCATAGCATCGTTGATCATCTACGCTAGGGGCAATTAAATACAACTTATCCCACTTCATCCATCTCATTATTAAATTGAGCAACAATTGCGTTTTACCGGATCCAGATGGTCCGATTATAATTGCGCGGATAGAGTTTGGTAGCGCTGCATGATGCTTCACTGGTTCTCTTGTTTTAGTCGCTGAAAAATCAATTATATTCATATCTCTATACATAAATTATGGATCTATATTGCGTGAAGTGTAAGGCGCGTACTGGCACAGATGACTTGACGACGATTACAACTAAAAATAACCGATCAGCGCTTTCTGGTAAATGCGTACAATGTAGTACAAAGAAATTTAGATTTGTTTCTAAACCCAAGGAACTCAAGGAACCTTTAAAAAAAAAAGAGGAGGTGATATCGCAGCCAAATTAGCAAAACTCCCTGGAACCCCATGGGCAAAATACCCCGGAGAAAAACACCTTCCAGGATATAGCTACTGTGGACCGGGAACAAGACTTGATATCAGACTCAATGATCAAAATCAGCCCCGACCCGGTGAGGAACCAATAAACGCTATTGATAAGGCCTGTCACCTTCATGATGTATCTTATAAAAGCAGTAATCTGCAGCACAGGCATCTAGCAGATGTGAAATTAATTCATGCGTTAAATGCTATTTCTGATAAATCTTTCAAAGAAAAATTGGCTTCCTTTTTGATAAAATCGGCTATGAAAAGTAAATTGATGTTAGGGGCTGGTAATTAATAACAACATGGAATCTATTTATTATTCCCCAAGAGGATACTGGAGGGGTAAATCAGCAATCCATAAACTCGCTAGCGCTGCGAAAGTGAAAAAAACCACTGCGGCTCATTGGTTATCCAAACAGGCACTATGGCAAATTTATCTACCACCGCCTAAACAAATCAATTTCTCGCATTTTGATGTGACCGGACCCAATGAAGTTCATCAGGCTGATCTATTATTTCTGCCACATGATCGTGGTTACAAATACGCATTAACCGTAGTTGATATTGCAAGTCGATACAAAGAAGCAGAACCGTTAAAAACAAAATCAGCCACTGAAGTGGCTTCTGCATTTGAAAGGATTTATCGAAGGAGTCCTCTGCACTGGCCAAATCTGTTACAAGTTGACCCGGGCAAGGAATTTCAGGGTGCAGTGTTATCTACAATGAAATATCACAATGTCGCTATCAGACGAGGGCATACTGCACTGCATCGTGATCAGGCCATTGTAGAACGATTTAATAAAACCCTTGCTGAGCGGTTATTTGGATATCAATACGCAAAAGAATTCATCCAAGAAAAAAGATCCCGTGAATGGGTTAAAAGGTTACCAGCTGTGATTACTGCACTGAATAACGAGATTACTAGAACCATCAACATGAAACCTATCAATGCGATTAAAAAGAAGTCAATACCTGAAATAATAATTCAAAAAGATTTTAGCGTTTCCCAACCAATTCTTGGTAGTAATGTCATTGTGAGGTACTTATACGAACCAGGAGAGCTTGAGGGTGGCACAAAAAGGGCTACTGATCCTATTTGGAGCGTCACTACGCATAAGATATCTAGTATAACACGATCTACGGGTAGACTTCCAATCTATAAACTGGATTCAACTGCCCCTCAACGGGGTTTTACTAGACAACAATTACAAGTGATACCTGAGGATACTCAATTACCACCGCATGGGCTTAACTAGCACCCTTGCGTCTATTGCACTCAAGACAAGTCAACATCACATTATTTCTGACATGACCGAGATTGTTATTTTTTCTGTCCACGGTGAATTGGCGAGGATCCTTATCCGAATACTGCCAACGCATTATACAATTGCAACTCGCGCAGTGATTATTCTGTTGTTGCTTCAGAGTAATTATTAATTCAGCATCAATATCAAATTCTCGTTGTTTTTTTTTGTCTTGTTGTTTGTAACCGGAGAGTTTTTTATCAATAATATCATCTATTGTGGTGTCATTATCATCGCCACCAATGATTTCATCATCGCCTGACTCTGTCAGGACAATTCTTCGAAGTTGATTTATTTTTCGTACTCTAGACACTGCGAGATAGACTAAATTCGACCATTCTATGCGATTATCTACTATCCAAACAGTTATATCCGATATAGTCAATCCCTGTGAAGAGTGTATTGTTGCTGCATAACCTAGCGTCCATGGGGATTTATTAGCACGCAATGCATCTTCAACGACATTGATATCAACCAGCACAATATCATTTAATACGAGAATCTGTCTTTGAAATGCTTCGGATTTTGGTCCTGGAATATCAACTTCGATGTTCTGTTTTCGTGTATCCGATGGCCTATAACATAACGGTACTGGAAGTGTTGCAAATTTTTGTTTATGCAATTCAAATAACTTCATCTGAAGTGTATCCCTGACTATTTTTCTACTTGCAATGATTAAATCATTTGGTCTCCACGCTTCCCAAAACTCATTCATGGGAGTTTCCGAAATTATTTCACAGGCTATTTCACATTGGATTCTATCCGGTTGTAATCTAATTAGTTTCTTAAATTCTTTTAATTCATTATCAAGTGATCTATGATCGGTATCAATTTCTTCATAATAGTCTACAAAACCCTTTAGCCATTCATGGGGGGATGCACCGACAAATGGTGGAGGTTGGCCGTGATCACCGCACATTACGACTTTTGTATTCTTCAATAACAACCACTCAAGAAATATTTTTAAGACATCTTCGGACACTGTGTCTATTTCATCCCACATGATAATTTCAGGAATAAATTTCTCTCCCATGCGCTCAGGAGTCCATTTATCTCCCTTCCATCTAAAGAAACTATGATAAGTGCAGGCATTTACCCCTCGTTGTTTCATCTCTCTGGCGAGTCTGTGAGTCGGTGTTAGCACAATCATGTTTGGATTGGAAACGCTAGCGTTTCTACGGAATAACTCAATTGCCCGGGTTGTTTTTCCTGACCCACCACAGCCGTTTAAATAAACTGTTTTATATCTACAGATTGGATCAGAAATCGGTGGTGCACTAGAAAATTCTGAACACTGATTGCTTTCTAAGTAATTATTTTCAATGGTAACATCTGCTGATGGAATATAATCATGAAGCATTTCCTTCTTAATTCTCCATGACCCCCAATTCTCGTTGCCAGTAGCCTTAAAATCAGCCATTTTGCTATTTATGTAAAATGAGTCAGTAGCAACTCTAACTGCGGTGGTAGGAAATCTATTGATCATTGAAAACAGATTGATAGAAGCATAACCAAGCATAGAAGCTCTCAAATATGTGTACTGCTGATGGATACCATCAGTGTAAGTAACAATTGTACCCAATTTGGTTCCATCGGACATAAATGCGTCCTTACGATTGACATATAAGCCCCTATTCGTTAAATCTTTGATTACAAAATCGTATTCAGCATTGTCTATAATCAATCGTGAAGAATATCTCGTATTATCATCTTTGCCACCTTGGGTAAATTTACCGATTATTCTTCGTCCAAGATCTTTTGCTTCATTGTTTCTGATTTCAAATAACTGTCTGGACCAATCCATGATTTGTTGTTCATTAAAATCAGGAAACAGTTTTCGCTCTTCGCTAATTATTTTTTCTAGATCAGGTTGTGGTAACCAGACTGATTTCTGTGCTCGATAGGATATAATTGCTTCACTGACAATTAATGATTTTAACATCTTACAATCAAGCATATACCGTAATAACACTATTGGCATCCAGTGTTTTTCAGACATGTGTTTACCAATCCAAAGATAACTACACGGATGAAGTCCTTCAGCCATTTCAAATGATACTACACAAGCGAATCCGGTTAAATCGAAATGTGGCAGTGGTCCATTAATAGCAACACGGGTCATTTCGTGTGTAGGGTGTCCAAATCGTTTGAAATATTTCTCACACTCTCCATACCCAAGAAAACTTCCTGGATAACATGCAATCATATCAACTGAAATAACGGTATCAGCGGTGTATTTTGTGTTCCATAATCCTCCATGGCTGTATTCAAGACAGGACAATTTGACATCTGATAAGAACTCACTTCGGGTTGGTTTCCACGCGTTTTTCTTTCTAGCAAAATGTGCTGCAACTGATGGTACTGTAAAACAGTTTGCTAATAATTGATCGTTGTCTTCCCCCCCAGAACTCTGGGGAGAAAATTCACTAGCTAGTTGCTTCATTTGATTATGCAGCTCTTCAGTACGGTACAATTCTCCGTTGGGTCTTACAAACTGATCAAATCTACATTCTTCGTCTGAAGTACTATGAAATAGCCACACTGACACAGGATCGTTTTTACTCAAATGGTAAATAGCATCAAATAATATCTGCTCTGAAAAAAACTCTTCGGTTCCAAACAGATATTTTACGGTTCTATCCCGTGGGAATATTGTTACTGCAGATGACCACGCGTGTTCGTTATGATCAATAATCTGTATTGGGTTTCCATTTTTATTATATTTCGATTCGTATAATACTTCTCCGGTGATTGTCCTTACCGATATTGGAAATCTCAATGATGTTTCTAATTTGGCTATATCTTGAATTGTTGCCCCATGCTGTTTCACTGTCAGTTCCCATTCGGTTATTTTTTTTCGTCTTAGATCAGTTAGTTTATTTCCCCGGGACGCATTTGTGAAGTGTTCTATTATTCGTGTTGCTACACAATTGAGCCCTGTCGAATATTTCATGGGTGCTAGTTTTGAAATATCAGGTTTTTCATTGAGTGGATATATCCCGTAAACAACTACTGTGACAGGATAAGATCTTTCGTAGTAGGGTTTATCAAGTCCAGTAAAAATTCCTGGTTTTGAATCCTGAGTCACAGTGACAGTTTTTTTGTCCTTAAGAATAGGCTCGTATTTGTCCCTAATTATCCATTTTCCATTATCATGGATAAGGAATTTTATTCGAAAAAAATTTCTTTCTTCCCCAAGACGTGAGATTATCACTGCTGCTTTTTCATCATTCATGGTAGCGTCAACAACACCATCAATTCGAAATGTTGACCAACAATGAGCTGCCCCATCACGCTTGAATTCATTAAAACAGTCTCTGATTTTACTAATCAAGGTTCTATCAAGAATTTTATTCTTTGGTGTATCAGAAACTCTATCAAGATTGAATTGAACACTTTTCCAAGGCTTAATTTTCGATAATCTCTCGAACTCCTCCATACTATAATTAAAACAAGTATTTAAATGAAAGATTTAAGTATAATGAATCATTGCAAATGGCTTATGATTGGATCAGTGACACCGTGTAACAAATCATGCAGAAATGAATTCTGTTGGTATCATATGTAAAGCTTTCGTCGTGAAAGCCGAGGTCCGTTACCCTGTATTCAATGTGGGGTTGGGGTCAGGGGGAGGTCGCAATTATGCGTTATGTACGGCTGCAGACGATACAGGGAACTAAAACGCTATTATGAAAAAAAAATAAAAAATACTGTCATTGACCCCAACGATGACAAAATAATAAAGACTGCTCAAGATTATATACAGAGACTTATAATTAAACCAAACAATGAATTAGAAAAATAGTGTTATTATACAAATGAACCAAGAATTCAGACCTCACCCCTCCGTGCTTGTTAATTATGAAGCATTCCGTAATGGTATTATCAGAAAATTCTATTTTCGCGTGTCAAAATACAGTACACGCGTACCGTCTATAACACCAAGGGAGACCACTCTTAAATGATAATAACCAAGGGAGTTATCATTGTGATTTAGCGGCTTGGTATTTCTTTTTAGGAAAAGATATATTTTCTTTTTTTTTAGTGTTTAAGTCAAATATTCTGTGTCACGTGCGATTAATGCGTATTTCATAACATAGGATGTGATCCGGAGATACAGGCGTTACAGGATAACACACGTGTATACTTTCTCCCTTAGATTGTGTTAACTTGTTTAATGGGTATTGTGATTCAGCGCTGGGCATTGTTTTGTAAGAAAAGACATGTTTTCAAACAATTATATTCTTTGTTCTAGTGTTTAAGTCAAATATTCTGTCTCATTTAAATACTGTGAAACACCATTAATAAGTAATTCAAGAAAATAAAATAGCATACTTGCGGATTGATGTATTAATTTCCTTTATATACCATATGAATAGTTACAACATATATACGTTAAAAAACGTTATTCTTTATAGACGTGAACAGTGGTCTAACGGTATCGTGTTTGGCTTGTAAACCCAGACAATTATTCTTCACATGTTCGCGCCCCATAGCAGACAATTGTCTGATGGTGAAACGGTTGGATGTTTTTTTTTCTATTTAATTGAGGGGAGGAAGGCACCCCCCTCTGTGTTTTTTACATTCACATAACATGCAAACCCATGCTATCAAATTCATGGTAGCGGTGGGTTGTCGGTTTTTGACAACTTACGCAACCATGAATTTGATTTCATGGGTTGCATGTTGAATGTGTAAACACATTAATGCCCTAAAATAAATAACATCCATGGATGTAATTAGCTCTCCGTCACATTTGGGTAGCCCCGTATGGTGTTCAAAATGAATTACCGGCAAAAAAAAGGTTTGGATGCACATTGGGTAACCCCAGAATGAATTATAGGCTAATAGAAACGGTCATAGGGTCATATCTCAAAGAGCAAAAACAAAAAAAAACATTCTGATATAAAACAGAAACAGAAAAATGCTCTAACAAAGGACCCTATGAAAGACACAAAGGCCTAATAAGGGACCCAATGAATGCAAATTGAACCAAAACGGCCTATATCAAGGGGGCCAAATGACTGATAATCGCTCATCATGGTTGATATTTATTTTTGTCTGCATTTATATTTATATATACAGAATTAATTTTAAAAAATATATTTATATATACAGAATTAATTTTAAAAAATATATTTATATATACAGAATTAATTTTAAAAAATATATTTATATATACAGAATTAATTTTAAAAAATATATTTATATATACAGACTGAATTTTTAAAAAATATATTTATATATACAGAATTAATTTTAAAAAAGATATTTATATATACAGACTGAATTTTTAAAAAAGATGTTTATATATACAGACTGAATTTTTAAAAAAGATATTTATATATACAGACTGAATTTTTAAAAAAGATATTTATATATACAGAATTAATTTTAAAAAATATATTTATATATACAGACTGAATTTTAAAAAAGAGTTATATATACAGACTGAATTTTTAAAAATATTAACGGCTCTTTTATTTTTGAAAAATGAATTAGAAATATGTATTATCATATATGAATTCTGAAATTATGAATAGCATCATAGTTGAAATTGCAAAATTGAAAAATCAGAATATTAGATTGTCAGATGGGTTAAATCCTGATCAAATCAAGTCGGATTTTCAGGATATAGAATACGGAGTTAGCACTAACAAGTATATGTTGCCAAAGAAATATGCACTCATCAAAAAAATTCAAAATTCTATTCGAGACTCTCTTGCATTTTCCAGTGAAGTAGATGTGTTTGTTCCGTTATATACTATCGTGGAAGGAATACGAAAAGAATTGGGTAACGAATATGAATTGAAAAAGGAAGTTAATTCTAAAATTAGAAACTTACGAGCGTTAATTCAAGAAAATGAACTATTTTGATTGACCGGCCCCCTCAAAAGATTTTGTCAGACAGTAAAATCTCCTTGAGATTTTCATTTTTTTTTTGTCATTTTTTGATTGAATCAGTGAAAATATTTCACACTGCGAAAATAAAATAGAATCCTAACAGCTTTGAAAGTTCTTTTAAGAACTTTTCTCTATGGAAAATCCAATGCAAAATCGACTACTTGACCCTACGAGGTTTTTTGATGAAAATCGATGAAAAATGACCAAACATCACTGAAAACAGGCAAAAATTGATGAAAAATGGCTAAAAATCATCAAAAATGAGTTTTAACAGCTTTTCCTTATGGAAAATCCCATGTAAAATCGACTACTTGACTGTAAAATCTCTTTGAGATTTTCAACTGAAAACCACCAAAATGGCACCAAAACAGGCAAAATCAATGGATAAAAAATAAAAATATTTCACAGCAATAAAAAATTGGACCGTTAAGGATGGAATCATCGATGGGAAAAATTGTTTTACAATTGAAAAATGGTTTCTGATTTCAAATAATGGTCAATGAAGCATTAACGACCCGATTGGCTCGTGAGCGACTAGATGCAATTAAGAAATTTATACCAATTCGCGACTCTGTCAGGAATAAACTGCAACAACGACAGAGTTTACAAACTGATTTTGCTCTGGGGTCTGAAGAGTTGTTTAAACCAGTAACCACAGCAACGAAAGGAGTAGAGCGTGCTTTACTGGGAGATGGTCCCGAGACGGGAAAATCTGTTATTGGTGAGCTTGAAAAACTAGCAGCGAAAACTGAACAAACAAAACAAATAGAATCAAAGAGAACAGTAGATGATTTACGCATGAGATTTAACGAAGAAGGGTTAGCAGCAATTAATGAGACTGATCCAACAGAAATTCCTACGCTTGTTGTTACGTCCTATGAAGACAGAAAAAAAATGGTTGAAACCAGAACATCATAAGTTTGTTAAGAATTTCACTCACTGGGCTGATATATTCTATAAAATCAAAACTGGAAAAAGTCAAAAAAAGACAGATAGTGCATCATACATTGAATATATCAGGATGGTGGATCACGTGTATAATCAATACGAAGAGTTTAAACAACAACAAAAACCGCCAAGATTGCAAAGAAAGCGACAGCAACCTGCAAAGAAAATATCTTTTTCACCTAAAAAACAACAACTACCACCTGATGATGATGATGATGATACTCTTGATTATTTACAAACCACGGATACAGACAAACTAGATGAAGCAGCTGGTTATAGCGGAAGTGGATTAGGAAATCCAAGGATTGGAAACACTTGTCCTGATAGTGTTATCAATGATATATCACGATTAGATGTTCTCATCGGAGGAAAACGAGCTGGAAATAACTCTCCAGAAATAATTAATGAAGCAGCTGATATTTGTAGACGATTATTTGCCGGTGGTATCATGGATATCAAAGCATATCGAGATTTCATTGACGAGTTAGCAAATGGGTATCATAGTGATTAAATAACAATTGAAAACACTATTGTTTTTATAATAATGATCATCCATTACAATCATGATAAACCAACCCTCGTCTATGTAGTTAATTCACGGTTTCCAGTTTATAGAGCATACTACGGAGATGGCCTCGGCAAGACCATTTTAGGATTCTTTTCAAGAACGGCCCCAAAAGTGATGCCGTTAGCTAAACAACTTGGAATGAAAGCCATTGATGTTATTCGTGATAAGGGTATTAGTACTGTTGGAGATCTTGCCGGGAAAGCGTTTTCAACTGCGAAGGATAAAATAACATCATTAGTGGGGCGAAAAAAGAAACCGTTACCGTCTACAGAAGAAATGTCTGCAAGTGTTAGTAAAATTATAAATAACGCAGTAGATGAAAAACTAGCGTCGATGGTAAATCAAGGGGACCAAAGCAATATTGCAAACATGATAGCAGGAAGTGGCCTTAAAAAACCACGACGAAAACGCTAGCGTTTTTCACGATGAAATGGAAAATCCGATTTAGACTCTGATAAATAGAATAAAATGTTCAAAAAATCATCTGATCCAGCATTTGATATAGACGCCCCAGTGCGTAAAGATGATTCTGTACGCGATTATCAATTTTATTCTTATCACGCAGTACAACCAGATCTCCGATCGCGAATTGAACTTCAAGTTCATGATACCAGTAAATATTTTCTACCGTGTGAGGCATTTATTGAAGTAGAAGGAGAACTTGTAACAAATGTTGCAGCTGATACCCCATATGACAATAACTCAAATGTCCGAGTTGGTTTTGTTAATAACGGCATCATGGCGTTATTTGAAAGCGCTAGATATCTCATTGATGGAAAAGAAATTGAATCCATTGACCGTGAAGTTGATATGGCCACAACAATCATAGGGTTAGCAAGATATTCTGATGATTATACAAGATCAGCGGGTCCATCTATGATGTTTGCAAAGGATACTACTGATAACGCTGATCACCTTCAATTCATTAAAGTGTTAACAGCACAGGGTACTGCAGAAAACAATCAACAAGAAGCAGCTAATCCAGAACGTCGAACTAGACCCGGAGCTGCGTTTGATATTCTCGGAGGCGTTAATGGTAATCTCAATTTAGGATTTGCAACACGCGTAGCAACGTTGCATGGGCAGCGTCGACGATTTTCATGTGCGATTCCACTGCATCATATATTTGGATTCTGTAGAAATGTTAGAAAAGTTATTTATGGAGCCAAACACACAATAGCGCTTGTACGAAAGGGTACTGATGATGATGCAATCTGGCGTAATGCTGGGGTTGCTGCCGGTAAAGTCATTTTAACAAAACTATCATTATGGATGCCAGTGTTAACTCCATCAATCACAGACGAACAGCGACTACTATCATTTATGGACCAAGGAGGAAAGTCGTTGTTAAGTTGGTTATCAGTGACCACGGATATTAAACAAGACAGTGCTGATGGTACATTCACATGGCACCTGGCATCAAAACAAGGTGTTTCAGCTCCACGTCATATATTTATTGCGTTACAGAATGCTGCGCGAGTTGGTAATCAAGAACGAAGTCATATGATATTTGATCAGTTAGGTGTTAGTGAAGTCTCGCTGAGAATAAACGGACAGCAGGAACCATCCGAGGATATACAACTTGATTACGGTCAGAATCATATTGCACGTGTCTATCATAACCTGTTGTCATTTATGGCACGTGATCAAAATGTGGATACCGGTTTGCAAATATCACAATTGGATTTTAAAAGCCTCTATCCGATTTATTACTTTTCATTGGAACATCTTGATTTGATGAGACAATCTGTCGTTGATATACACTTTAGAGCCCGTGTAACCCGTCCTGTTGGTCCACCAGTTGGTGGGGCACCTACTATCCTTATCCCGAATTATAGAGCGGTTGCTGTCATTCTTAGTGATAAATCAATGCTACTTGAAGGTGTTGGTGGAAGAATGAGAGTGGTAGATGCACCAGTGGAAAATATGTAATTGAAAATCCAAAGGATATTTCCATTGAATCGTTTTACGATTTAGAATCAATCTGTATTTGTATAATGTCATATAGTAATATCAATGTGTCATTGACACCTGGTCAGTTAAAAAAATTGCAATCAAAATCCGCTAAACAATGTGGAACCACAATCACGTTGAAACCTAATCAAATGAATGGTGGGGCAAATAAATTATCGCTGACAACTCGTCAAGTGAAACATTTCAATGATGCTTTCAAGGATAAAAAAGGTGTTCAGATCACACTCTCTTCGGCTGCTATCAAAAATATGATAAAAACAGGTGGTATATTTCCGTTGTTTGCTGCAATACCAGCATTGGTTGCGGCAGCAGCCCCAGCAGTAGCAAAAGCGGCCGCATTGGGGGTAGTTGGAGGCTTGGGAACAAAAGCGGTACAGAGCATTGCTGAATCATATGAACCGAAGAAAGGTCAAGGGTATAAAAAAAAGGGAAAGGGTCTAAGACTACCAGGAACCCCGTATTCATGGTACAGCGGAAAGGGTCTAAGACTACCAGGAACCCCGTATTCATGGTACAGCGGAAAGGGTCTAAGACTACCAGGAACCCCGTATTCATGGTACAGCGGGAGATCCGTTCACGGATCAGGCCTGAGACTACCAGGAACGGTTTATTAATTCAGAAATCTATGGTTCCAATGTCCAATTTTGATTTAATGGATGCTGCTAAAAAACTAGTGATTAAAAATTTCAGAGGTGTTTTTATGAAAGATCAATTACCACATCAACCAAACAAAACTGAAACAGGTATTATTAATCTCGATAACAGCACCGGACCTGGAACTCACTGGGTTGCATACGCTATTGATCCACGTGGGATTGTCTATTTTGATTCATATGGATTAGCCCCACCAAAAGAGTTTATGCGTTATATAAAACAATTTCCAATGAAAACTTGGTATTCTACGCTACCAACACAACAAATCAATGACCCACCAATATGCGGCAGTGAAGTATTAAATGTCCTTGACGCTATTTCTAACTCCTTGGGTAACCCAAGGGGAAAACCACCACACATTGTCGTAAATGACTACACTAGTAATCGCTTTTTAGAGAGAGATATATAAAATATCATGATTGATATTTGGGGGAGACCTCTGAAACCCAACCCCGATGACACTGCAACTCCTGATTCTATCAAGGATATAAAAAAAAAAATTAAAGATGAAATCGCTGAGACGTTGAACTTAACAAGTGTTGACCCGAATGAAATAGTTGTATTTCAAGACAAACAGGGTAAATTGAAATCTAGTAATATTTCTCTGGATGATATTTTGGTTAAACAACAAAACGCAATCGAGGATACTATCGCGTTATTTTCCGATCAAGGTAAACTCAAACCGGGTGTACTTTTTTCGACGATTACAGATCGATTTACAAACCACGATAAAGAATTTGAAGATCATTTAAGAAACTACAATAGTTTCCGTAGAAATGTCGTTCAAAAGTTCTTTGGGTCTCCGATTGTAGTTACACCATCTATCGCTGAAATTAAAACGTTTGTTGATGATCAAAAGGTTATCAACGAAGCAACAAAAACAACAACCGACGCCATTGATAAATTTATTGGAACCCCGTTAGATAAAATTGAACTAAAACTCCCTGATATTAAAAAATCCATTGATGAGACGAAAACTTCCATCGAAGGCATCAAAGGTGATCTTTCGAGGGTGATAACAGCCATTGGAAAAACAAAAATTCCTCATGAGAAAACCAACAACTTAGTATACACAATCCAACACGGATCATTTGAGTGGACACCTACAAACAACACATTAGATATCACTGCAACCGTCAAGGGTATTTATCGATTAACACTAGTAACACCATCGTCTCAATTTGATATTTCATCGTCCGGTTCATCTGGGGTCAATAATACGATTTCAACGATCATCGACAAGAATACAACTGAAAAGTTCACAATCACATCTACTGATAAACATTTGGTTAGGGTCTCAACAACGTGGTATGTGGAATTCGTAGCGAATTTAAGTAAATCGTAATTGAAAACGCTAGCATATTTAAAATAAAAATGATTTCATCATCTCAATATCGCTATGATCAGGTCAGAGAGTATCAAACTAGACTCAAAACCTTGTCTGAGGAGTATGAATTGAAAATTAAAAAATATCGCAGGAGAATTACCGCAATTGATGTTACTGTGTACGCTGTGAGTGGTGTAATCACCGGAGCTGGTATTATACTGTCTTCAGTGACAATGATGGCTCCGATAGCTGTTCCAATTTGCATTTCTGCGGCAACAACAATCGCTGGAATAATTTCAATAATCACAAAAAAAATATCCTCATGCAGCCAACGGAAACTACAAGACTACATAATTCAATTTCATGTTGTGTCCACTGCATACTCGCAATTATCCTCATTGATATCGTCATCGCTCGATGATACAATTATATCAGAGAGTGAGTTTTCAGCGATGGTAGATATATATGATTCTGCGATGTCAAAATTAGAAATACAACATGAGTATAATAACAATGACAACAGAGATGGAATTACTTCAACAAATAGTGGAGAACACAAAACCAGTACAAACAAGCATGATCTCAATAACCTCAACGAATCCAGAATTCAGTGTGAATTTCCCCTCTCCGGTCCCAGTGAAGGAAATCGCGCTAGCAAAATTACGAGTATACCACAGCTGGCCAAATATTAGGTCAAAACCATTTGGTGGTCAACAACCGAATAATTCACTGGTATTTGCAAATAAGAATAAACCCGACGGTACCCCAGACTGGAACGTTGTTTCCATACCAACCGGATCATATCAAATTGAACAAATCAATGATGAATTCGCGCGTAGAATAAAATCGATTACTGGAAAAGAATCAAAAATAGCTATAACAGTTCATGTGCCGACACTATCATCTGCCATTGAAATAAGCACAGAGGGTTATGTCGTAGATATCTATCAAAGCTCAATAAGAACAGTACTAGGATGGCCTGAATTACCACCCGGAGGAAAAACCGTTAAATTACCAGAACCACAAAAAACCGATTATATCACAGACAGGACAAAATCTGATAATCCAGTAAGGAGTTATAAAGATTATGATAAGTCATATTTTTTCATTAGAGTAGAATATGATGAAAGAGTACGACTTATTCATCATCTTGCTAACCGGGATAAAATCACTGAAAATTTCACAGCTTTCAATAACGATATTTCGTTGTTGTTTATATCTCTTAGATCCGGCACTCTCACCCGAGATGAATTTATCAGTGTCGTAGAAACATGTAACAAAATCATCAATGACATGGAAACATTTCATTCACAAATTATTCAAGAAGTATTAGGTGACAGTAGTCCTAAAACAAGAGATTTATTTGCAATAGAATATAGGATCCGCATAGGAGATATTCCAACATTCAAACTTCCAGGATATAATATCTCAGAACTACAAAAATCTCTCGATGATGCCATCGATGAAGGTTTCAAAAAAATCCATGATACGTGGAAAAAAACACCATCACAACCACAAACAACTATGCTCAAACATAATAATGACCCAGATGGTGGTGGCAGGCATATTGCTCCGTTCAATGTGAATATTTCAACGGTGATTGCGCTCAATTTAGTATGTGATGTGATCGAAGGAAGCTATCAAATTAATCTAGAACGATCAAATCAAGCTCAGCAAGGATATATTTTGTATTCATTTGCACCAACAGCTCCTCCAGGGTTTTTAATAATTGAGTCTCCGGTGAATCCAGTCTATATGCGATGTCATAATAATTCATTAACCAGAATTAATTTCAAACTCACAGATCAGTCTAATAATCTGATTGATTTACAAGAGGAGGTTTTACAAATTAGTCTATTTGTAAAATCGTAGTGATTTTCGTCCTAAGGACTGGATCAAATATTCGGTTAACCCAGAACTGAAAGTTCTAGCAGCAGAGAGGGTGAGTGACAACGACGTTGCGACGCGAATGTTTTCAAACAAGGGTCAGAGACTTATTTTTTCGCGAGAAGGGTCAAGTGTTATTTGGAGGGGGTATAATCAAAAATAAAAACAAAAAATGTTGTAGGATTCACCCTCTCTGCTGCTTATATATATATATATATATATATATATATATATATATATATATATATATATATATATATATATATATATATATATATATATATATATATATATTTTTTATTTTTATATTACAATTTGTCATGTCATCCCTTAAGGACTTGGTTGCCTTAGGCAAAGAATTTGGTTATGAAGGCGAAAGTTTAAGGAAATTTATTCAAGAAGAACAAGCCCGGGAAAGGGAAGAAAGGGTAAGGGAAGGGCAAGGGAATCAGAAAGGGAATCCGAAGAAAGGAAATGGGCCTTTGAGAGGGAAAATATAGAATTTGAGAAGGATAAGATAGAATTAGAGAAGCAGGCCCAAAGGGAAAATATAGAATTAGAGAAAGAGAAGATAGAATTAGAGAAGCAAGACGAAAAGGGCAGGATAGGATGGGAAATGGATGCGGAGGGAAAGCGAATAGAGTTAGAAGAAAAAGCAAAGCAACGGGATCATGATCGTAAGGTAGAATTAGCGACATCTGGAAGAGAACACGATTCTGCCATTAGCAAATTAAGGGGCCCCAAATTACCTCCCTTTGACGATGAAAAAGATAACATGGATAGTTATCTTCATCGTTTTGAGCGGTATGCCGAAAACCAGAAGTCGAGTCAAAATGACTGGGCACTGCATCTCAGTGCGCTATTAAAAGGTAAAGCACTGGATGTATACTCACGACTTCCGAGAGACGATGTGTTTAAGTACGACGTCCTAAAGGAAGCACTTCTAAAAAGGTACGAGCTTACTGAACAGGGTTTTCGTAAAAAGTTCAGGTATAGCAAGCCCGATAAGGGAGAAACCTTTGGTCAGTTCACCGTTAGAATTGCGAACTATTTTGAGCGGTGGATTGAATGCGGCAAAGCTGTGAAAACGTTTGAAGGGTTGACTGATTTCTTGCTCAGAAATCAATTATTTAATACAGTTGGGCGAGAATTAGATCAATTTCTGAAAGAGAAAGTCTTCACAAACGTAAAAGATATGGCTAAGCAAGCCGATTTCTTTGCCGAAGCTCATGGGGGAACACATAATGTGGTTTTAAAAGATTTTAAGTCTGGAAACCAGTCTGCAAGACCTATGCCTAGGGAGCTTGTAAAATCAGCTGAGGTAAAAAGGTCAGTTAGGTATCCAGTTATTCAGCGTGTGCAATGTTTCTTGTGTAATGCATGGGGTCATGTTCAAATAGACTGTCCTAAAATAAAGGGACTTGTACATAAGGTAGCAGTGGCTATACAAAGTAAAGGTATATCTGATAATATCGCACAGGTAGAACCTTGTATTCATTCGCTTGGCACGTGTTTATTTCCCGAAGCGCGTGTACTAACCGCGAGAGGGTTTGTCAACGGTCGAGAAGTCGTAGTATTACGTGACACTTTTTGCACTGGCGTAGTGATCAAACGTAGTCTCGTGCAGGATAACCAAATGCTCGGGTGGGAGTCCCCATGTATGCTACTTGATCAGACGATCGGTCGCATTCGCGTAGCAAGGATCACAGTAAAAACACCTTTCCTAACGGGAACTGTTGATGCCCTTTGTATGGAGAACCCTATTTACGATCTGACGATCGGTAATGTTGAAGGTTCCCGTCTTCCAACCATGGCCGATTTTAAAATACCTTTGGCTCAGGCAATAGAAACGCGAGCGCAAACACGGCGAGAGAAAACCGCGTTTCATAAATTAATAGTCCCTGAATGGATCTCAGGAATTTCGCGTGATGATTTCAAACAAGAGCAAGAACATGATGAATCCATCAAGACAATTGTTGAAAAAATCACGTCCGGCGCGATTAAACACTGCAAGGGTGGGGGTAGCTCTAGATTCGTACGCAAGAACGGATTAATTCATAGGGAGTTTAGCACTCGGGAGGGTAAGAAGTATTGGCAAGTGGTCGTACCCCAGAGATATAGATCTCAAGTACTTAGGGTGGCGCATGAGTCAAGCATGGCAGGACACCTAGGTAAGGCTAAGACCACTAGCAGGGTAGTCGCTGAATTCTACTGGCCTGATGTTAATGGCGATGTCACACGGTTCTGTAGGTCGTGCGACGTATGTCAGAAAACCGTCTGTAAGGGAAGGGTCACAAGGGTGCCCTTACGACAGATGCCATTAATAGATACACCGTTTAAAAGAGTGGCAGTAGATATTGTAGGACCGCCACAAGATAAAGCATTTTGTGCTCTGAAAGAGAAACTGGTTAGTGCACCTATATGAAAATTGCAAGATGTCAGCAAACCGTTTATTCTAAGAACAGATGCTTCTGAAACTGGGTTGGGGGCAGTTTTACTGCAGGAGCAAGACGACAGTAAGTTACCCGTAGCTTACTCGAGTAGGAAATTGCTACCCAGGGAGAAGAATTATTCCGTCATAGAAAAGGAATGTTTGGCCGTAGTATGGGGAATTGGGAAGTATCACGCATATCTATTTGGGAGAGATTTCGTTCTCGAGACTGATCACCAACCCCTACTGTATTTAAACAAGGCCAAGGTCGCCAACGCTCGGTTGATGCGTTGGGCGCTAACACTACAACCTTATCGTTTCCGTGTAGAAGCAATAAGGGGAGTTGAGAATATAGGCGCAGACTACTTGAGTAGGGCATGATGGGAAATTTGTATGAATTTGCCCAGTAACAAAATCAAGTTTGTAGTATAACCAGTGTAAATGTTGTAAGATATCATCAGTTGTTATTTTTCTTCTATTCTGTGTTAGTTTTAAAAATGTGTACATTTTTATTCTTAGGGGGGAGGTAATGTCACAGAATTAGGCGAAAATTAAATTTATTTTCTTCTTGATTTACAAACTAATCTCACCATATTTTTTGTTTCGTCGTACATGCGTTGCCTGGGGTGAATAAGTGGTTTTCTCCAAGGTAAGTGGCGTGTAACGATTTGCATGTGCCTGACTTCGTATCACTTGAAGTCAGGGAACACCAAGAATCACGGGGTGCACGGTAATTTTGCCGTGATTTCTGCTCACCTATTTGAGAGTATATAAGGCAGAATATTTCTCATAATAATTACGGGACCAAAAGTATCTTATCGTAGGAAAGATAGCCTGTCATTAATCTCCAGCCTTAGGGGTGAGTGTTAAATTTATATTTCGTTTTATTGTGAATTTTATTCAGTTTATCATTTCATATAATGATGCCTTTATTGCAAGGCAGATTTTAAACGTGGAATATTTGGAATTACTAGTCACCATTAGACTTTAAATGCAATAGCGTGATCTAAGGTTTAGATTATTTTTTGAGACAACTGTTATTAGTCTGGTTTCTTTATTGTCACTGATAACATCACTGAGAGCATCTCTGAGAACATCTCTGATAACATCACTGGGAACATATCTGATAACATCACTGAGAACATATCTGAATTATAGCTGATTTATTGCGGAACATCTCTGATAACATCTGTTATCGTAGCTGAAATTGTTGCTGATTTATTATGCAATCGAATTGAAGTATCTGACTGTCTGTCTGTCGAACTGTCTGTTCGTCTACATCTGTCGTGACGTGTAAATATCCGGAAAGCTAAAAGTCTGAGTGTCGGAGCTGTCTAGAGTTATAAACATCCGGGGCGGCATCTAGGGTATTGAGGAATGTTTGTTCTAGTAGATGTTGTATGCTGTCTGTATGTATAACTGTGGTGGATCCGTGAAGGGCAAACGGCCGATAAAGGTATTGGTCAACCCTAGGTCTTCGGGGAAACTGGGCGGCGATTCAACTGTGGGTGAATCGTATGGTTATACAGGGTCGAGACACATGTGTGTGTTGCAATTGTAGTACAATTGAATACATTGTTGTATTTACATGGTTATTTCAGAACACAATAGTATTTCAAGGCATTGCATGATTCTCAATAAAAGCTAGCAACTTGATTGAATACCTGTATATGTTCGTGCTAATTGTCGCAATCCATACGTGCGATAGTATAGTTTGATGTTTGTGTTTATTATCGTGATTTATACTTGCGTTAATATAACTTTTGTAATGGTTCTTTGGATCTGTGTATAGTCCAAGAGATTCCTTTGTATCTGTGTTTTATTTTGTATTAATATTGCATTTATTCATGTATTGTGAGTGGTTGTGAGTGTAATTGTGGGTTGAACGCATGAGTTATTGTATTGATACATCATTATTTTTCATTAATAATTTATTTCATAAATTTACATTATCTTTCACACTTGTGTTTGTGTTGTTCATTTAATCCACCATCCACTCGGTAACAATTATGTTACAGGTGTATTATCTGCAGTATTTGTTACAAGTTATCTTTGTACTTCATTAAATGCTACAGCAGGTAGGAAATATATGCTTGTACCTTGAACTTGAAGCTCAACTTTGACTCGTTCATTTGGTTGTTTTGCGCTATAAAAATAAAATTGATAATCGCGTAATGATCTATCTTTGGGAACCGACGCGTCTGTATCAAATGTTGGATCGGGTAAATATTTGAACATTTTATTATATATTTCTCGGTCTAACCTGTCAAACCACTTCCTGATATTAGCCATCAAATGCAGAGTATCAATACAAAAGTTTTTTCCATGGTATAGAAGAATTAGGGACCAGCTTCGCACTGCTAAACGACATCACCGAAAAGAAGAGAGGATTTGGCTTTCCACCAGACTCGCTATTCATAAACAAATCTATGAAGCCGCGAAGAGGAACGTCACATGTATAGTCCATTTAGCATAATTATCCCACTACAGCACTAAGATCACGGATAGTTTCAATTGCAAAGAGCTCTTCGAGATTACTAACAAACTAATGTCAATGAACAAATGTAAACCACTTCCAACTACCTTCTCTACAGTAGACCTTCCGGACCTATCCTCACCCTCCTTGATTTGTCTTCTGCATTTGACAAATAAGACCATGATATATTACTTCACTGTCTCCCGTATGTATTTGGCATTAAAAAAATATAGCCTTACAGTGGTTCAAGTTCTACTTAGTGAACAGGACACCAATTGTATTTGCAAATGGAATACATTCCAGCCCAGTTGATCTATGTTGTGATGCTCCACAGGGGTCTTTTATGTGACCTGTTACCTTCATTATATACACTCAGCCACTCTCAAGTGTCATATATCATCACCCAGTGTCTTACCAGTTGTACGCTGATGACACCCAAATATACAAGTCTAGCCACTCAATGGAAGTTCATGCTACCTTTATCGAGTAGAGAGGTGCATTTCTGATGTGATATCATGAATGAAATGTTACAAGCTGCAGATGAATGATGATAAAACTGGGGCCATTCTGATTACAACACTAAAACTTTCTCATTCACATCCTTTACCTCAGTTTATAAAAAGCAGCAGCAGCAACATTAAATTCTCACAGTCGGTACGAATTATAGGTGTTACTCTAGACAGTACTCTCACGTTGCACCAACATGTCATTAACATATGCAAGGATGCATATCTGGAACTGAGACGCATCAGTTCCATTAGCAAATATCTTTCAGTTGATGCCACAAAACATTTGTGTGTTCTTTAGTACTTTTAAGACCCGACCATTGCAACTCAATTATATTATGTCTGGTTCGTCACAATATCTACTCCAGAAACTTCAAAAAGTTCAAAATACAGCTGCTCGGATCATCTTTAAAACACATCGATTAGAGCACACCTCACCACTGCTCTGTACCCTACACTGGCTATCAATTCGATACGGAATCAAACGCAAAATTTGTTCTCTGTGCTATATTTCAATGACAGACTCCAATCCATCATACCTATCCTGCCTCACCCATGTGTATACACCAGCAAGATACTTACGCTCCTCTTCTCACAATCGTATACTCAATTTTCCTACCATGAAAACGAAGTCATATCGACAACGTTCGTTTGCATACCAGGGCCCGGCGATCTGGAACGAATTGACCATTGAAATTAAAGACAAAGACAGTGGTCTATTTTAAGAGTTCTCTTAAAACTCACCTTTTTCTACTGCAGGAATAAACGTAGTTACTTAGTAATATTTTGTATCTTATATGTTTTCAGCATATTTTGATCTTTTCTAATTTCATGGTTTTTGTTATTTGTTTAGCGGTAGTGCAGTCATGTCATTATAGATGTTGTAAAACGCTTCGAGCTTCTAAACATTAGGCGCAATACAAAGTCCTCATTAGTCTTGTTAGCCTTTCTTTGGCTGCATCAAATGCATTACTAGTAATATTACTAATAGCACCATGAGCCTGTTCACCACTGCCATTAATAGCTTTCATCGATAATTGCTTTGCCATTGATGCTATTTTGGGAGCCGTTCTTGAATAACATTACCAAGACCATTGTTCTCTAAACCGGTAATCGCGAGCTTACAACCCTAACCATGACAGGGTTATGGTGGTGTAGATGTAGGATCATCTTATTTATGTCGTTATATCTAATCGCTTTGATAACCATCGACGAGTTAATCGATACATTTTCGATATTATACGATATCCATGATACCGCTTTGAAATAATCGTCCACAAATATCAGCGGCTTCATTAATTATTTCCGGGGGGTTATTTCCAGCCCTTGTTCCTCCTATGAAAATTCTCATCGTGTTATGTCAGAGAAAATATTATTAGGACAGACAATAGGAGCACTTCTCCAAACAACACTTGGAGAATCACCACTACCAGTAGCACCAGGCACATCATAAATTCATCTTTTTCTTTGGGAGATTCCATTACCAAACGTCTACAAAAAATCTTCATCCGGTTCTTCCTCTTCTTGCTTGGAGGTTTTTTTTACTTTCTTGTTTTGTTTATGTTTTTCTTTTCTTCCCCGCTATTTGTGTGTTTTTTATATCTGGCTGTTTTAGTTACATTGACTAGATACTTTATCTACCGTATCGATGCACCCTTTTTTGTAAGTTTGTATTTTATAATAAACCTCATAAGTCATAACAACAAGAGCTGAAAATTCATTTTGACCAGTTTTATAGATTGCTTTTAAAGTCTCCTCAGTAATTTTATTGCGCAATTCTTCGATTATTTCTTCATCAGTTTGCTTCGGACCAGATTGAGGTCTTGCCGGTTTAGGTACTTCACCAGGAAAATTTTGTAAAAGTCTCGATGCTTCTCCAGTACTTTTTGCTTTTTTTCAAGTTCAACAAGAAGACTTTTTTTTCTTCTTCTACTTTATTTTCCATACATAACGTCTTTAGTTATTGCATTAATAGCTAGATTATAGGTCTCAACAATTGTAGAGAACCTTCTGTAAAATCGACTTGAGATTTGTGTCTTTCTTGTAATTTTTGTTTGATGAGTCACGGACAGGTGTAAGTGTCTTAATCGCTGCTAGTCTTTCTAGTGCCAAACGGGTGGTTAATGATTCTCCTACCATTATTGATATATGATAATCATTTAATTCGTAGCAGCAGAGAGAGTGTGACCTCGAATGAGACATCATCGAGTAAACAATCACGATAATAAAAAATAATAATAAAACCAACTACAACAAACAGTAATAGAATTAACTAACCCCTAGAGAGCCTCTTGGAAAGGAACTCTAGGTTAGTTAGAAGCTTTGGTTTACGATATTTTGACGTTATATTTTTCATACGAAACCAAAACTGTTGTTTTCGAGTATATGTCTGAATTGGTTTCAGTCTGTTTACCAACTCTGCTGCTAGGCATAAGCTAAGGAAACTACAGATTAGAATCTCTCAGTGTAAAGGAGCCTCTCAAAATTACAGAATTTAAAAATAGTGTTGTTACAGTTATATTATGACTTATATTTAAGTACTAATGTACTCGATTTTTGCATAGTATTCTCGCTCATATTATGCAATATGTTTTATATAAATTTAATCATTTACATTGTAATAATTAGCCAAGGATTTCCAATTTCAAGTGTTCCACAGCCGTGTCCTATGTTAACATTTACAATACAGGGACTATAAAGCTTTTCTTAGTTTAGAGCCTTACAATGTCTAAATCCGGCCCTGAAAATAAGTAGTATTTGACACATTATACAACCTAGTGAGAACTATATTTCTTGTTGAAAAGAGTAATAACAATTTTTTATAGAAAGAGAAAAAAATTTAAACAACTATCATTATGAATAATAGCATGTACAGCTTTTCATCAAATTCATCCGTTTTGTTTCTCAGAAAGCTGGTTTTGCTCTTGCTTTCTACGTTCACTCCTTCTTTTCTTTTAATTTAATTTCTTCTGTTTTATTAAACAATCTTTTCGATTAATTACATTTCTAAATAGAAAATGTGTCGAATCAAACGCTATTAAGATGCCTCGATTTGGTTTTTATTAGTTTTGAAATAAATTAATATATTCATACGTTCTGTTTAATCGTTCATTCACGGCTTATCAGCTCACTCGCACATCACTTTCTTTCAATCTTACTTGCTTGTTTTACCCACTGATTAGCTCTCACTCACCTGAAACTGAGCTTCTGACTCATGGACTAGTTCATTTCAGGCAAAGTCGGACCCCTAATCCGAAGGTCGCCAGTACAATACATGTACCCACTAAAACCTGCTGTGATTTGCTGCGTCTGTGTATCCTTGGGAACGGTACATAGTTTCCATTTTTTCGTCAGATATAGTCAATAATATGTTGCAAGTAATGTTAAAACGGATAATAAAATCCATCAAACAAATTATTTACTGATAAACAAAATACTAGCTTACTCTCCTTTCGTTTAAGATACCACCGTTGTAAGAAACAGAAGAACATGGATCGGCAATATAACAAACAACGGAACTTGTGGAGAGCCGCCTAGCACACTCGGTGACTTGGTCTTTTATAAACAGCAAGGAGACGCAGCTTTTTACATTTGTCCAGGTGTAAGCATATACGTAGATGTGCCTCTGATTTGTCCAATTATCTACTGTCAAGCAAACAGAACATTTTCTACACCTGACGTTGCTCCTTTTAAATTCCACTGTTACCCAGGTAAGTACCTTAGGTTTACTCTCGCAACCAGAGCAGTCATCAATGCAAAAGAATAAAGCCAGAGCTTTCTAAAAAAATTTCGGATTGTGTACAAATAACTCATATTCTCCTCTATAGGAACTTGAAATGCTTTTGTATACACAGGCTGTTTGAATATGAATCTACCTCGCTTAGTTTTGCCAAATGCGACGGTTTGTTTTTTATTTACGTGTACGAAAAGAGAATGCATTATTACTGACGAACTGATCCCTGGTTTCATGAGCAGAGAAATGCTGTTTCTTCTTTTCTCGTTGGAAAATCTCAGAAATAATCAGTATAAAGCTTAGTACAACAGATATACTGAAGAAATGAAATTCCGACAGCAACAAATTTAGACCGTGTATATCATGTGGCAGCTGTATAATCAAAATTCATTGATAAGATCAAAAAACGTTGCTACATATTGAAAGTATAGCTACGTTATGGGTTATTCCTAAGACCTAAACACAATTCATTAAACTCTAGTTATTCTCTGGATTTGAATACTGTTTCCATGACAAATAAATAACATTATTTAAGACATCTTTACTTTGATAATAAATGTCTAGTTTCTAAAATATCATGTAATTAAGGGACGAATGTAAATAGGACGAACAGAACATCTACTCATATATTACTTTTAAATCAGAATATCATTTTATTCGAGTGGAATGCCAGGTAAACTTTTTTTTATTTTTTTCTATATCTATATTTTGTTGTAGAATATTTCTTTAGTTTTTGTAGAATATTTCAGTAAATTTCCAAAGGTTGGGCTAGGTCAAATCAATAGGATATTTCGAGACCAAATGAGTTGTAAGATCCGTCACGAGGGGTATTTTGTGAAATATTATCGTAATATAATTATATGCGTACATAAGCACACAACTTATTAATCAATTTATTCCAATTTTGAAGACATCCGTATTGTTTGTTCCTGTTGTATGTGTGCAGAAATGTTTTATGTTTTGCTTAGATATTATTCGAGGAGAAACATTTGCTCAGTAGAAATAGAAAAGTGTTCATACCTTGGAAACGATGTGAATTATTTGAAGGAGTTCTCGATATTGACAGTTAGACAACGTCACAATTCCGGTTTTTAAATGTATACAGAACTTCTCACTTTCTGGACATTCAAAGATTTATGATTATTATTTTGGATTCATTTCATCATACTTTTAAGTTCTTTTCACATTTTCATTTATAACTTTCATAATTAAATGTTGCGCAAACTGTGTTGGTATTTCTTCTTTGTCTTACTTAGTTTATGCCAATAGAGTCGGAACAACGAGTGTAGACTAGACTACGTATGGTTAATAAATATATGTCCTTGTTTCACTTGCCACACTTGAAAGTTGAGTCTGGTGTGTGTTGAAGCTACTTCTTCTTCATCTGAGATCGCTTTTCAACTTGTCCCGGCCCGCTTTCAAACCGGTGATCAGAGCGTGGCGCCAGCTGGGCATGTCTAGAGCAAGCTCTTCCAAGGTGTTGACATCGATTTCAAGGGCTTTCATGTCGTGCTTGCAGACATCTTTGAAGCGGAGGTGTGGCCGTCCGATCGACCTTTTGCCATAGGCATTTTAAAAAGAGTCCGTTGGGGATCTGTCCGTGATCCAACTGACGTACATGGTTAGCCATCTGATGCAACGTTGACAGAGGAGTGTGGCCATGCTGGGTGTCTTGGAACGTTCAGGCACCTCGTTGTTTGTTACTTGATCACTCCAAGTGATCTCGAGTATGCGTCAAGGACTTAGCATTTGAAAGTCGCTTAGTCTTTTGTATTCTGAGGCGTACAAAGTCCAGGTTTGGCTGGCATACAATAACGTACCGTGCACGCAGGCACTGTTCACGGGAATCTTAGTGTTCCGACTCAGCATGATGTTATTAGACACTCTCTGCGACACCATGGAGATAGTAGTGGATACCTTCCCAATCCCCTTGTTGATCTAATCATCGATCAATAAGTTGTTGCTGATGTTAGAACCAATGTACGTGAACTGACTGATAACTTTAAGTTCGTAGTTGTTGATGATGATGCCTGGGCGCGGGGGGGCGGTCTGCGTTCAGAGCTATCACGTATATTTTCTTTAGGCTGATGGTCAGCTCAATCTAACCGCATGTCCTAGCAAAGCGGTCCATCAGGTGCTCTAATTCAGCTTCTGTGTGAGTGACTAGGGCAGCATCGTCTGCGAAGAGCATGTCCCTGATTTTTTTGCACTCAATATGATCTTTGTCTTTAGTCGTTCTACGTTAAACAATTCGCTGTCTGATCGCGTGAGGAGGTAGATTCTTTCTGTGGACGCCACAAACGGAATCAACGCCATTGAAAATCTCCCACTCATGGCAGGACTGGACGAAAAACCTACTGTGTCAGAAGAAAAGTTAGCCTTAGAGAAACTGTCAACATCCTCAGCGTAGTAAAACAGGGTTGTATTGTAGCAACCACGCTCGTCGGGATATTTGTTGCTGTCCCCCTCAAGCATGCCTTTGGGACGTCAGCAGAAGGCATATACTTGCACACGCGATCAGACGGCGATCAAATTTAAGGGTGAAATTG
Source organism: Unio delphinus (assembly GCA_029339505.1). Classification (NCBI taxonomy): domain Eukaryota; kingdom Metazoa; phylum Mollusca; class Bivalvia; order Unionida; family Unionidae; genus Unio; species Unio delphinus. The sequence goes on along the minus strand of JAQISU010000114.1, from coordinate 1,043,961 downwards.
AATTAAAGGACACAAGCATATATATATATATATATATATATATATATATATATATATATATATATATATATATATATATATATATATATATATATATATATATATATATATATATATATATACTTAGGTTCGTGTCTTTTAACTCTATTTCGTCCTTAAACAGTCCTTTTCTCGTACTCCTTTTCTTCTTAGTTATTTATTCGAGTGACATTCCCTCTTACTCCCCTTTATTTCATGTGTTACTTTATATACAGAATATACAGTTGTGGATAGTACTTCATCGTATGACTACCAATCTTACAACCATGATAGTAATTCTAAAAGTCATTGTAGCATATCTCAAGCATTTTGTGTAAAGAATCTGCGATGACTGATGATTTGCAAAGACAATTTTTCTTGCTCAGGAAAAGTGTCTTCAGGAAGAGTTTGGTGCAATCACTATTTATATTTCGACTATATCGATTTTGTATCGGAATTTCCATTGACATAAATTAAATCATTCCATTCCCTGCTATTTTTCTCAATTGCCTATAAATTGTTTGATGTTTTCTTACTGCTTGTAGTACCGCTCCGGTGGCCTAGTGGTTAGAGCGTCCGCCCCGGAAGCGGGAGGTCGTCGGTTCGATCCCCGGCCGAGTCATACCAAAGACTTACAAAAATGGTACTAACAGCTGCCTCGCTTGACGCTCAGCATTAAGAGGTTAGTGTTAGGGCTGGTCGGCCTGTTGTCAGGATAATGTGACTGGGTGAGACATCATGCTACATGTCTGCGGCATGATGTCTCAGTGCTAGACATCACTATAAACTGCCTCACTGCAGACATCGTAGCGATATGACTGAAAAATTGTTAAAGCTACGTTAAAAATCCTAATCAAACAAACAAACTGCTTGTAGTATGTATAATCACTATTTTGGGGTTAAATAGCAATTTAAGCTTTATTGGGTTGGAATTTAAATCCTGCATCAAACACAGACTCCAATTCTTCAAACAATAATGCTTTCGAAGACATATTATAATGTGTGCCGAATTAAACTATGCCTCAGGCAATAGAAATCTTGGGTTCCAACTCGCAAAGTAGCTCCTAATACGTGTTATCATTAATATTTTCGTCCGTTTTTGCAGGGCCCCTAGGCTGGTGCCTCCTCTGTCTATTTGGTAATCCCACACTGATTATATTCTCTCTGTGTTTATTTAATTTTACATTCTCAAACAAAAAGGAACCCGTCTCAGGGAGTCTAGTCGCACATGTCGCTGGCAATGGAGTCAGGGTTTTCATAAGACTGGGTCCTCGAAAAAGTGCGTTTTTTGTTGTTATAAATTCAGACGTTCGAGCCTGGACGTTTGCTTATACATAAATGGGAATACCTATATGCTGCTCGTGCGAGTGAAATATAGGAATGGTACGCCGACTCTGATGGGCAATAAAAAAAGAAAAGCTTGGGGATAATAGTTTGCGTTTCTTTCTGTCCATATATCAATTCATGAATCTGTCTGTAGGTCCGTTGTCATTTCATTTCGGCTGAAAATATTCAAGCAGTCATTTACTAAAGATTTGAAACGTAGTATCGTAGTACACTTATACATGTTAAGCGTCTCGCGATCACCATTTACGATCTGATCTTTTACGTCAAGTATATAGCTCAATACATCAAGTTTTTTTATTGGTATTTTTCTCACTGTTCCCTCCTCTCTTACTTTAAAGCCGCTTGTGATTAATAAATGCAACTTTGCATAGATGTAATAGATGTTATATATATATACCTACGACAAAGGGTGTTGCATACTACGTTTGAGTTGTACCTTTGAGGTCAATGTGAATTATAGTTATTTTTCTCTTTGATCGCACTTACCATCTCATAACTTTAGAGCCTTGTGATATCAAATGATGAAACTTTTCATCAACAAATGGTCTAATTAAAGTTCATATATCAAGGTCACTGCCCAGTGATAAATGCTTTACATCGCACTTTCCTTCTGCTCTTTGACCTTTGCATGATTTTAGATTAAGCGATCGAACGTTGTTCGTTGTATACTGCAACGTCATTAATAAATGTGTAACCCGTGCTATATTATGGTCTTTATCTCCTAGGGTGAGGTCACAAATACTTAGTTGAGTTTTCAATCACACACTTCGTTCCGCTCAAAATCTTTATAGACGTTTTATATTAAGGAATTTAACTTGGAATGCTCATATTTCGTAATTAAATGATATGTCTTGTGCCACATTGGGTAAAATTTTAAAGGGCAAGGTTGTTATCATTATTTAATTTCTTCCGTCTTACCTTCCCATCCGAACTATAACTTTTGAACCTTGTCAGATTACAAGAATGTAACTTAAGATACTTGTATACAATCATTAGAGGAAATTAAGGTTAAAGATGAACAATTTAATTTTTCCATCAGCCAGTATTTTAGAACTTCGAACATTGGAGCAAATCCTTGTATGATTGTTTTTCTTTCTTTCAGTGAATGAAACACTTGCGGTAGTTGACACGAGTGGTGAAATTACCACTCCAAACTATCCTACGAATTTCATTCCGACATTGATTAATAAGACTATCAGTTGGAGCATTATGACACCTGGGACGAACCTGGTCTTGCGTATAGAAGATTTTGAGATCGATGCGGACACAGGGGTCGTTTTGATATGCGGAAATAAGTATGTACGAGTATATATTTAAGTGACGTGTAAGTTTGCGTTAGAATCTGTCATATTGATATAGGATTTTCGAATCTAATGAATTGAATGCAATATATATATATATATATATATATATATATATATATATATATATATATATATATATGTATAATGAGGACTTCTGTGGCGCCTGATCTTTAGAAGCTCTATGCACTTTACATCATGTATAATGATATGACTACACAATAAATAGCAAACACCATGTAATTAGAAAAATTAACAACATGATGAAAATATTTATGGTAGGAAACATTTTTATGTCTTTAAGTTTGTTCTTGCAGTCGAAATAGGTGAAGGTTAAGAGCACTCTTGAAATTGATCATTGTCTTTGTGCCTAAGTTCAATGGACAATTCATTCCACGCTGCAGGGGAGATGTGCAAAGGCACTGTGCCTCAAAGGGGAACTCGAATTACACCTTCGGCCACAATGCTGGATGCACTTGAGCGTCAAATGGGAAATCCTTTATAATATTGCCCATTTGGTCAACATAGGAATGGTGTAATATCATTAAAGGGTTTAGTATATAGGCAGGGTCTGCTAATGTTAAACTTGTATGTACAATCCAACACACATCTTTGCCATCCAATACCTCTCAAAGATGACGAATTACCTGTGTTTTGAATAGTACACATACTACTTTCCGATCACAGACCCCTACCCTAGAAGTAAGAGGGTAGGAAGTGTTTTTTATATTAATTTCACACAAGCATGCAAACATACTGTCATACACAATGGTTGATATATTTATATTTCCTTATATGCAAACATGCAATCAGACAGAAGAGAGAAGGGTTAAAGAGGTTTTAAAGTTTCGTTGTCAATAACATAGACATACACAATATATACATACAGAAAATATACAACACAAAATATGTTTGATCATAGAAATAGTATTTATTTCCTCTTGAGATATTCGTGTCACAAAAATGGCTGCTATTTAACAACACTCTACTTAATGATTGCTCCTCCCCGTTTGGGGTTGCATGCTGTGTACTTGTAAACACATGATATTTTTGTAGAGATCAAGAACATAAAACTACTCCTGATGGCATCCATTCCAGTCTCCCTTCATCTTCTTGTCCTCTTCATTCTTCTCTTGCATCCAATGTCTTTCATCCAATCATCTCTTGCAGTTTAATATATTTCTTACTCAGTCTGTGAAATTCACTCATGCTTACCATGCTCTATTTACTTTCTTCCGTCTCCATTACCTTCGTCTCCTCCGCCGATGTTACTCTAATGTTGTTACCTTCCTCTGCCTCTGTTGAGCCCCTTGGTGAATTTAACAATATCTCCACCTTTCTCAGATGCCTAATGAAAGGGCTAATGTCCACATATTGTACTTAACACTAGAGGAGCTGCTCCACTCTCTTTCATCTGATTACTTCCCACAACTTCCCATATTGCAGTGTTCTGGCATTTTTCTGTCCTGTCTGGTTTACGATGAATGTCGAGATTGTGAACATGTCGCTTTATATGCTTGAAGCTACGACATGAAGAAACCAATACTACCATAGTATTCAGCCCTCTCAGAGAATAAAAATGGAACGAATATCGTGCAGATCTTACATAAATCATATTGTTTGGGTGTATTTTCGTTGGTTTACACAAGCGAAAGGGTGTCTTTGTACCATTATTCTATACGCCCAACAGCATACACTACACCTACAAACTTATTTTTATAAATGAAGACAATTTTCAAACATTTTTTTCTTGAGGTGAAATACAAGAACATACACATACAAAAATACAAAACAGAAACGATAAAAAAACACAATTCGTGTCAAAATGATTAGTTTATGTGTTTATAGAGATATGGGAAAGGCATTTAGTTATGGTGAGTTGACCTATATATATATATATATATATATATATATATATATATATATATATATATATATATATATATATATATATATATATATATATATATATATATATATCCTGCATTAAACTTTAGAGATGTTGTGTTGTTGCAAGAAAGCAAATGAGATTTTCAATATTACTCTTCCCGGCCAGCCTACCCAATTAATTTATAAAGAATTATAAGTGCAGGACAGGTCTATGTCCTTTCTTCCATGTGAGGCATTCTTGTACATTGAGAGAAAACATATGCATCAAGGTTCTGGTTATACCGATTATCCTGCCAAGACCAAAGGTGGATTTAGCAGCAACGGAATCATCACGTTGTTCAACAGTACACAGTATTTCATCGATGTAAAGGAAATCGAACCAATTCTTGACAACGTTGATATTTCTACAATTAATATTGGATTGATTTGATACAGCAATGATTATGCAAGCACAGATGGTCCAACTATGATGTTTATCAAAGATATAGCTGATAATGCTGATTCTGAATCGTATTAAATTAGATGATCTCAACATCAGTATTCGCGCCGCTGATGAAGATCTGCAACCTGAAAATATAGGTCCTAACATCACTTGTAAGATCCGATTTGCTCCGCACCAATACATTTTCGTGGAGAATGTTCTTTTGCAAGTCACAGAGTATGTTGCTGATGTTTTATATACACATACATTGTAAGTATTACAATGTAAAAAAATAATACCTATCACGAGGTGTGTGGGAGATTTGGATTGTTAACGTAGCTTTGACATAGTTTGAGTCATACTGTTAATTATGTCTGCAGTTTTTGCAGTTGATAGTAATCCTTCCGCCGCCATGCATCATTATATCCCACCCAGTCGCTTATCCTGACACCAAGCCGACCAGCACGAACCTCTTAATGCTGAACACCAAGCTAAGCATATAATAGTACAATTCTAAATCGTTAATATTTACAAACGCAATGTGTTTGGTCGGTGGTGATGAAATTCATTTCGAGGGACTCACCATATTTCCAAATAGGGGTACTTAAGCGTTCTTGGCGTTGTTGTTTCGGATTAGATTTATCATTCAATAATCGTGATGGATTCCTCTGAGGTTGCAGAATGTTGAATGGCCTAACAAATGATCTTAAGTCGATAGCAATCTAGTTACATTTGTTGACGAACATCTACTTCGAAAATGTGTTACCAGACATTCGTTAAAGGTCACACCGAAAGCAACAGTTTTGATCACCTTGATGTACCACGACAAACTCTAGGCTGACTTGCCGCTGGACTCGCCCCGGTAATGTTTACCAACCAATATGTTGCACTAACATTGACTCAATTGAAACAAAAAAGATCTCGAATGTCATTCAGCATAGACTCACTTATCCGTGTAACAATTAATGGGCGACGACGGGAAAGATCGTTTAATGCTCCAGGCACAGGTGCAACCGGTATATTTAATGAAAATGATGGTAGACTTCTAGAATTTAGAAGTGTTTAAAATTTAAATTTTCTTCAGATACAGACTTTCTATAATTGTATGACAAATATAGCATGCAAACAATGGTAATCGATTAGATGTGCTGGGGCGCATTACGCTTTGGCATGACGATTTATGACAGTATATGTCAGTCGTGCCTTTGTACTTTGCGACAAGTAGATCAATGATGGACCGTAAATGATGCCAACGTAAACACAAATGAACGGAAGAGGAGCAACAGCTGCGAATGAAATCACCAATATAACCGTGTTGATTATGAAATACAAACTAGCGTGTTTGATTGTAGATGAAATGAGTGCTCTTGCCGTGGCAACAACTGATATCATTGGTGTGACTGGAATAGCAAACACGCTTCCTTTATATATTAAAAACTGTGCCTAATCGCGTGAAGGCTGTTAAGTGATTAGTTCATATAGTTTCAAGAATGATTATTTGACTTTCTGATAGATGTACACGAACAAGACGACTGATTAATAATTATCAATTCTTTTTTCTATTTAACTGCGAATTTTTCATTAGGTTTATTTACTTTCTAAATTATTCAAATTTCAAACTGTCGTCGGCATCGAAATTGAGATGGATGTTTACACAGACAATTATTAGTTCGTCCCTACTTTCTTCAGTGATTCTGCTGCATACAGGTATGACATCACCACACTTTAAAATATCTCCAAAACATTAGAGTGAAGGACAATTTAAAATAAAGTGTTACGTTACTCCCACCAGAAGTAATGGAAGTAATCATCATGACTTTAACTGCATGTTTTTCTATTTCAAAGGAGCGTTCCTCCGTAGTCTCCTATGTTAAATGCTTAACGGAAATCTCCAATGCATTAAAGAGTATTAGCTTCGTATACACCCTGCATTTCGTGCACATTTTTAAGAGTACACGATTCTATTTAATTACAACTATTTGTATTTTAACGTACCCCTAGTTTCACAATGGTTACTTCTTTATAGCAATTATTATACTCAACATTTGTTTTGATTTCTATCATGTCACTAACGTGAATTCTTTCCATAAAATAAATACAGCTTCTTTGTAGAGATTTTAGTTTATACGTCCATGGATGGCATTTCAGCATCAGCATGATTTGTGTTTAGTTTACACGAGGATATAAGGTATTATGTTTTGGACTACGTCCAATAATTATCACCTTTAGATTTAAATATCCGTTAACTCCACCAATCTCTTCATTAGCTCTACTACTCACTACACCCACCCATACAACCATGGAAAAGTGAGTGTGGGAGAATGAATCATTATTTTCTTGGTTATATCCCGAAAGTGCGGGATCAGTCAGCATCGTCATTTTGATTGGTGTCACCTAGGCGTTACCAAAATTATCAAAGCCTCGAAAGATAGAATTCAAAATAACTGAAGCAAAAAGACAGTGACAACAACATGAAAAGCCGACCACATTAATTTTTACTTCTTATGGTTATCTCAAATATCATACTCAGTGAAGAAATCATTATAGAAGTCGGGTGTACAAAATATTAATTTAGTAGTTGCAGGGTTCCAGGAATACCGAGGGGTATTGTAAATGACTGGTGTATTAACGTATTATTATTATTATTATTATTATTATTATTATTATTATTATTATTATTATTATTATTATTATTTTCATTGGCATTATTATTAATAGTATTACTATTATTATTATTGGTATTATTATTTTATTATTATTATTATTTTTTATTATTATTATTATTTTCATTCGTTTTATTATTAATATTATTATTATTATTATTATTATTATTATTGGTATTATTATTTTAGTATTATTATTATTTTCTTTGGTATTATTATTATTAATATTATTATTATTATTATTATCATTATTATTATTTTCATTGGTATTATTATTAATAGTATTACTATTATTATTACTATTATTATTATCATTATTATTATTATTATTACTATCATTATTATTATTATTATTGGTATTTTTATTTTATTATCATTTTCATTGGAATTATTATTAATAGTATTATTATTATTATTGGCATTATTATTTTATTCTTTTTATTATTTTCATTGGTATTATTATCAATAGTATTATTATTATTATTATTATTATAATTATTATTATTTTATTCTTATTTTCATTGGTATTATTATTAATATTATTATTATAATTATTATTGGTATTATTTTATTATTATTATTATTATTATTATTATTAGTAGTAGTAGTAGTAGTAGTATTATTATTATTTTCATTGGCATTATTATTAATATTATTACTATTATTATTATTGGTTTTATTATTATTATTATTATTATTCTCATTGGTATTATTATTAATAGTATTACTATTATTATTATTATTATGGGTATTATTATTTTATTATTATATTCATTGGTATTATTATTAATAGTAATATTATTATTAATATTCTTATTATTATTATTGGTATTATTTTTTTATTAGTATTATTATTATTATTATTTTCATTGGTATTATTATTAATATTATTACTATTATTATTATTATTATTAATATTGGTATCATTATTTTTATATTATTATTTTCTTTGGTATTATAATTAATAGTATTATCATCATTATTATTATTGGTATTATTATTTTATTATATTATTATTCTCATTTGTATTATTAATAGAAAAACTAATATCATTACTACTATTATTATTATTATTATTATTATTTTATTATTATTTTCTTTGGTATTATCATTAATAGTATTATTATTATTATAATTATTATTGGTATTATTATTATTATTATTATTATTATTATTATTATTATTATTTTCATTGGTATTATTATTAATAGTAACACTATTATTATTATTATTGGTATTATTATTTTATTATTATTTTCATTGGTATTATTATTAATAGTATTATTATTATTATTAACATTGGTATTATTATTTTATTATTATTATAATTTTCGTTGGTATTATTATTATTATTATTATTCTTATTATTATTATTATTATTATTATTATTATTATTATTATTATTTTATGATTATTTTCATTGGTATTATTAGTAGTAGTATTATTAGTATTATTGTTCTTATTATTATTGGTATTATTATTTTATTATTATTATTATTTAATTTGGTATTATTATTATTAGTATTATTATTATTATTATTATTTTATATTATTATATTATTATATTATTATTTTCTTTGGTATTATTATTAATGGTGTTACTATTATTATTACTACTATTATTATTTTTTTCATTGGTATAATTATTATTATTATTATTATTATTATTATTATTATTATTATTATTATTTTCATTGGTATATTATTATTATTATTATTATTATTATTATTATTATTATTATTATTATTATTACTGATGTTATTTTGCAGCCAGACAAACTTTATTGAAGTTAATGAAACAACTTTGCCTGGACAAGAGTTTACTTGCAACAGCTCATGTGCTTTCATAGCAATGGAGGTGCAGTCTGGATCAGGTGGAAGGGGTTTCAACATTTCATTCAGGACCCAGTAGTAGTTATCAAGGAATGCCGATGCATCGACTGTAACAATGAGTTTCAGAACTTTGAATTCCATTTACTCCTCTGCAAATAATAAAAACAAGACATACCACAATTTCTACATATTCTACGAAATATGTTTGCCACAAGTCATTCTCACAGCTGAATGAAAATTATTACGCCACAGCAAGGTAAATGTTTCCAAATAATCGTTGTATATATTAACTTATGTCGACACTATTACAACAATCGTTAGACGAAACCATAAATAAACTGAAGAGCTGTCATGGCTTTCATACTTGATATCATTGTACATTCTGCATTGCTTTGATATATTAAGTTTTGTTATCATGAAAAGCAAACGTAAATATAGAGCAACATTTGTAGTAAACATGTCGTTACAGAATTCATCTAGTGCAATTTAATTTTAAATTGTTTGCAACGGATTCCATTATTACGAACATATTGTCTTCCTAAAAGTGTTGATATTATCAGATGATGAATAAATAACCAGCAGCGTTTAGATTTTTTGGTACATTTTCTTGGGTATTTACAAACATTGATGAAATAGGTCACTTATTTGATTGTAGGAATGGAAGGAGGGACAGGTATTATAGATATTAAACTGCTTTTCAAATGCAGACTAACGAGCAAAAAATCTATCGTGAAGAAATGTATTTACATTTTATGAGCAGGTACTAAACCAACAGTAAAACTAACTGTTTAGGATGATTAATGCTAAGTACTTGATATTGTTTCTCTCATCCCCCTCTCTCACTAATTTGGAATTTTTCAGCCATATCTTCAGGTTGTCGTTCAGCTTAGCTTCGGAGAAGGTGAGCACACATTATAATATAGGCAATCATTTGATAAACTCAGGCTTCTTACAAAAACGAAATAAATAAATAAATAAATAAATAAATAAATAACGTCAATAACGCAATCCGAAGCTATCTAAACAAACGAGTTTCTCTCCAAGAGTTTTTAGTTAATTCTGTTACTTTACCAGTCGGTAGTCTTTGTATTATTGTTATGCGCGCCAATTTTACCACATGGACACTTATTCGAGGTCACACCCTCTCTGCTGATATGAATTAAATCATATCATATATCAATAATGGTGGACAACTATATGGACACGATTAAGAAATGTATACCAGTTCGTGATTCTGTCAGAAAACAAATACAAGAACGAGAAGAATCTCAAGTTGATTTTGCAGAAGATACAGGAGAATTATTCAAACCCGTTACAAAAGCTACTAAAACAATTACAACTGCCATTAAAGAGGATATTTTCCCTGTATGGAACAAACTGCATAAATAGCTGTTAAAACTAAAGAAACGAAATAGATTTTCGAGAACGTCCAACTGATATTCCTGCAGCACAACATACTTCTTTAGATCAAGAAATATATGAGGGTATATGTAAAGTTCATACTGAAATCACTGACTTGAAAGAAGAACTTGCATCTAAAGATAAAGGGAGAAAGGAAAATATTGATCTGATTAAAAAATATAGAGAATGAGTTATTGAGGAATTTAAGGAAAGATCTGAAGAGGAGGAATTTTTTCTTTCATTTTGCATATAAGAGTTTTTCGCAAAAATCTAAACTTCTAAAATCTAAATATATTAATTAAACATAAATTCTGATGCTGAAGTATACAATGTGTATTTTAAAGACATAAAAAGATTCTGGATAAACGATCTTCAAAAACGAAAACTACAAACATCCCGAAAACAGTGGCCACCAAAATTACAATCTACTGAAAAATGTCAGTGAATTAATAAACCAAGCTGCAGATCAAAATATAGCAGCCTTGATGAATCAATGATCTTATGAAATAGAAAGAAATATTGCTGAAAATTTAACAGCAGGAAGTAATTTGAATTGGTCAGCGAGATCACGATTTAGATCGAGACATATATAATACATGTTTAAACGTATACCCGACACAGCATTCGACATGAAAGCACCGCTTCTCAAAGATGAATCTGTACGTGATTACCAGTGTATTCTTATAACGCAATACATCAAAATCAACGAATAAGAATTGAACTTCAAGTTCAGAATACAAGTAAATATTCTTTTGCGCTGAATCATTTATTGAAGTAGAAGGAAAACTTTTAACAAATGTTGCAGCTAATACACCATATGCAGAGAATGTGCGCGTTGGTTTTGTTAACAACGGGATTATGGCACTATTTAGTAGCCCTACATATATGATTGATGGAAGAGTGATCTAATCTATTCAGAAATATATTGACGTTGCCACAACAATAATATGTTTAGCGAGATATTCTGATGATTATACAAGATCAGCCGGTCCCTCAATGATGTTTGCTAAGGATATTACTGATAATGCTGATCATGTTCAGTATGTTAGATTATGAACAGCACAAAAAAATACTGCGTCTTATCCACAAGCAGTTGATCTTGAATATGAAAATAGACCAGCTGGTGCTTTTGATATTATAAAAGGTGTTTGTGCTACTTCCAACTTAGGATTTGCAAAACGTGCAGCAATGTTTCAAGGAGAACGTAGAAAAGTTTCATGTGCAATTCTAATGTGTCACATTTTCGGTTTTTGCAAAAGTGTTAGAAAGGTTATCTTTGGAGCTAAACATTCAGTAGTGCTTGTAAGAAAGGTGATCTCAATTATGCAGTCTGGCGAGGTGCGGGTGTTGCTGATCCAACACAGACAATAACTGACCCACCAGTATGCGGCAGAGAAGTAATCGCTTTACTCATGTCTATATCAAAATCAACCAAACCACCCCATAAAGCTGTATACGACTACACGAGTAATCGCCTTTTTAAAGAGATCTTAAAGGATAATGGTAGATATTTACGGAAGATCTATCTCGAAACAAAAACCTACTAAAGAAATATCACAATAGAGTGTTAAAAAAACATTAGCGACGAATTATCCGAATTACTAATCTTACAAATGTGGATCCGAACGAAATGGTTTTATTTCAGAATATGAAAGGACATACAATACTTACAAGAGCTTAAATCTGCTGATATATATATATATATATCAGCAGATTTAAGCTCTTGTAAGTATTGGAAATCAAAATTAATTTTTTCAGGATTTAGTCTACCGGAAAACTGTATTCCTTCATTTTTCAAGTAAGTAATATTAATAATATTTCCATAATTCATTATATAATACATATAATTTATAAAATGAAATATACGTGATCCCCATGTAAAAATCAGAGGTCACGGTATGAGAATTTGACCGCATTAAATATTCAGTATTTATAGTTATATACAATCTTAATCTGAAGATGGCACAACTTCCTTATGTATACTCCTAGGGTGCCTTATGACATCCAAGCCAGTCCAGAAGGATAGAATAAATCTTAATTAAGGTCAGCACAGTACGTAAATATAATTAAGGACAGCACAGTACATAACTCTTAATTAACTTATTTTAAGAACAGCACAACATACAGACGTTCTACGGAAAACCACACTCTTCCCCAAAATCAATCCATGGAGAGTGCAAAACGTGGTGACATAGTGGGAGAGTGTGGTTTTTCTGTTAAATTTTGATGATTTAGGCTGAAGCCCCATTTTATAAACCAAAACCGCTATTACACAACCGTCCAATATATACAACACAGGGATTCAAACCGCATACATTCGGTACGAATATCAGTCGTACTAGCAATGCGCTATGGTTCTAATCAACAAGTATGTATAAAGAAATTATTATATAGGTACCGGAACTACTATTCCTAGTAATTCTTATTTTCACCTAAATTATTTGTATGTGAAATTTGTTGAAAATGACCAGCAATAATGAAATAGAATTTAATACAACCGTCAGTATGCATGAAATATTGGATTGAGGGTGAAGAAAAGGAAGAAAGTCGATGCTGTCTATAAAATATGTAGTATCAAAATCGAAGGAGCAAATGATCGTATGGTTTTTAATGTCGACATCATATCTAAAAAATGTTATTAGGTATTAGGTAGTTAAGATATATATATATATATATATATATATATATATATATATATATATATATATATATATATATATATATATATAGTTTATTATATATAATAGTGTTCTACTGACAAACCCAAATACCTTGCAGGTCATTTACAGTAACAAGGGAGGTAACTTCACTGACTTAATGAAGAAAGCAGCTTGGCATTAATTATCTCCCTTATGACAATATATTTCGTCAGCCTCTATTCAGCCATATATTCAAACCGAATTTGTTTCTGAATTTTTTTCGAAATTGCAGACGGTTGTATATTTTCTGCTATATGTTGAACAGAAGGTGATTATTATCAAAATAATTACTGGCTGCGTATAATGATTGAAATATTATTTCCTCACCAGTCTTTATACCTAAAGACTTGATAGGTATCTTTTCAACTGACTTACATTTTCCAGTTAAACCCTGTGTATTATTCTCACTTTGTGTGATAGCTTGAAGGTTACTCAAAAAATTATCAAGTTTGTGACCGTCAAAATATTCGAACACAAGACCGTCTTTGATGTCTCCAAAATAAATAGTAAAAATGAATTTATGACAAAAACACCATTTCTTCACAACATTAAATCTGAGATAACCAACATTATCAACAGTGCCGACTGGTCTTTTGAACCGACAGTCTCTTATTACACCATCACGATATCTTTCATAATTCTTGATCGTAGGATGCTTTACAAATTCTTGGTTCGTTTACATAATAATATTATTTATTTAAATCATTATTTGTCAAATTTGTTACTTAAGAATCTACTTGAGAATCTAGACAATTAATCTTCTACATTTTGTATAGCCTTGTCACTGCCTATATTTCTTTTATCATTATGCTGTTTGCGCTCTCTGTATCCTTAACCACCACATTGAAAATACAATTGTTTTTTTACCTCTAACTACGAATCCACATTGTAAACATGGTTTCGAAACTAGACTTTCTCGCCGTACACCTTGTAAATGATGTCCACATAAATCATATAAACAGGACTTGTTACTAGATGTTGAAGACTCTATCATTAACCACCATCTATCTATTTAAAAAAAAACTTGTCTTAATTATAATATGGAGGAGTTTGAGAAATTAACGAAAAATCAAGCCTTGGAAATATAAATTTTATCTGCTAGAACATCTCCTGACTTAACCCCAAAATATCTCTGGTTGATCCGAATCAAAATGTTAATAATACAATTCACGGTGCGAAGAAGAAATTTAACAAAGATGGTGCATCTCGCGTATGGTCAACATTCAAAATCCATAATGGTGTCGATGCTACAATGAACGACAAACGAGAGGTAAATATCATTAATTATCTCGATAATCAAAAGTATTGTTTCAGAGTAAAATTTATTGTACTAGCAGAGAAAGATAAATTGGAATATTCGTGATTAAATATCATCCTATCCTTGTTAACAAAAATATTCTCATACTGAGTACAAATTCCAAACCAGGAATGATGACTGGTATTGACAAAACGTATTAAAAAATAGTATATCCTGTAATCGCAGTTATTTATGGAATTTATCAGATACATGAAAATACACATGGTTGATAATCTGAAACCAATGAAATTGTCAAGGATAAATTGTGTGGCGGAACGAGTAATGACACATTTTTCAAATGCGATACGTAGAAACGAGTTAACTGATCAAGACGTAGAAAAATAAACGAGTGAGCTGAATTAGACAAAAATAACGTAGCTACATTTAATGATGTATCAAGATTAGAAAATAGACTAAAATTTCCAACAATATTAAAACCTATAACAAGAGAGATTTTATACGATTCGAAACATTAGAGAAGGAGGAGCTTCAAAAAATGTCATTGATCATAATATCCACGCGTGGACGTACGCAGTAATAATATTTCCACCAGATAGAAAGGTAAGATTTTATTCGCCAACGTTTTCTGGTAAATGAACATGTTTGATTTTATTCACGAAAGAAGTAAAAACGATCCTGTATCGATTATGGTTATTTCAGAGTTCTGAAAACGAAGATGAACTTGTTAGACTAAATGGAAGTATTTGTATCAAGGAAAAATGTAAGTCTGATCAATTTGTAAGACATCACGATGAAATATATCGTTAAAGAATCTCTTCATGAAACAGCACGCGCATATTCAACAGAGAATATTGAGCAATTACTAACAAATTGTGTTACAGTTCCATCAGTTGCAGCTCAGTTTGTCCCACGATTTGACTTTCTTGAAGACGTACAATTACGTTTCTGTGAATATGGACACGGCGGATTGTGGAATACTAAATACAGTTATAAAGATGTTATCTCGGTTCATATGGTCGAGTGTTATCCGAGACGTTTTCTAGGCTACGGAGAATGTTCTTGATATTTTAAAAGATCTGGACACCCCCGTCAGGAAATGCCTAGAGTATCAATAAATCGACCACTATCAGATTTTGATCTAGACGGATTCGCTCAGTATTTTTAAAAAGATGTAGATCGTGTTCATTTTATCTAACAACTACATATCCGTTGTACTTTTAAAATGTGTTTAACTTTTTATATCTTCTCTTCCAATCAAATATAATCTCCTTTTCGTACAATATGTGCACTCTATCATATTCTTTCGATGAGCAAAAACTGGAACACCGAAGATCAATTGTCTCATTTTAAATTATTCGCCAGTAAATTTTCATTTTCTTTGCATTTTGAAATTGAACTGTTTCACACCATAATAAGATTGGTGATCCAAAGGCATATATTTTCAGGTAGATAACTATTATGATACCGATCGCACTAATTTTTCGACATATATATTGTTTTTGTTGGGCGTATTGGTTATCGTAATGATGATGACTGCATTGTATATAGTAACCAATCTTCCAGACAACAAGAAGCACAGAAACTCAACAACATAAAAAACACACACATACACACACCAGTTTAATTTTAATTATTATTGAAGAACAAATAGCATTACAGCCATCAGTATATCAACTATTTAAGATTCAGTAGTTGACACAATCTTTACACATGGCACAGTTATTAACCTCTTATTTTAGTTTTCTCGGGAAAACATAAATGTAAACTCTGATTATATTGCACTATTTTGTGGATTAGAATCAATATCATAATTGGCAAGTCAACAATAGCAAGCATCACCGTCTATCAACCTAACCATTATTTGCTGTAGGGAACCACCATTGAGACTATATCAACAACTATTTTTTAATTGTGCTTCATGACCGTATATCATATATGAATCCAGAGAGAGAGAGAGAGAGAGAGAGAGAGAGAGAGGGGGGGGGGGCTTAGTGGAAGGGTTAATGTAATTTGATTTCGAATGCCTATGGTATGGATACACATTGTTATGCATGTTAATTTTGTCCCCGACGACATTATTTATGTCCATAAGCGAATGTTGTCTGATTCAAGTTTGATTCGTAGAGATCCGTCACTTAATTATTGGCACGTTGGACACAGTGACAGATTATATCCTGTCTTAAGTCCGAGTTACAAAACTAAAAAATAATTTCATTCTACTCTAACTTCCTTATCAGAAACTCTAAACTTCCTTGAGTCAAAATCATGAAATGTATGTATGTATGTATGTATGTATGTATGTATGTATGTATGTATGTATTGGGGGGATTGGATTGCCATAAACACTTTCATTATCACCCACAAAATCAAACACACACACACACACACACACACACACACCAGCTCATTTTTGAGGTGGAACAAATCGATCTTGTTTCACTAGTTGCAATGAGAGAGCACTCGCTATTAAAGATCTGGATACAAATTTTCAATGTCAGTGTTGTGTGATTGTAGCATAATTGTGAAAGATACAGACTGGTTTCAATAAATCAGGGTGCAGATGCCGTGGCGATTGACACTAACAAATACATTTATATATTGCTTCTTTCTCTTTTGCTGATACTTCCTACAACCGATTGATAGAAACGCGTCCGTTAATTATCCAATGGATTGAACAAATAAGATCATTTTGCTGTACAATATTAAAAATACTTTCCTTCTACTCCAACCCCCTTATCAGTAATAAAAAGATAGCATTGAGTGCAAAATGTTGGATTATATTGCCTTACTTCTTCAATTCAAACGATATATATATATATATATATATATATATATATATATATATATATATATATATATATATATATATATATATATATATATATATATATATATATATATATATACATATATTAGACCACTGTATACGTGTACATCGCTTGTCTACACGTTGTAAAACCGAATATTCATGTGGATGATATTCAAGACCAGATATCGGTTTACTCCTATTGCATTTGAATTCGCAGTATACAAGGGTAAACAAGGTTTGTCTTCTTGTCATATGTATGTGTAATCGGTTTCCTAAGCAAATTTTGTTATCTCTACTGTTTAGCTAACTTACACATACACATTCATCCTAAAGTCTAATTTAATATAAAATAAATATTGTACCATTTGTGTGTCTGTTTACATGATTGAATGGATTAATATGACCTTAACTTGGCAAATATACCAGTGTTACAACATGACATTGCAAACATGAAGGTTTTATTTGGTCTGCTTTAAAAGTACAAATTTAAATATAGTTTTCAGTATTTTAGAAATGATGTAAATCATATTATTTTTAATTACTACATTTCTCTCACCGTCCATTCAACGTTCTTTAAAAATGACCGTCCCTACCGAATGGAAAGGATATCATGCCACTTTAATCACCTGGAAATTAGATGAAAACATTATCACGTTAACATGAATTATAAGATATGCTTAATACAAAGATAGAATGACTACAGAACATGAACTGTTTGAAACTCATAAGGCTTCTAAAACATAATATAAGGAGATAAAAATGCACATTAGGTAATAAAGGAGTAGAATTTTCTTCTCATGTTAATATATGCTAGTAATAAAAATATGTATGCTAGTAATGAAAGTAGAGTATAAACAAGTATGTAATGGAACTCACCAGTTAATACAAAAATGGTACAATTGATCAGCGTGATAAGGCGACTACAGTGTAAACATTTTGCGAGAAGGATAGCAATAAATAACATTATGGAAGAAATAAAAAGAGACAACGATCAAAGCTATGAAGTGTATCCAGTCACACATAGACCGGAAGCAAAATAAATTTAGCGCACATGACCAAACGAATGTGTTTAATATTTTGAAGAATATAAAAGACAACGAAAATCACACTTACAATTATACAAGCAAGAGGATATTCCTGATCTAAACGTGTATGCAGGTCAAATACATCAATCTTGGTAATCAAGCCATTATAACGCATCTTTCTGGTAAAACGTGTCATCATATTGTATTTGGTACAACTAGAAATCATGATACATTGATTTTCACTACATTATTTACCCAACAGAGGGGATATGAAAGTACTTTGAAACAACGTGGATGAAGTAGTATCCAGCATACATTTTGCAATGTGCTAATACTTTATCCGGAATATTCTTTAGGCATCTAGCGGTATGTAAACAATAATTGAATACATTCAACAGTGAAATTAAAATGTTAATAGTTCTACAGAGAACAAAGGATGTGTGAAACGTTGCACTTTTCTTGCTGACGTATTTAAAGCATAATTGAGTAGATACATGACACAGTATCCCATGAAAGTTTAGCAAATCAAACGTGGTGCATAGGAGAATATCTGGCTGTGGTATTTTGTACTGATTTCAGACAGAACAGGGTTCTAGAAGAATTAAAATTATAAAATAGGTTACTTTCAAAAATAAGAAAATGTTAGGTTTACGTTAGAACTGGGACATATGCAATTTAAACTATCACATATCTGATATGAAGATTTAATGACAATGGCCATATATCAATATATTTGACTCCAATGGAAGCAAACGAGGACGAAAACAAAAGAGATTTCGATCAATCTTTTGGTTACCAAACACCATCTTCATTCAGATTTCAATATTTAAAATCACATTTGAAATTCGGTGACCCAGTCAATCAAAAACTTGAACATACTTACATTTAGATCATTAAATTTAATAATGGGTGAAACAGTAAAAAGGATCCAAACGCAAACAAGATAGAAATGTATTGACGAAATGTTTAAAAGCGGACAAATCTTTCATCGGCGATCCAGGTCTATACACATTCCACGACTTGAAGGGAGATAATATATATATATATATATATATATATATATATATATATATATATATATATTGTATAAAGAAGGGTATCTATTTAATTCATAGATCACGTACAGAAGAGTTTAACTGATTTTAAAAGAACGTTGAATGGACGGTGAGAGAAATGAAGTCCTTAAAATTTAATATGATATACATCATTTCTAAAACACTGAAAACTATATTTGAATTTGTAATTTTAAAGACGACAAAACAAGACCCTCATGTTTGCAATGTCATTTGTCACTAATGACACTAACGTTTCTACTAGATGTTCATCCAGTACAATTGGAATAATGGTTGGTGATATAATGTTGATGGTCTATTCCCACTCGCCCAGGCCTAACATTCATATCATCAGCCCCTTTTTAGGGGTATGATATGACGACAAAATTAAATATCGCACTCTGTACGCATAAACGCCAGGAAGATGTGGCACCATTCCACCTTCCTGGATAAATTAAATCACTGTCATGTAAATAAATGGCAGTGCAAAATAGTGAACATATGACCCTAGTGGCCGGTTTCACTTTAAATCCAACTATTCATTCATGTTGATGGTGGTTTCATGATGTAAAAGATTTCACTTTGATATGATGACGATTTTGACTGTTGTTGACTTCCACATTACGATGTTGATTTTAGCAGTCCAAGTTAGTGCAATATTAGTTCTACGTTAGTGCAATATTAGTTCAGCGCATATCTATATACATGTATCTATACGCAAATAGTCAACAAGCACATAGATTTTAGGAAGAAAATTTTAGTCCTAAGACAGTACATCGTGAGTTGATATATAAAACTGTGAATATCAAAATCTGACTCGTTGAAATAATCCATATGTTTGAAACGTTTGAGGAGACGTTGCACGTTATTAATAGTAATTGGTCCTTTTTTATGGTCTTCATTATGGCTTGTTAGAAGCAGCTAAACAGACAATATCAATCAGGAATTATTTTCCTGATATTCTTCAACTATTTAAATTTACCAACAGTGAATGGTATTTACTCCTTAATTTTTAGAATATTGAAAGTAATGTTTCTCCACAGAATATATTCAGTGTGAGTATACTAAAATAATACAATAGCTCAGTTGACAATATCTTTAACATATCAGTCTACTTGCAGATTGCAAAGGAAATCGAAACAAAATAAAAAACATTATCCACTGAAAGTTTTAATTTTAATGATCGTTGACAGACAGACAATGTTGAGATGCACATATATGACTCCTACAATAATGAATATATATATATATATATATATATATATATATATATATATATATATATATATATATATATATATATATATTATATATATATATATATATATATATATATATATATATATATATATATATATATATGTATATATATATATATATATATATATATATATATATATATATATATATATATATATATATATATATATATATATATATATATATATATATATATCGCAAAAACCGCAAAAACGCTGGCTGGAAAAATGAAAAGAAAAGTGTTATTCAATTCAGAATGGCTTTATAGAAAGCATTAAAACGATAAATCTTACAAAGCAACAATATAGTGACGGAAGGATTGACCACAATGTAGTTAAAAAAATATAAAAATGTCATAACTGATCAGATCACTGAGTTCCATAAATAAATGCGGAGGAAAAACTACATGAAAATTGAAATCTAGAACGTGGAATTATTTCATAATGAATAAAACCTTGGTTAAAGTAATATATTCAATGCGGGGACGCAATGCAAAGACAACATGTGAATATAACTAACTGTATTGAAAGCAAGTGTAAACGACTAATGGCAATTATACAATATTTGTATACTTGAACATATTTACATTTAGATCATTAAATTTAATAACGGGTGAAACAGTAAAAAGGATCCTAACGCAAACGAGATAGAAATGTATTGACGAAATGTCTAAAAGCAGACAAATCTTCATCGGCGATCCAGGTCTATAAACATTCCACGACTTGAAGGGAGATAATATATTATATTATTTATATATATATATATATATATATATATATATATATATATATATATATATATATATATATATATATATATATATTATATATATATATATATATATATATATATATATATATATATATATATATATATATATATATATATATATATATATATATATAGTCAGGGATTGGTTAAGATAAATGAAAAAAAATGACACGCAACAGTGCAAAACTAGAATCACTCTAGCCAAAGCGCTTTCGACTCTTAATGAGTCTAATGAGTCTTTATCAAAGGCAAATACAGAACATAGACAAGACAAACAAGTAAAATACAGAAACCGTGTTTACAAAACTTTACATGCCTGTTTCTACAGGAATTAAACCTTGAAATGTATTGTTACAACTAGTTTCTAACAACTTGTTGCGGATGCTGTAAAATTTGTTGACTTCTAACTTCTAAGTATATATATATATATATATATATATATATATATATATATATATATATATATATATATATATATATATATATATATATATGTGTAATTTGACTCCGTCTTCCTTTTCGTTTTTGTTGAGGAAGTACAGCAATCGAATTCATCATTTGACTCAAGGCAGTTTTGAATTTCTGATAAGGAAGTTAGACATATTTTTTTAGTTTTGTAAAACAGACTGAAAACAAGATATTATCTGTCCCTGTGTCCAACGCGCGGATAAATAACTGACGGATCTTCTAATCGGTCGTCGGACTTGAATCAGGCAACATTCGTTTATTTAAATAAATAGTGTCGAAGGGGACAAAACCAATATGCAAAACAATGTGCATCCATACCATAGACAATCGAAATCAAGTTTCGCTAAATTACATTAACATTTCTCCTAGCCCATCCCACCTTCAATCAATCTCTCTCTCTCTCTCTCTCTCTCTCTCTCTCTCTCTCTCTCTCTCTCTCTCTCTCTCTGGATTGACATAATGATCATATGATACATGGTCAAAAAGTACAGTTAAAAACATATTTAATGATATAGTGTAGATGGTGGTTCGATGTTGTAAATAATGTTTAGGTTGATAGACGCTGACGCTTGCTACTATTGGCTTGCCTAGTATGATTATACTTGTCTAAATAGTGCAACATGCAATGTAATCAGAGTTCACATTTACGTTTTCCAGAATCTTACATAGTTATTACAGTGATGGTTGTGATGTTATCTGTTCTTCAATAATAATAAAAATTAAACTGGTGTGTGTATGTGCGTGTTTTATTGTTTATGTTTGTGAGTTTCTATGCTTGTTGTTGTCTCGAAAATTAATTAATATATATATAATGCAGTCATCATTACGAAAGTCAATCCCACCACCACCAACAAAATAAATTTCTACAAATGAGTGTTATCGGTATCATAATAGTTGTCTGCCTAAAAATATATGCGTTAGGATCACCAAATATATCAAGGTTTGAAACAGTTAAAATTTCAAAATGGAATAAAATGGAATGTTACTTACGAATAATTTTAAGTCAGACAATTTATCCTAGGTTATCGAGTTTTTGTACATCGAAGGGATATGATAGATTGAACGTGCTGTACGAATAAGAAATTATTTTTGATAGAAAGATAGCATATACAAAGTTAAACATATATTTAAAGTAAAAAAACGGATATTAAGTTGTTAGATAAAATGAATTCGACTAATTAGAACCTTCAATTCATTGAATTTCAGATTATAACACTGCTAGGTTTAAAACATTTAAATGCATATAATCTTATAAATAAACACATATTTAATTTACACAACCGGTCCGATATTTATTTTAGATTCAAATATATTTTGGTATGAATGAGGATGTTTTAGGGTCATCCTCTTACTAGTTATGGAGGAGTAGCGATAAGAAACGTGTGATAATGATCGAGTACAAGGCAGTCTATTGGACAACATTATAAACAGAAGAGAAATATTGTGCTCTAAATGCAGACTGCAAATGCAGACGCAACAAGATTAAACTGTTGTCTGGTCTCTGATCGAGAGAGAGAGAGAGAGAGAGAGAGAGAGAGAGAGAGAGAGAGAGAGAGAGAGAGAGAGAGAGATGGGCTTAGTGTGATGGGACACAGTGACAGATTATATCCTGTTTTCAGTCTATTTTACAAGACGAAAAAATATGTTCCTTCTACTCTAACGTCCTTATCAGAAACTCAAAACTGCCTTGAGTCAAATGATGAAATCGATTGCTGTACTTCCTCAACAAAAACGCGAAGGAAGAGGAAGGCGGTATCCAAATTACGAAGTACACTTAACCTTGATGTAGTGAAGTAATTCTGGCACATCTGCTGACCCTTCTCAACGTTTTATATACCGGTAGAACACAACCACATCATACGATATGTACGTGAAACTTGATTGTTTTCAAGCAGAATTTAAACGAAATGTTCTAGATGACTGTTTAAACACAGCCAACCTTCATACTATTCAAATTTCTCAAAGATCATTTACTACTGCATGTCAGTCAATTTGTGTGTGTCGGTATACTGGAGGTTTATTTGCAATATAAACTGTCCTTCAGCGGCATTTCGTACTTGTGTTAGATGCCACAGGGAAGTGTAGATGCATCTCTAGACCCACATACAATAACAAACACTTCCGTTATGGAGTTATTAGGGTTGTTCATAATTTATATTTCGACAATACAATTTGTTTCCAGTGACACCATTGTGCATCGCTGTCGTTGTCCTTTTGGAATTGAACGATTGTGTTTGTTTCGAAATTAAAGAAGTGGACATTTCCTGAAAATCCGAATATATGACTTTTTGAGCCGCAATTTCGATGGAGAACATGATATAAAGTTTCGAATAAATGAATTTCAATATGTCTTGGGGGAAAAAAACAGATTTGTAAAAAATAACTAAACACGATGCCATGTAAAATGTATTTAAAAATCAATGGAGACATCAGTAACATTCTAGCACCAATCATTATAGCAGGTCAGTCTGAAAAGTAGATATTGATCATAGCGGAGTGGAGAAGAAGGCGATACATGACAATGGCCTGCCTACTCATGGAGAAAATCGTAGACTGGTATTTCCCTACTTGCATTTGGAATTTGCAGGAGATTGTATACAATCATTTAGGGAGCTTTACCTCTGAAATAAGCATAAATAATAATTGTTTTCATTTGTATTTTAGATTTTTTATCTATTTATAAAAATGTGTGTGTGTGTGTGTGTGTGTGTGTGTGTGTGAGGAAAAGGAAATAAACTCCATTCATGTTATAATTTGAATTTATTTTCTTACTGCATAATTGAACTGTGAAATGATTAGGAAATATATACTGATGAACACAGCAAAATACAAAATATAAGGTTGCAATGTGACCTGAGTATAAAAGTTAGCGACTTGTTGCTTACACGAGGATACTGTTTTAGAGTTAAACTTGTGTCCAAAGAAAGTCTTATATTTTGATATACACAGGATGAATTGATTGTATTCTATTAAACTGCTAGTGCTAGTGTCTAGAGTTAGGAAGGAAAATTAATTAAGATATATTAAGAACGCCCCATTCAAAGCACGACTATTTGGTTTTATCTTCTGACACAGCACAACCTATGACAATTATGCAGATAAGACATTGTATAATTTGAAGGAATGATGTCCATGTATTTGTCATTTTGCTGTATAAAAATGTAAATATATCATTGGTACTGATATCCCTTTGTAAGTATGCATACATCAACTACATATATACTAATTCATCTACGGCACGGAAATCTTGTCAACATTATGGTCTCAGTTAATTCATTGCGTAGTTTGCGTTCTTGATTCGTTCCTTGAAAGAGAATGGACTAGTTTTTCCGTTATAAGCATATAGTTCGAAGCATTTTCAGTATGGTGTCTTGTCTAAGTCAGATCTTTGTGGTGAAGAGGTATGAAATAATTTACCCATACATATTCTTTCTATCATCCGTGTTGAAGGAGTATTATGGTTCATAAGCTTTTCGTGATTTTGTCTCAGATTCAATTTTGTTGGTGAAATTTCACACCGAGCATTACTGTCAGCTTCAATTAGGTATGTTGTCAGTTGCAATCTAATTTGACAAAGCAGCAGAAACTGCGAATCCTTATACGTAATAAATCATGATAATGATTTCATCGTTTTATAACGTTTAATAATTTGTTCTTGTAGATAAATTCACAGGTGAGCTAATTTTATTGCGAAATCTCATAATTCGTTCTGAACGTAGATCGGTGTATATTGTCTCTTCTTGTTCACATTTACATGAAAAGTATTGTGGCGTTTGTACTGCAGTGAAATGTTCCAGTCCATGTATTGCACGGTTGCACGGTTCGACGAATCTGTATCAGATGAATCAGGGACGCTTAGATCAGAAAAGATGGTTTGGCAATTATTTGTATGTTGGCTGCCATAAAGTCCCATTTTTTGTTTAATGTTACTTGAGAAACATACTAATTTCGTGTTTGTTCTATAAACATCGTTGTATCATCATCTACGATTCGCTGACTTGTTGTATCAACATCTACGATTCGCTGACTTACATATTCCTTGTGTGAAATTACTAATGTCATATTTATGGTTTGAATATAATTAATAAATGCTTTATGTGTGCACAAAGTAATTTCATATTTTCGAAAAGGCTATGCGATCACATTTTATTGAAAGAGCAGAAAATTACAGCAAAATATTTGAAAAAGCTTGAATGATTTGAATAACGCATGATGCGAATCACAAGGTTTTGTGCATGCGTAGACTATTTGTTTTAAAATGCTAGTTCCAATTGTGTACAAGATAAAAACGATATGCGCATGAATCCATTTTTTTCAGCTTGTTGTCAGAAACTTCTCAATAGAGAGTAGGTATGTATTTCTATTTTAATATGTAGTAAATAAATATTTATTTGAACACGGGTGTTCATATTCTGTACTGATTAAATTGAAGGCAGGTCTCTCTTTGTGACATGCATCATATGACAAATAGAAGCATATGTCTTCATAAAGGAACAATGCATGTATCAGCAGGGGAAACAATTACATTCTAAGAGATTTTATTGCAGTTGTGGAAACGTGTTTATGTTTCCTAAGAAACGACAAATACTTTTACTAAATAATTCACACAGCAGTCCTGTCCATACTAAATTCCATTATTTGCCATTATAATTGCATCCCTTACTCGTCGATAGCACACTAACATCCATCTCTGGAATCTCAACACCAACGTTCGAGGAAAGAAAATGGTGGTATATACCAATTGAACGTTGGAATACACAAAAACATAATACCCGGATCCCATGTCTTTAATATAAGGAAATCAATTGAATGAATTAAGCCGAATATACCCAATCACCAAAATATCGATGGGGAAACAAAATGTTAATTAAACGAGTGCTGATTCTGTTGTCTAAAGACTTTATATGGTGATTTCAGGAAGCGATAGAATACCTGTTTGCACTCGTAATATACCCTATTCAAATGTCATACGAGCTTTTATTTTTGTAATTTTTTTTATGTCATGTTTATTTTTAAAATACGTAGTGAGGAATTATTTTATCATCTGAAATTCTTCAAATATGTCCAGACGTTAATAACAGTTTCGGGGACAAACATATATTTCATATAAATTTATTCATTTGAACGAATAAATGCGTTTTGCATTGAAATGAAATAAAAGTTACCTGTTTAGACATATTAATTCTGAGCTAAAATAAAAAACTTAAATCATGTTGTAATAATAGCATGCATCAGCAAAATAATAATATATTAATCCAAAAGATTCCATCTTTTATGGAAGAATATAATATGAAAGTCTGCTTATAACAGCATTGGTAAAAAAGGGGAAACCAACGTTGGTTTATATCCCAACTACACTTAAAGTTTATTATAAGATCCAATCATAGGCATGCCACGTTTTATTTTGTTAATTGAGCAAATATAGATTCGTCATTTTGAGGTATGATGGTGTAGAATAGTGCCAGAATCATGCATTAAAGTGATACGACACAAAACTGGTGACAATGGTATGAGTTAAGATAACTTTGGATTACAGAGGATAACATTCTGCGGATCACTTCAAATATCTGAGAACTGTATCCCTATGTCCTAAGGTGAGATTACTTAAGAAGCTCGCATTCTCTGATGGAAATGAACTCAACAACAAAGTAAAGTAACTGAAGCGATATCGTGGTTGATTTAACTTCATACATTTTCGGAAACAACTATCCCAATGGGCAGTAAAATATGATTGCATCTAGACAACAGAGACAGCCATTTGAATAAAAAAGCCTTAGAGATAGTTATCTCCAGGAACAGACACACAAGAAAGAGCAGTTAGGCACGGACAAAAGTTTAGATATAACATATACAGTCGTTATACGTCAGGTATATTAAATTGAAAAATATTCAAATATTCAAATGGTAAGAATATACATCTTAAATAATTACAGTTCATCTTCAGGTGATTCCAGCAGATCAAAATAAGAATGGTCTCTAAGAGTTTCTTGAACAATTAATATTTAATATGTGCATTGCATCTTCTTGATTTTGCTTAATAAACAAAGTTATAGATAATATATTTTAAATTTGTACATTCAGTAGTATTTCTTGTTAAATTCAGTTTTTCATTTTTAGTTGTGTCGAGTCATTATCAGGAGACATAGTGAACATTAACAGAACGTTAACTTGTTATATATATATATATATATATATATATATATATATATATATATATATATATATATATATATATATATATATATATCTATATATATATATATATATATATATATATATATATATATCCTGATATTTGCAGATAAATACTTATATTCTCTATTGCAACCTGCAATCTTATATTATTCTTTACATTCAACAAATGTGAAAAATAATATGTATTTCTTTCAGATACAGACATCGATGATGTATGACCTATACCAGATTTATGCATACTAATCCCTTATTCGCTATCATTTAGGATAAAAGGAATTAAAAATGTGGCATTAATTTGAAAATAAATTTAAAGATTACGTAGACTAAGCAAGGGAAGGTAAATGAAAGCATTTGAGATATATTTACTACCATAAGCAAATTTAGTTACATACACAAAAGTGAATATGTTTCTGGACATATTATTAAACGAGGCTACAGGGAGATAAAATAGTCCGATTTAAATCATAAGGAACTGAAAAAATGCCTAAGCTCTACATAACCTGCGAGAAAATACACTTAAGTATAACATGTTTAATGGTATTCAAGTTTAATGTAATGCCACTGAAATAGTATTATCATTCAGTCTTTTTAAATGAAGTACAACGGAGATAAATACATTCTAATAGTGATATATTTCTATCCAGAATAACGTTTGGTTAGAAAGATGAAACAAGCGACTGGAGACGACATATACGACGCCAGTCTAGGAGTGTGTTATAATCTAAGACCACAAACAATATAGTTTTATGAAGGTAAATAGTTTCATAACTGCAGGGTTAAGGAATTATTAAGAAAAAAGAATACTGATTTATTTCTACCTTGACTCAGAAGGATGAAAACATCTTAAAAAAATGCAAATAAAACATTACATTAAATTGACGGTGGGAATACCTGAGTCAACGATGAATATACTAATGTTTATAAGACAATTCCTTTGGATCCAGTGAATAAGAACGGAAAAAATATTTTGGTTTTTGGATAAACAGCACTCGTGGAACGCAACTTTAAAAACTAAGCGAGACTATCTGCATATAAATTCGTTATTTTTGCAAACGCCTATCTTCTTAATTTTACGGTAGGGATTTCAAGAGTATATCTTACGAGGAGTTATTCCCAAACATGGAAGATCTCACTGTGTTCAATGATAAAACAATATAAAAACCCAAGTAGTCGGCCATAAAAAATATAAAACATAAAAATAAAAAGAACGAAAATGAACAAAACTAAAATAAAACAGTGAAATCCCATAATTTATATGCTATTAAATTGATACGTATATTATTCATCATTCTAACAGTTGGACGACTGCTAAAACGATTCCAAACTAAAACCATTATACATGAAAATGATTTAGGTGGAGAATGAAAATATAATGGCGGCTGCTCCAATACAGATGAATATAACATAGATGTAAATGGAACTGCTGACTGCATTATAAAATTCGCTAAAGTAATATCAACAGAAATTACTGAACAAATCTGTTATTATTGATTTTAGTTTGAACACAAATTACATTCTTAAAAGGATGAAATGAGAGCATGAAAAAAAATGTCTGAGAAAAGAGATATTTACAGATGTTTAAGAATTGTCTATTTTCCCAACTGTAGCTCTCTAAGAGTATATTATAAATAGATTATACAATCATCGAGCATTCTTCAATTATATAATATTACATTGAATAATATTGCAATATGTATTTAGTGGTTAACATAAGCACACTTTTATATGGCTATATTTAGTCGACTAGCGTATAATCCAACAGGAATTCCCTAATTAGAGGTATAATTCGTTTAGTTTCTTTTAACTTTTCAACCATCACGTCTCTCGTGATTACCTATCATACATTTTTGACCTGAATCACAGTTTTAACAAAGGTTTTATCCATAGAGTAATATATTAGTAAGCTAATGAAAGCATGTAAATCTTCCCAACTGTGAAGACTTCCTTTATGTTTCCACTAATCAAACCTAATATCTCACATTCATATTGATTGTATTATTACCGTTCTAGGTCCTAAACTATTTAGCGAAAAGAAAGAGAAGCTAAACTCTCAGGTAAAATCAACAAAACATGTATTTCTTAACGTTCAAGAGACATTTACATTATTGACTGACTTAAATCCCCGAAACTACAATACGTCATATCACAAGTCCAAAAATACAGGATGTTGAAAATCAAATAAACAACCTTGGGTATCCACTGATTGGTTCAACATGTTCCAGTGCAGTAATTTTGCATTCCATAATTTACCTCCTCACTGTATGAGACTGATTTAAAACTAAACTGATTTAATAATGCGCTGGGCTCTATTTATGAAGCATTTCTTTAATTCGTATATGACAAAGTTGGTTATGTTGCCGTTTCACCGGACAGTTAATAAGATTAGCTAAGACCCTTACTATCATTTTATGGAATTATAGAATGGCCACATAATTTATCTCAAAAAGAACATTTTGAGTATGTGCAAGAGAACGACAACTCCGTGACCAGGTTAAAAGCTCCTTTCCAATGCATGTCTTTCTTACCTTGCTTTTCATTAATTTGAGTTGAGTACAGATTAGTTCTTGCTACTTAAATGCATAATCATTGAACCAAATGTCTTTGCAAACAATATTCTCCTTAAAACATGTTACTATGTTTTTAAAAAACCCAGACAAATCGGGATTGGTACCATCGCAAACCAAACTTCATCTAGATTACGGCTATGAATTGTATTGTCAATTGTCCTTTGTCCTGTTATGCCCGTCAAGAATGAAACTCTCACACATTAGCCGCCTTAACATTAAAAGGGTAGCTATCGCCACTACTAGCCTTTGGACACCTGCAAACACAATAAGGCACTACCATTGCTGCTAGCACCATGATTGCTGACTAATGGTTGAGGTTGATGGCACGGCGGCTGCGAACATGTTAACACTGTAGCATTTACAAGGTGAAACCTTGGTTTGTTTTGTCATATAGATTAAACGCACAATGACGAATATCTTGACTGTTTTGTACACGTTACAGGGACAATACACAATGAAGAATATCTGGACTGTTTTGTACACGTTACAGGGACAATACACAACGATTCAACATAAACATATGAAATTAATGAAGAAACATATTAGATTTTAAAAAAAGCACCTCGTCACTTAATATATGACTCTGTTCTTGAGGAAACAACACTATGAATGTCAAATGTAGATACAAGTTTGTAAACGTTTATACGTTTGAAAGGGTTGAGGAAACGTGGCACATTATTGAAAGTAATATTACGTTTTACATATCGTCTACAGTGCATGTTGTAAAGAAGTAATAAAATGTGTACAATATACTTTTAGCTTTAATGTAGGAAGCAAAGCTACATATTTCACAGATTAGCACTCAAGGCATTAATTTTCAGCTAAAAAAAGTTTGTTATGCAGCCGGAAGTACATTTGCTACATGCCAGTATATATATCGTCTCGTTGACTTTACGAGTTGTAATCAATACGGTGAAATACTTGCATGAACACAGAAGTCCTACGGATAATTTCTACGGTAAGCTAGACACTATCTCCGGCAGTATGAGTAGATTTAATACGATGGTATGTCTAACGTAAACACATCTAAGCTGTATATATATATATATATATATATGAGGAAATAAAACCGAGTGCTTTAAAACGGATTATTTTCGAGATATTCTAATTCATTCTTCTACAAAAAGTAAAACGTCAGACCGATAACGTTTTGTTTAACAGACAACATTACTGAACTAAAATACCGCATACATGTCTTCAAATCGAGGAAACAAATGTGGTTATTAAACATAACACTCTATGCAGTAAACTAATTTTCTAAAGAGAAAGTTTATTCGCACTTTCATCCCTGAGTAGGAGGGAGGAAATAATGGAGAGGTAATAAAGCTAAAACTATTCTTGTGCACAATTGTACACTGAAATGCATTGTTGGAGACAACTTGTGCAAGTGAAAATAAAACCACTGATATATTTGCTTGATTTTATGATATTTGTTCTATTGTTGGGTTCTCTATTGACATATAGATGTTTTTGTATGTACTAAATTTAGGTGTAGGGCAGTCATAATCCATTGAAATGTAATTTACAGCATGTCTAGTTATCTTGTACACGACATTTTTAGGTCTAGAAGATTCTCAGTTCTACAGATAAAGATGTTATACGTGGTTCCAGTTCAACGACCTCTTCGACCATTTGGGTTGACAGCTGTACAAGTCTTCATTAGTCTGACGGTACTTCTCGTGGTTCTCCAGAGTAAGACTCTCTCTCTCTCTCTCTCTCTCTCTCTCTCTCTCTCTCTCTCTCTCTCTCTCTCTCTCTCAGCGATTCGATTTCTTGCAGGAAGACGTGTTTTAGGAATCTTTTAAGTCCATTACATCCTCCTGGTACGTTTGTTTGTCTGCTGTCTGCTGTCTGTCTGTCTGTATCCATATAAAGCCATCATGATTAAAACCTTTATACATTGTACATTCATTATAGTAGTTTCAATCTGTTTAAGTCCGACATTTGAACGAATTTATCAACGCGGACCTTTACGATGGCCACAGTTGCTAAAAGTTGATCCTGGAAATTATTTTCAGAGCGCAGTATCATCGCTGATGAAACATCATAATATCACCATCAGAAAAGGACATAATGCAATACACCGTGATCAGGCAATTGTTGAACGATTTAATCGAACACTTGCTAAGCGGTTATTTTGATATCAATATGCGAAAGAAAAAAATCATGACAAGATATCCCGATAATGGGTTGCAAGATTACCAAGTGTGATAGCTGCGCTAAAGAATGAAATTACTCGAACAACCAACATCAAGCCCATTAGTGCAATCACAAAAAAATATATACCTATACAACGAAATGATTTTTCGAAACAATCAGTATAAGGTAATGTTACTGTCAAATATTTACATGAGCCGGGTAAACTTAAAGGTGGTAAAACAGAGCTACTGATCCCATCAGGAGTGTTACCGCACACAAAATTTCCAACGTGGTAAGATCCGCTGGTAGACCTGCAATATATAGATTGGATTCAACTGCTCCCCAGCGTAGATTTATACGTGAACATTTGCAAGTGATACCCGAAGATACATAATTACCACCGCGATCACTTAACTAGCACCTCTGCGTCTATTACATTCAAGACAGGTCAGCATCGTATTTTCACTACTATCCTTCCTATCCGCGGTAAATTGTCGTAGATCTTTATCCGAATACTGCCATAGCATTATACAATTACAGTTCGCACAGTGATTATTCTGCTGTTGTTTCAGCTTCATTTTTTAATTAGGCTGTTTATAACTAGCGATTTTTTTTTCTTACTATGCTATCGCTAACAATTTCCTTGTTGGTGTCAGTAAAGTTAAAAAAAAAAACACTCGGTAATTGATATATTCTTCTAACTCGTGACACTGCGAGATAGACTAAACTTGACCAGTCGATGCGATCATCTACGATCCAAACAACTGTATACGAGATGGTTAACCCCTGAGATTTGTGTATCGTCATTGCGTATCCTACTGTCCAGGGGATTTTTCCGCTAACGCATCCTAGACAACACTGATATAAACGAGACCATTATCATTAAACACGAGATTCTCTTTCTCAGTCTCTCCTGTAATTTCAACTTCAATATTCTGTCTTCGTGTATCAGCTGGTCTATAACATATCGGTACGGGTAATTCTAGAAACTTTTCTTTATGTGTTTCAAACAATTGCCGCTAAAGTGTGTCTCTGACTATCATTCTACTTGCCACTGAATTGGATCTTGACGGCGTGATAAATATTCTGATATTTGATTATTTTTTTAGGTAATTATCTTCAACCGTAACATCTGCGGATTTAGAATAATCATATTACATTTCCTGTTCTATTCTCCATGATCCCCATAGTGCATAAGTGTTTGTAAACCCAGCCATTGCTTCCATATATTTGCTGTTGATATAACATGAATCCGTAGCAACCCTAGCCGCGGTGTCAGGGAATCTATTTATGATAGATAACAGGTTTATTGAAAGATAAGCTAGCATATATAATCTTATATGTAAATACTGAAGAGATTCTCCATCGATATAACCAACAATTGTACCAAACCGTGTTCCGCTGGACAAGTAAGCATTTTCTCGACTGAAAAATATATTTTTGCAGTTGCATCTGCTGTTATAAAATCGTATTCAGCGTCATCTATAATTGATCGTGCATAATGCCGCTTGTGATCATAAGCTCCGACATGAGTACATTTACCAATTAATATTCTACCATGATCATGCGTTTTTATCACTGACTTCACATCTGCGCTCAAAGATCTCCTTAGATCGTTTAACAATATAGTCTTCGGCGAGATCAGGTAAAATTTTCCTTGTAATCGTTAATAATTTTAACAAGACTAACATCACATCAGGTTTAGGTGACCAAACCTCAGTCTGCTTTATACATACTATAATTGTCACGCCGATAATCAGCGATATCAATATTTTACAATTTATACATGATATAACTGCCACACCGATAATCAGCGATATCAATATTTTACAATCAATTATATATGTTAATAACACTCTGTGACACGCATGTTTCAGAGAAATGTCTACCAAACCAAATAGAACAGATAGGATGGAGTCTTTTAGCAAACTCGAATGAAATTACACGAGCGAATCAGGTTATACCAAAATTTGGTAGTGGTCAATTTATCGCAACTCGTGTCTTTTCATGGCGAGGGTGTCCAAGTCGTTTAAAATATTCATCACAATCTCCGTACCAGAGAAAACTTCCCAAAATACACGCAAATATATCAACCGATATAACATTTTTAGAATCATATTTGGTATTCCACAATTCGCCGTGTCCGTATTTGACACAACGTTCGCGTACATCCTCGAGAGTCAAATCGTGTTGGCTTCCACAGATTTCTCTCTCTGGCAAAGTGAGCTGCAACTGACAAAAGTGTAAAACAAATTGTTCGTAATTGCTCGGTCTTCTCTGTTGAAACTTCCTGCGAGTGTTTTCTCATCGCAACATGAAGAGATTCTGTACGATATATTTCACCGTTAGGCCTGACATATTGATCAAATGTTTCATCATCGGAACTCATAAATAACCATACTTTCACAGGATCATTTTTACCTAACGCTTAAATAAAATCGAACATGTTTTCTTTGTAAAATCCTACAATTCGATCTCGTAGAAATATTGTTACTGCGTTTGTCCACTCATAGGCATTATGATGAACGATATTATTGGAGCTCCTTTTGATTTATATTTCAAATCGTTTAATACTTCTCCTGTTATTGTTTTTACGGTTATTGGGAATTTTAATGCTTTTTCTAAGCCTGATACATCTTTTATGGTAGCACGATATCCATGGCCGATTGATCCCACTCGTTTATCATTCTATGTCTTAGATCTGTCAGACCGTTTCCACACATCGAATTTTTAAAATGCAATGTTCTTCGCTCATCAACACAATTTAACGATGAAAATTGCATCGGCGCTATATTATCAATACTGGGTTTTTCATTTATCGGATAAATTCCATAAATAACCACAGTCACAGGATACGATCGTTTCTAATACGTTGTCAAGACTGGTCAACATCTATCTTTTGGAACTTTTACTCACATTGACGTCTTTCTTTTGTGGCAAGGACAGTATAATATTTAACACGAATAAAACAATATCCTGTTTCTGATAATATAATACATTTTACTCTGACAAAATGCTTTCGATTATCGAGATACGCGATTATACTCGCCGCTCGTTTATCGTTCACTGTAGCATCAAAACTGTTATTGATCCGGAATGTTGACCATACTTAAGATGCGCCATCGCTGCTAAACTCCTTGGCATCATTAATTTTATTAATTACATTTTGATTCCCCGCAAAAGTTTGTATTGGTAAGTCAGCATATATTCTATCGAGATTAAATTTTGTTCTTCAGCGCTTGATTTTCAATAATCTCTCAAACTTCTCCATACTATAATCGAGACATCAATTGAAGAATATTATATATACAATGCCCCAAACAAAAATTCAGTGCAGGTTGTTGATGATATCGTCTGTAATTCCTTTTAATAAATCATGTGCGGATATCATTCACAAAGTGTGCGACGAGGAAGCTTAGGTCCGAAACAGTGTTTACGATGTCATGTTGGAAACAAAGGAAAATAACAGCTGTGTGTAAAATGTGGTGGTACGCGATATCGAGAGCTTAAACGGTATTGTGATAAAGAAATAACAACCTTGATTTGGTTAATGATAACGCTAGAAGAACCCCCGAATACTATATATCGATATTCTCAAGTAACCATCTAGACAAATAATGATTTAGACAAATAGATTATATATTATATTACTGTATAAACGAGCCAAGAATTTGTAAAACATCGCACCATTGAAACTTATGAAACATCTCGTGACGGTGTAGTCAGAGACTGTCGGTTGAAAAGACCAGTGGGCACCGCCAATAATCTTGGTTATCTTAGTTTTGGTGTTGGAAGGAAAATATATCTATGTCATATATTCATTTTTAAAGTGTTTAATGGAGAAATTCAAGATGTTCTTGTGATAGATCACATTAACAATAAACACTGGATAAATATCTTGACAATTTACAAGCTGTTACACACATCGAAAATTCTGCACTTTGAAAAGCTAGAATATATGATAGAAATTTGAGGAGAAGATCCGTTAAATAAAACAATAAGTACTGAGACCGGTGAATAATTAATATTTCAATCATTATATGCAGCTGGCAAATATTTCGGTATCTCCCTACCTTCCGGTCAGCGTGTTACAGATAAAATACAAAAATCCGCTTTTTTCACGCGAGTATGAATATTGGATTTCATTTTCGTATGTTAATACAGATAATGGAAATAACTCTACCGTGGATGTATAAGGTTGATAGAGTTACTCCCCTTGATTTCAGCGATTGCACAATGTGTTGAAATCGATATTTCCTATTTGTATAGGTACATATAATTATTCAGAATAACAAACTTTTTCAGTATGACTTGTTATATGGAATTAATTAATGTTGTATTATTTTCTTTTTTTGCAAATCTGAAAGTAACTGTATTATTCAAAGTAATAACTGTATTATTGAAAGGTAACTACATAATAATTTCTGAAACATGTATTTCTCGATAAGAACCATAACGCATTGATAACGCGTCTGATTCTGGTACTAACGATCAGAGGTTCGAATCCCATAACAGGCATATTATGGACGATTGCGTAATAGTGTAATGGCGGTATATATGCGTTTTGCATTTCCCCGGGGTTTGAACTGGAGTGTGCATGAAATTGAAACGCATAGATATCCTTCTGAATATTCTAACATAGAATTTTCGTTGGAGAAAGGAATTTGTGGCGCCCCAAAATAAACAGTAGCCTGGATGCATAAGCTCTAAATCACAATGAAGGGTAACCCCACAGGACATTCAGAAAGAATGTCGGCCAAAATAAACTTATTGTGGACAGTTACGTAGTAGCGGTTTTGCTATATAATGTGGGGCGCCAGCCCGAGAGCGTTTAATGTGCACCGCCCCTCAAGTTCATACCAACATACCAACATGACGAGTGCGTTTTGCATTAACCAGGGTTATGAACTTGCGTGTGCATGAAATTGCAACGCATTGACAACCTATATTCTAACAAAGAAAATTCGCTTGAGAAAGGAATTTATGGCGGCCCAAAAATAAACAGTAGCCTAGATGTCTAAAGCTCTAAGAGCACACTGAAGGGTAACCACACAGGACATTCAGAAAGAATGTCGGCCAAACGAAACATCCTAGGATCGAAAAAGTCTCAAAGCCAAAAAGACCAAAAAGACCCAAAACCATTAAAGGGACACGGAGAATGATAACCGCTCATCATATATTTATTATATAATGAATTCTGAAAATATTATTGATGCAATTAATGCTATTATATTTTTACAGGAGCTTAAATCCAGAAAAACATATACTCTACAATCCGAGTATAAATGTATCAAACAAATTCAACAAGCAATCTACAAAACATTAGTGGCTAATAGCGAATTAAAGAAATTTGTACAGCAGTAAAAATAAGATCGGCATTATCAAAACAATATGAAACAAAAAAATAGTAATACACGCGTAAGGCAACTATAAAGGATTATAGAAAACGAAAGTGTTTCCCTGTTCTGAGTAACGAAAACGAAAGTAGGTCAGCACAGAATTTTTTTTAATCAGAACATATTTTTACTACTAAAAATCGTGCACATCGACAGATTTACTAATTTTAATAGGGTATTTATGACTAAAAATAATGACAATTGTCCGATTGGCTAATTCTCAGTGGTATTTACTACTAAAAACAATGAAAATTTTCCGATTAGCTAATTTTGATAGCGTATTTACTCTAAAAATAATGAAAATTTTCCGATTTGCTAATTTTGATAGGGTATTTACTCTAAAAATAATGAAAATTTTCCGATTTGCTAATTTTGTAGGCTATTTACTCCAAAAATAATGAAAATTTTCCGATTTGCTAATTTTGATAGGTATTTACTCCAAAAAAAATAAAAATTTTCCGATTTGCTAATTTTGATAGGATATTTACCACTAAAAATAATGAAAAATTTCCGATTTGCTAATTTTGATTGGGTATTTCTTACTAAAAATAATGAAAATTTTCCGATTTGCTAATTTTGA
This sequence comes from Unio delphinus, assembly GCA_029339505.1. Lineage (NCBI taxonomy): Eukaryota > Metazoa > Mollusca > Bivalvia > Unionida > Unionidae > Unio > Unio delphinus. Next base: position 1,004,868 of record JAQISU010000114.1, on the reverse strand, counting down.
TAGGGTATTTACTATAAAAATCGTGCCTATCGATTTATTTCACAATAATAAATAAATAATAATTTAATATCCGACTGATGAGCAATACAATATTTTATTTGTACATATTTTGTGCACACCGACCGGTTTGCTAACATTGATAGGGTAATTGCTCGTAAATCATGCATTGATTTGCTAATTCTGTAATTTCCTGAGCAGTTATAGCTATCTTTGATTCTTTTCCTGTAATAGATTTAATCCTACGCTGCAATTCATTATTGATATCTTCGATATCATAACCTCCTTTTGATATTTCAATAATCAACCAATCGGGGTTTCCGTATGGTTTATTCTTGTTTGCAAATACCAGTGAATTATTTGACTGTTGACCCGCGAATGATTTTGACCGGTTATATGTCCAACTGTAGTATACTCGTAATTGAGCAAGCGCAATTTCTTTTGCGGGGATATCATTTGGAAAATTCATGGTGAATTCAGGTATGGAGGAGGTTATTGATATCACTGTTGTTCTTGCCGATTTTGAATTCTCGACTATCTGCTTTCAATAGTTCTAGCGACATTATTTTTTCATTTTCTTTCAAATTGTGGTTTTTTGCGTCAATTAAATAAGACGGCATTCAATCTTCGTATATCTTAATCATCGCTGAGAACTCGTCATCTGATATTATTTCGTCGTTAAGCCTTTTTGAAAGCAATGATGATAATTGGGAATATGCAGCCGTATCGGAATGTAATTTAATTATATACTCGTTTAGCTTATTCTGGCTACACTTAGCAATTATATTAGCAACGCCAGCTACTGTTGTTGTCGCTGAAACACAAATTGTTATGACTACTGGTTCCATCACTATTGATGGTATTATGGTTGACAGAATAAACTAGTTCCACCAATAACAGATGAAACCATATACATAATTAAATCAACTACAACAACACGTCTGCGATATTTTTATGTTTATTATGTACTCGTCACTGAGATTTTTTTGTTGATTGTATCATTACTGTTTGGCGTTCATTATATTATTTACTTAAATCAATTACAAATTATACATACCATGTGATTGACGTTGATGCTAAATCACCACTGTTCGGGTTATTTTAAACGTTTCAGTGGATTCATTTTTCTATTATTGAACTTGCATTATTAACACCAGTAGATGTACTTGATAATACATTAAAATGTAATGTAACGGTGAAATCGGTTTCATCTATTGATATCCCGGAAGGATGCGGTAACTGTAACGGTATTATTTATAGGTGTCCAGGTAAAAGATCCAAGGTGTATCGAGAACACCGTATTTACATTTTGTTTATGCGGTATTTTAATTTTTTAAAGCCGCTCAGCGATAGCAGGAAAATAACTAATGATATTATCCTGTGTTCGTTTAATCGTCTCTATATTTGTTTTAATATCAGAAATTTTCATGACAACAGCCAGCGGAGTACCTAAGAAATTATCCGCGATTTCATCCATTTTTAAAAATAATTCCAAGGAGACCTGCTAACGTGCCAACATAAACATCATATTCGGCCCGCAGCGTTGATAGTTTATTGTCTACGACATCAACATCATTGTTTTTGTCAGATGTTGGATCACCAAGTGTCATTATTTTATTCGAGTTCATGTTAAGTTCGCCTTTCATTGTATCACCTGATTTTTGTACCCGCTACAATATTATATAATATCATAGGAAAAAGAACGCTGGGTCTAATCTTACCACTGTAATTCAAATAACATTAATTATAACAATAATATCGCTCAATGATCGATTTCTCGTTTTAAATTTTCCCTTCTTATTCTGAAACATAAGAATTCGTTTGGATCCATATTTGCAAGATTTACCAATATGGATAATTCGTTGTTAAGGATTTTTTTCTTTACATTTTCGCTTGATATTCCTTTGGTAGGTTTTTGTCTCGAGATATATCTCCTGTAAATATCTACCATGAATTATTCTTTTACTTTTTAAATCATAGATTTCCAACGCTGACTTGTATAATCGTGTACAGATGTATGGGGTGGTTTGGTTGATTCGGCAGGTGATGAATGTAAGTGTGCGGATTTAACACCCAGCCATTACTCCATCAAGTCGTTCCCCCGCAACTCTCGCGCATGTGGAATTGCTGTAATTACAAAGAATTCCATGGTCAAATGCCTTAAGTACAACACAACCTTCAATTTCTGCCACACATCGTTTGAACTAGTCCAAACAACGCTTACACTGGAACAAAGGTCAGTCCATTTTTTCTGTCTCTACCGTCCTCCTCCTAGTAGAAAAAACAAGCTGACTGAATCTCTATTTTTGGAGCAGTTTCCAAATCTTCTAGAGTATGGAAATTCGATAGGTGGCAACCTAATTATTCTTGGAGATTTCAACTTTCACTTTGACTGTCCTGGTAAACCATACACGTCAAAACTCCTAGATTCCATTCATATTTTCAATCTTAAACACTCAGTTAACCAACCTACCCATAAACTTGCTCACATTTTGGACTAGTTTCTTTATAGGCCTGATGATAATATTCTGCAATCCACCTTTGTATCCCATGAACTTGCATCGGACCACCTCTGCATTGTATGCCATCTCGACGTATTAGTCCCTAACCCTCCACCTCTATTTGCTACTAAGAGAAACCTCCGTATGATAAATAGACCCAAATTCATGCACAACATCCAAGAAAACCTAACAACTTTCTTACATCCAACAGCGGAACAACTTGATAACTGCCTGCGTTCATTGCTTGAAAAGCATGCCCCAGCCACCAAATGCAGATTATCAATTTTTAAAAAAACTTGTTCTCCATGGTATAGCAGTGTTAGGGACCAGCTTCGCACTGCTAAAAGACATCGCCGAAAAGCAGAGAGGCTTTGGCTTTCCACCAGACTCACTATTCATAAACAAATCTACGAAGCCGCTAAGAAGAACGTCACAAACATAGTCCATTTAGCCAAATCATCCCACTACGGTACTAAGATCACGAAGAGTTCCAGCTGCAAAGAGCTCTTCGAGTTAACTAACAAACTAATGTCAAGGAACAAATGTACACCACTTCAAACAGCCTTCTCCCCACTAGACCTACCAGACCAATTTGCAAATTTCTTCGATGACAAAGTACAAACCATTAGAGATTCGCTTGACAGCACAATTTCAACTGATTCGTCACCATACAGTTATGATGCAGAATTTCAGCAACAACCGTTAGGAGCATTTGAACCTGTTTCCATTGATTTAGTACGGACAATCATTACGAAAAGTGCACCAAAGTCTTGTGAACTTGATCCAATTCCGACATCACTGCTGCTTGAGTGATTATACCCAATATTGCCTTCACTAACTGATGTTATTAATATCTCTCTCTCATCAGGGGAATTCCCATCATTTTTTAAAATGTCGTCGTAAAGACACTGCTGAAGAAACCAACACTAGACCATAACGATTTAAAGAACTTCCTGCCAATTTCTAATTTTCCATTCATAACAAAAATCTTAGAAAAGGTTGTTCTTACTCAACTTGTATCTCATTTGAATTCAAACAGTCTTTTTAGCAATGTACAGTCTGCATATCGCCCTTGCCACAGTACGGAAACTACTCTTCTGAAAGTATTTAGTGACATTCTCTCTGCTTTGGATAGTGGAAAGATTACAGTCCTCACTCTCCTAGCTTTATCTGCAGCATTTGACACAATAGACCATGATATATTACTTCACCGTCTCCAGCATGTATTTGGCATTCAGAATATAGCCTTACAGTGGTTCAAGTATTACTTAGTCAAGAGGACACAAATTGTATCTGCAAATGGAATACACTCCAGCCCAGTTGACGTATGTTGTGGTGTTCCACAGGGATCTTTTCTTGGACCTATTCTCTTCATTCTTTACACTCAGCCGTTCTCAAGTGTCATAGATCATCACCCAGTGTCTCACCAGTTATACGCTGATGACACACAAATATACAAGTCTAGCCACTCAATTGAAGTTCATGCTACCATCCATCGAGTAGAGAGGTGTATTTCTGATGTGATATCATGGCTGACATGTAACAAGCTGCAGATGAATGATGATAAAACTGAGGCCATTCTGATCACAACACTAAGACTTTCTCATTCATATCCTTTACCTCAGACAATAAAAAGCAGCAACAGCAACATTAAATTCTCACAGTCGGTACGAAATATAGATGTTACTCTAGACAGTAATCTCGCATTGCACCTACATGTCATGAACATATGCAAGGCTGCATATCTGGAACTGAGACTCATCAGTTCCATTAGCAAATATCTTTCAGTTGATTCCACAAAACATTTGTGTGTTCTTTAGTACTTTCAAGATCCGACCATTGCAACTCGGTTATATCTGGTTCATCAATATCTACTCCAGAAACTTCAAAAAGTTCAAAACACAGCTGCTCGGGTCATCTTTAAAGCACCTCGATTAGAGCACACCACACCACTGCTATGTACCCTACACTGGTTATCCATTCGATATGGAATCAAACGCAAAATTTGTTCTCTGTGCTATGTTTCAATGACAGACACCAATCCATCATACCTATCCTGCCTCACTCATGTGTATACACCAGCAAGATACTTACGCTTTCTCTTCTCACAATCGTATACTCATTTTTCCCACCATGAAAACGAAGTCATATCGACAACGTTCTTTTGCATACCAGGGCCCGGCGATCTGGAACGAATTGACCATTGAAATTAAACACAAAGACAGTGGTCTCTTTTAAGAGTACTGTTAAAACTCACCATTTCTACTGCAGGAACAAACGTAGTTACCTAGTAATGTTTTGCATCTTATATGTTTTCGGCATTTTTTGATCTTTTCCAATTTCATGGTTTTTGTTATTTGTTTAGCGGTAGTGCAGTCATGTTATTATAGATGTTGTAAAGCGCTTAGAGCTTCTAAACATTAGACGCAATACAAAGTCCTGATTAGTCGTGTTAGTCTTTCCTTGGCTGCATCAAATGCACTACTGGTAATATTACTAATAGCACCATGAGCCTGTTCACCACTGCCATTAATAGCTTTCATCGATAATTGTTTTGCGATTGGTGCTATTTTGGGAGCCGTTCTTGGAAATAACCCTTGAATAACATTACCAAGACCATTGTTCTATAAACGGGTAATCGCGAGCTTACAACCCTGACCATGTCAGGGTATGGTGGTGTAGATGTAAGATCATCTTATGTATGTCGTTATATCTAATCGCTTTGATAGCAATCGACGATTTAATCGATAAATGTTCAATATTACCCGATATCCATGATAACCGCTTTGAAATAATCGTCGACTAATATCAGCGGCTTCATTAATTATTTCCGGAGGGTTATTTCCAGCCCGTGTTCCTCCTATGAGAATTCTCATCTTGTTATGTCGGAGAAAATATTATTAGGACAGACAATAGTACCACTTCCCCAAACACCGCTTGGAGAATCACCACTTTCAGTAGCACCAGGCACATCATAAATTCATATTTTTCTTTGGGAGATTCCATTACCAAACGTCTAAAAAAAATCGTCATCCGGTTCTTCCTCTTCTTACTTGGAGTTTTTGTTACTTTCTTGTTTGTTTTTTGTTTGGTTTTTTCCCCCGCAATTTTTTTTAATCTGGCTGTTTTAGTTATATTGACTAGATACTTTATATACCGCATCGATGCACCCTTTTTTGTAAGTTTTAATTTTATAATAAACCTCATAAGTCATAACAACAAGAACTAAAAATTCATTTTGACCAGTTTTATAGATTGCTTGTAAAGTCTCCTTTTATTGCGCAATTCATCGATTATGTCTTCATCAGTTTGTTTCGGACCAGATTGAGGTCTTGTAGGTTTAGGCACTTGACCAGGAAAATTTTGTTAAAGTCTCGATGCTTCTCCAGTACTTTTTGCTTTTTTCTTTTAAGTTCAGAAAGAAGACTTTTTTATCCTCTTCTACTTTATTTTCCATACATAACGTCTTTAGTCGTTGCATTAATAGCTACATTATAGGTCTCAACAATTGTTGAGAACCTTCTGTAAAATCGACTTGAGATTTGTGTCTATCTTGTAATTTTTGTTTGACAAGTCACGGAAAAGTATAAGTGTCTTAATCGCTGCTAGTCTTTCTAGTGCCAAACGGGTTGATTCTCCTACCATTATTGATATATGATAATGATTTAATTCGTAGCAGTAGAGAGAGTGCGACCTCGAATGAGACATCATCGAGTAAACAATCACGATAATAAAAAATAATAATAAAACCAACTACAAGAAACAGTAATAGAATTAACTAACCCCAAGAGAACCTCTTGGAGAGGAACTCTAGGTTAGTTAGAAGCTTTGCTTTACGATATTTTAACGTTATATTTTTCATACGAAACCAAACTGTTGTTTTCGAGTTTATGTCTGAATTGGTTTCGGTCTGTTCACCAACTCTGCTGCTAGGCATAAGCTAAGGAAACTACAGATTATAATCTCGCAGTGTAATGGGGCCTCTCAAAATTACAGAATTTAAAAATAGTGTTGTTACAGTTATATTATGACTTATATTTAAGTACTAATATCGATGTTTGCATTCTATTTTCACTAATATTATTTATGCAATATATTTTATTCAAATTTAATCATTTACATTGTAATAAATAGCCAAGGATTTCCAATTTCAAGTGTTCCACAGCGGTGTCCTCTGTTAACATTTGCAATATAGGGCCTATACAGCTTTTCATAGTTTAGGGCCTTACGATGTCTAAATCCGGCCCTGAAAATAAGTAGTATTTGACATATTATACAACCGTTTGAGAACTATATTTATTGTTGAAAAGAGTAATAACATTTTTTTATAGAAAGAGAAAAAAATTTAAACAACTATCATTATGAATAATAGCATGTTCAGCTTTTCATCAAATTCATCCGTTTTGTTTCTCAGAAAGCTGGTTTTGCTCTTGCTTTCTACGTTCACTTTTTCTTTTCTTTTAATTTAACTTCTTCTGTTTTATTAAACAATCTTTCTGAGTAATTACATTTTTAAATAGGAAATGTGTCGAATCAAACGCTATTAAGATGCCTCGATTTGGTTTATATTAGTTTTGCAATAAATTAATATATTATTACGTTCGGTTCACGGCTTATCAACTCACTCGCACCTCACTGTTTTTCAATCTTACTTGCTTGTTTTACTCACTGATTAACTCTCACTCACATGAAACTGAGTTACTGACTCATGGACTAGTTCATTTTATGCAAAGTAGCACCCCTAATCCGAAGGTCGCCAGTACAATATCCACTAAAGCTAGTCAATAATATGTTGCAAGTAATGTTAAAACGGATAATAAAAACCATCAAACAAATTATTTACTGATAACGAAATACTATTTTACTCTCCTTTCGTTTAATATATCACCGTTGTAAGAAACAGAGGAACATGGATCGGCAATATAACAAACAACGGAACTTGTGGAGAGCCGCCTAGCACGCTCGGTGACTTGGTCTTTTATAAACAGCAAGGAGACGCAGCCTTTTACGTTTGTCCAGGTGCAAACGCATACATAGATGTGCCTCTGAATTGTCCAATTATCTACTGTCAAGCAAACAGAACATTTTCTACACCTGACGTTGCACCTTATCAACACCACTGTTTATCACGTAAGTACATTAGGTTTACTCTCGCAACCAGAGCAGTCATCAATGCAAAAGAATAAAGCCAGAGCTTTCTAAAAAAATTCGGATTCTATAAAAATAACTCATATTTTCCTCTATAGGAGTTTGAAATGCTGTTGTATGCACAGGCTGTTTGAATATGAATCTACCTCGCTTAGCTTTGCCAAATGCGACGGTTTGTTTTTTATTTACGTGTACGAAAAGAGAACGCATTATTACTGACGAACTGAAGATCTTTGGTTTCATGAGCAGAGAAATGCTGTTTCTCCTTTTCTCGCTGGAAAATCTCAGGAATAATCAGTAGAAAGCTTAGTACAACACATATACTGAAAAAATGAAAATCCGACAGCAACAAATTTAGACTGTGTATATTATGTGGCAGCTTTATAATCAAAATTCATTGATAAGATCAAAAAAAACGTTGCTACGTATTGAAAGTATATCTACGTTATGGGTAATTCCTAAGACCTAAACACAATTCATTAGACTCTAGTTATTCTGTGGATTTGAATACCGTTTCCATAGCGAATAAATAAAATTATTTACTTTGATAATGAATGTCTAGTTTCTAAAATATCATGTAATTAAGGGACCAATGTAAATAGGACGAACAGAACATCTACTCATATATTACTTTCAAATCAGAATATAATCTTATTCGAGTGGAATGCCAGGTAAACTTTTTTTTTCTATATTTATATTTTGTTCTAGAATATTTCTTTAGTTTTTGTAGAATATTTCAGTAAATTTCCATAGGTTTGGCTAGGTCAAAATCAATAGGATATTTCGAGACCAAATGAGTTGTTAGATCCGTCACAAAGGGTATTTTATGAAATATAGTCGTTATATAATTATATGCGTACATAAGCACATAACTGGTTAATCAATTTATTCCGATTTTGAAAACATCCGTATTGTTTGTTCCTGTTGTATGTGTGCAGAAATGTTTTATATTTTGCTTAGATATTATTCGAGGAGAAACATTTGCTCAGTAGAAATAGAAAACTGTTCATACCTTGGAAACGATGTGAATTATTTGAAGGAGTTCTCGATATTGACAGTTTGACAACGTCACAATTCCGGTTTTTAAATGTATACAGAACTTTTCACTTTCTGGACATTTAAAGATTTATAATAATTATTTTGGATTCATTTCATCATACTTTAAGTTCTTTTCACATTTTCATTTATACCTTTCATAATTAAATGTTGTGCAAACTGTGTTGGCATTTCTTCTTTGTCTTACTTAGTTTATGCCAATAGAGTCGGAACCACGAGTGTAGACTAGACTATTTATGGTCAATACGTATATGTCCTTGTTGCACTTGCTGCACTTGAAAGTTGAGTCTGGTGTGTGTTAAAGCTACTTGTTCTTCATCTGAGATCGCTTTTCAACTTGTCCCTGCCTGCTTTCAAACCGGTGATCAGAGCGTGGCGCCAGCTGGGCCTGTCTAGAGCAATCTCTTCCAAGGTGTTGACATCGATTTCAAGGGCTTTCATGTCGTGCTTGAATACATCTTTGAAGCGGAGGTGTGGCCGTCCGATCGACCTTTTGCCATAGGCATTTTAAAAAGAGTCCGTTGGGGATCTGTCCGTGATCCAACTGACGTACATGGTTAGCCATCTGATGCGACGTTGACAGAGGAGTATGGCCATTCTGGGTTTCTTGCAACGTTCAAGCACCTCGTTGTTTGTTACTTGATCACTCCAAGTGATCTCGAGTATGCGTCAAAGACTTAGCATGTGAAAGTCGCTTAGTCTTTTGTATTCTGAGGTGTACAAAGCCCAGGTTTGGCTGGCATACAATAACGTACCTAGCACGCAGGCACCACTGTTCACGGGTATCTTAGTGTTCCGACTCAGCATGCTGTTATTAGACACTCACTGCGACACCCTAGAGATAGTTGTGGATGCCTTCCCAATCCCCTTGTTGATCTAATCATCAAGCAATAAGTTGTTGCTGATGTTAGAACCAATGTACGCGAACTGACTGATAACTTTAAGTTCGTAGTTGTTGATGATGATGCTTGGGCGCGGGGGGGGGGGCGGTCTGCGTTCTGAGCTATCACGTATATTTTCTTTAGGCTGATGGTCAGCTCAATTTAACCACATGTCCTAGCAAAGCGGTCCATTTGGTGCTGTAATTCAGCTTCTGTGTGAGTGGCTAGGGCAGCATCCTCTGCGAAGAGCATGTCCCTGATTTTTTTGCACTCAATATATTTGCCTTTAGTCGCTCTACGTTAAACAATTCGCTGTCTGATCGCGTGAGGAGGTAGATCCCTTCTGTGGACGTCCCAAAGGGAATCAACGCCATTGAAATCCTCCCATTCATGGCAGGACTGGACGAGAAACCTACTGTATCAGAAGAAAAGTTAGCCTTAGAGAAACTGTCAACATCCTCAGCGTTGCGAAACAGGGTTGTATTATAACCACCACGCTCTTCGGTATATTTGTCGCAGTCCCTCTCAAGCATGCCTTTGGGACGTCAGCAGAAGGAATATACTTGCACACGCGATCAGACGGCGATCAAATTTAAGGGTGAAATTGAATTAAAGGACACAAGCATATATATATATATATATATATATATATATATATATATATATATATATATATATATATATATATATATATATATATATATATATATATATATATATATATATATATATATATATAAGTATATATATATATATATATATATATATATATATATATATATATATATATATATATATATATATATATATATATATATATATACTTAGGCTGGTGCCTTTTAACTCTATTGCGTCCTTAAACAGTCCTTTTCTCGTACTCCTTTTCTTCTTAGTTACTTATTCGAGTGACATTCCCTCTTACTCCCCTTTATTTCATGTGTTACTTTATATACAGAATATACAGTTGTGGATAGTACTTGATCGTATGACTACCAATCTTACAACCAATATAGTAATTCTAAAAGTCATTGTAGCATATCTGAAGCGTTTTGTGTAAAGAATCTGCGATGACTGATGATTTGCAAAGACAATTTTTCTTGCTTAGGAAAAGTGTCTTCAGGAAGAGTTTGGTGCAATCACTATTTATATTTCGACTATATCGATTTTGTATCGGAATATCCATTGACATAAATTAAATCATTCCATTCCCTGCTCTTTTTCTCAATTGCCTATAACTGTTTGATGTTTTCTTACTGCTTGTAGTATGTATAATCACTATTTTGGGGTTAAATAGCGATTTAAGCTTTATTGGGTTGGAATTTAAATCCTGCATCAAACACAGACTCCAATTCTTCAAACAATAATGCTTTCGAAGACATATTATAATGTGTGCCGAATTAAACTCTGTGCCTCAGGCAATCGAAATCTTGGGTTCCAACTCGCATAGCATCTCCTAATACGTGTTATCATTATTATTTTCGTCCGTTGTTGCATGGCCCCTAGGCTGGTGCGTACTCTGTCAATTTGGTAATCCAGCACTGACTATATTCTCCCTGTGTTTATTTAATTTTACATTCTCAAACAAAAAGGAACCCATCTCAGGGAGGCTAGTCGCACATGTCACTGGCGATGGAATCAGAGTTTTCATAAGACTGGGTCCTCGAAAAAGTGCGTTCTTTGTTGTTGTAAATTCAGACGTTCGAGCCTGGACGTTTACTTATACATAAACGGGAATACCTATATGCTGCTCGTACGAGTGAAATATAGGAATGGGACGCCGACTCTGATGGGCAATAACAAAAGAAAAACTTGGGGAAAATAGTTTGCTTTTCTTTCTGTCCGTATATCAATGCATGAATCTGTCTGTAGGTCCGTTGTCATTTCATTTCGGCTGAAAATATTAAAGCAGCCAGTTGCTAAGGATTGAAACTTAGTATCGTAGTACACTTATACATGTTAAGCGTTTCGCCATCACCATTTGCGATCTGATCTTTTACGTCAAGGACATAGCTCAATACATCAAGTTTTTTTATTGGTATTTTTATCACTGTTCCCTCTTCTCTCACTTTAAAGCCGCTTGTGATTAATAGATGCAACTTTGCATAGATGTTATAGATGTTATATATACCTACGAGAAAGTGTGTTGCATACTACGTTTGAGTTGTACCTTTGAGGTCAATGTGAATGATAGTTATTTTTCTCTTTGATCGCACTTACCATCTCATAACTTTAGAGCCTTGTGATATCAAATGATGAAACTTATCATCAGTAAATGGTCTAATTGAAGTTCATACATCAAGGTCACTGCCCAATAATAACTGATTTACATCGCACTTTCCTTCTGCTCTTTGACCTTTGAATGATTTCAGATTAAGCGATCGAACGTTGTTCGTTGTATACTGCAACGTCATCAATAAATGTGTAATCCGTGCTATATTATGGTCTTTATCTCCTAGGGTGAGGTTACATATCCTTAAGTGAGTTTCCAATCACACATTTCGTTCCGCTCAAAAGCTTTATAGACGTTTTATATTAAGGAATTTAACTTGGAATACTCATATTTCGTAATTAAATGATATGTATTGTGCCACATTGGGTAAATTTTTAAAGGTCAAGGTTGTTATCATTAGTTAATTTCTTCCGTCTTACCTTCCCATCCGAACTATAACTTTTGAACCTTGTCAGATTAAAGAATGTAACTTAAGATACTTGTATACAATCATTAGAGGACTTCAAATTAGGGCTAAAGATGAACAATTTAATTTTTCCATTAGCCAGTATTTTAGAACTTAGAACATTGGAGCAAATCCTTGTATGATTGTTTTTCTTTCTTTCAGTGAGTGAAACATTTGCGGTGGTTGACACGAATGGTGCAATTACCACTCCAAACTATCCTACGAATTTCATTCCGACATTGACTAATAAAGCTATCAGTTGGAGCATTATGACACCTGGGACGAACCTAGTCGTTCGTATAGAAGATTTTGATATCGATGCGGACACAACGGTCGTTTTGATATGCGGATTTAGGTATGTACGAGTATATATTTAAGTGACGTGTAAGTTTGCGTTAGAATCTGTCATATTGATATATGATTTTCGAATCTAATGAATTTAATGCAATATATATATATATATATATATATATATATATATATATATATATATATATATATATATATATATATATATATATATATATATATATATATATATATATAATGAGGACTTCAGTGGCGCCTGATCTTTAGAAGCTCTATGCACTTTAAATCACGTATAATGATATGACTACACAATAAATAGCAAACACCATGTAATTAGAAAAATTAACAACATGATGAAAATATTTAAGGTAGGAAACATTTTTAGGTCTTTAAGTTTGTTCTTGCAGTCGAAATAGGTGAAGGTTAAGAGCACTCTTGAAATTGATCATTGTCTTTGTGCCTAAGTTCGATGGACAATTCATTCTACGTTGCAGGGCAGATGTGCAAAGGCACTGTGCCTCAAAGGGGAACTCGGATTACACCTTCGGACACGATGCTGGATGCACTTGAGCGTCAAATGGGAAATCCTTAGTTAATATTGCCCATTTAGTCAACATAGGAATGGTTTAATATCATTAAAGGGTTTAGTATATAGGGAGGGTCTGCTAATGTTAAACTTGTATGTACAATCCAACACACATCTTTACCATCCAATACCTCTCAAAGATGACGAATTACCTGTGTTTTGAATATTACACATACTACTTTCCAATCAAAGACCCCTACCCTAGAACTAAGAGGTGGAAGTGTTTTTTGATATTAATTTCACACAAGCATACAAACATACTGTCATACACAATGGTTGACATATTTATATTTCCTTATATGCAAACATGCAATCAGACAGAAGAGAGAAAGGTTAAAGAGGTTTTAAAGTTTCGTTGTCAATAACATAGACATACACAATATATACATACAGAAAATATACAACACCAAATATGTTTGATCATCAAATTAGTATTTATTTCCTCTTGAGATATTCGTGTCACAAAAATGGCTGCTATTTAACAACACTCTACTTAATGATTGCTCCTCCCCGTTTGGGGTTGCATGCTGTGTACTTGTAAACACATGATATTTTTGTAGAGATCAAGAACATAAAACTACTCCTGATGGCATCCATTCCAGTCTCCCTTCATCTTCTTGTCCTCTTCATTCTTCTCTTGCATCCAATGTCTTTCATCCAATCATCTCTTGCAGTTTAATATATTTCTTACTCAGTCTGTGAAATTCATTCTTGCTTACCATGCTCTATTTACTTTCTTCCGTCTCCATTACCTTCGTCTCCTCCGCCGATGTTACTCTAATGTTGTTACCTTCCTCTGCCTCTGTTGAGCCCCTTGGTGAATTTAACAATATCGCCACCTTTCCAGATGCCCATTGAAAAGGCTAATGTCCACATATTGTGCCTAACACTGGAGGAGGTGCTCCACTCTCTTTCATCTGATTACTTCTCACAACTTCAAATATTGCAGTGTTCTGCCATTTTTCTGTCTTGTCTGGTTTACGATGAATGTCGAGATTGTGAACATGTCGCTTTATATGCTTGAAGCTACGACATGAAGAAACCAATACTACCATAGTATTCAGCCCTCTCAGAGAATAAAAATGGAACGAATATCGTGCAGATCTTACATAAATCATATTATTTGGGTGTATTTTCGTTGCTTTACACAAGCGAAAGGGTGTCTTTGTAGCATTATTCTATACGCCCAACAGCATACACTATACCTACAAACTTATTTTTATAAATGAAGACAATTTTCAAACTTTTTTTTTCTTGGGGTGAAATACAAGAACATACACATACAAAAATACAAAACAGAAACGATAAAAAAACACAATTCGTGTCAAAATGATTTTAGTTTATGTGTTTATAGAGATATGGGAAAGGCATCTAGTTATGGTGAGTGGACCAATATATATATATATATATATATATATATATATATATATATATATATATATATATATATATATATATATATATATATATATATATATATATATATATATATTAGGGTGTCCCAAAAAATTTTTTTTAAAAATTCAAAGTCTCACCTTCCATAAAGTTTCTTTGTGATCATCTGATGCTATTTTAAAAAATTCATAATTTTTTAAGAACATTTAGGGATCCCTCAAGGACCTTAAATTTCCATGAAAATCTTCAAAACGGCATGAAATGTGACGATTTTATGTTAGGTATTATTAACATATTAATAAATTGCTGAATATGTGTTTAATGAAATGGGATCGTCTAACTATGTAGAATCTATTAAATTATTTAAATATAAGCTTAACTATGCTTGTATAACAAACCAAAATTCAATAAAATCATCAAAATCTACACAATAAGTAACATATCAGATCATGCTAGTTTCACTTAATAATATGCACTGTAACATAAGTGTAACTTAAAGTAAATTTTCACAATTTATGTGTCATTTTTAAGCCAAAAGTTTAATCAGTGTGCTACGATATTGTACTCTACATATCTACAAGACTGTCACGGTTGCAATGACTAAATAGTTTTCGATGTTGCTCTACGACTTGTAACAGATATTGTTTCTGAGCTTCACCTTTTGTAATCGTGGCATTGAATGTCTGGATCAACGCTATGCCACGCTTCACACAATCGTTTACACAAGCCAGGTTCTTTACAAGATCTTCGGCCTTCTTGAACGATGGGTTTTCAGGCCATTATTCAACGGGAACATCCAGGAAGCTATCATCAAGACCTGTATTGTGGAAGAAAGTGCGAGACATGGTCAATTCTGCCAAACTGTGAGGCAGTGACTTCAATAAATGTTCGCCTCGATCAGACTAGGCTGAAATCACAAGCTGTGTTTTCTCACTTGAAGATAGATGCAGTGAAAACAAAGCAAGAGTTGCTAACTCCGGGCTGATGTACCACGAATTTCGTGTCATCATCTTTAGGCCACCCGTCTGCAATGCTTGGTCATCATATTCACGCAATTGCTGGATCAGCAGAATGTCATCTGTGACGATTCTACTAGTAAACCATGACTGGATGTAAACACAGACGACAAATCTGTTAAACTTCTTAATTCCTTGTAATTCACGAGCGGTAAGTTTGAAGACGGTTTCATTGCCATCATAGAGCAATTCCATCATCAGCGAGTAGATGGCCTTCGCCATCCAACGTGCTCGATGCAGGGCACCAGGCTTTCGGATCGCGTACTTTGATTCTAGACCAACAGCAGAAGCTGCCAGGGACAGAAACTCACGATAGTCCTCTCTTGGATAATTGAGCTGACAGTTGTCTGCAATGAATTTTTCAGTTTGTCTGACACATTGATCAAGGGAGTTTGACGTTCTTCGGACCATTTATCACGGAGTTTCTTAAACATGAGAATATCTGGTCCAGTAGAAGGTCCTTCCTAGGCAGACACTAAAAGAATCTGCCAATAGCACCTCAAACATATGGTGCCAGCAGGCCATCCACAGCAAGTTCCGGCCGATAGATGACTCGAGAAGAGAGCACGCTCCATTCATTCTGCCTGTGTTACAGGGAGTGGTATCAAAGCACATACCAATGCCATGATTTCAGAAGTTCGAAAACCGCATCAGCAGCAGCTTTACCTGAACCAGAAGTCAGTTTTGGAACCCCCATGAGCTTTGTGCTGCCATCATTTAGTAAAGTTGTCAGAACTGAGAGTCGATCAGTCTTGTGGCTATCGTCACCAGTGACATCAGGTAGAAGCTTTCCATCCTAATGTACTAACTATTGATATACTGCTGATAAAGTTCTTTTGTATTTGCTGTGCCAGTTCCTGACGACGTTTCTTTCTGTGACAATGAACTGTGCTTCTTGAGAGTACGACAGCTGACGTTGAACATGGAGAAACTTCGTTAACTACAGAAGCAAGTATCATGGTGGATTTTCGTATGCTTGCATTTGTTCGGTCAAGCACAGCTGATACTTTTGGCGATATGATAAGCTTGCGTTTGATTTTTTCTGCATCACATTTCGGCGCTGACGCTTTCGATGTAAATTCACCGTCTTCATCGGACGATGATTGTTCACTAACTGATGTGTCATTGACCTCTGTAGCTGACTCATGATTCTCTGACGGTTTTTCTGCAGCAGCAGCAGCAGCTAATTCCATTTGCTTTATTTGAATAAAGAAACTACTTTCTAGTTGTAAGCAAAAAATTAATTGTCAAAATTCTTTGTACATTAAATTATTTTATAAATTCTTTATTTTTGTTCAGAATGCCTACTAATTTACGTGATACTACTCATTATCACTCAGTTACTAACTATGTAATAATAATCTAGTAGGTCTATGTACAATTTATGCACTAAACCAAACTATCTGAAATAGAATGTAAATTATAACAAACACTTACCAAGTTTTATTCCTGCTACAGCCGTCATAACTATCAAAAATCTATGATTATTCCACAAATTGTCAATATTCAACAAATTAAAAAATATTAAATGTCTGTAAACTCGTGGCTTTTAGTGACTGGTCACATGACATATGCAACATTAGTATAATTGCTGTAAAAATAATCATTAATTGATTTTCCCAAAACCGGGCAATGCGGGCATTATGTTGTATACATTTGAAGATTTTCGTGAAAATTTGGGGACCTTGAGGGAACCCTAAATATTCTTAAAAAAATCTGAATTTTTTTAAGTAGAATCAGATAATCACAAAGAAACTTTTTGGAGAGTGAAACTTTGATTTTTACAAAAAAAAAATATTTTGGCTATTGTTGGGACACCCTAATATATATATATATATATATATATATATATATATATATATATATATATATATATATATATATATATATATATATATATATATATATATATATATATATATATATATATATATATATATATATATATATATATATATATATATATATATATATATATATATATATATATCCTGCATTAAAATTTAGAGAGGTTGTGTTGTTGCAAGAAAGCAAATGAGATTTTCAATATTACTCTTCCCAGCCGGCGTACCCAATTAATTTATAAAGAATTATAAGTGCAGGACAGGTCTATGTCCTTTCTTCCATGTGAGGCATTCTTGTACATTGATAGAAAATATATGCATAAAGGTTCTGGTTATACC
This sequence comes from Unio delphinus, assembly GCA_029339505.1. Taxonomy (NCBI): domain Eukaryota; kingdom Metazoa; phylum Mollusca; class Bivalvia; order Unionida; family Unionidae; genus Unio; species Unio delphinus. The sequence continues at coordinate 987,121 of JAQISU010000114.1, read as the reverse complement.
GATTATCCTGCCAAGACCAAAGGTGGATTTAGCAACAACGGAATCATCACGTTGTTCAACAGTACACAGTATTTCATCGATGTAAAGTAAATCGAGCCAATTCTTGACAACGTTGATATTTCCACAATGAATATTGGATTGGTTTCATACAGCAATTATTATGCAAGCACAGATGGTCCAACTATGATGGTTATCAAAGATATAGCTGATAATGCTGATTCTAAATCGTATTAAATTAGATGATCTCAACATCAGTATCGCGCCGCTGATGAAGATCTGCAACCTGAAAATATAGGTCCTAACATCACTTGTAAGATAGGATTTGCTCAGCGTCAATACAATTTCGTGGAGAATGTTCTTTTGCAAGTCACAGAGTATGTTGCTGATGTTCTATATACACATACATTGTAAATATTACAATGTAAAAAAATAATACCTATCACGAGGTGTGTGGGAGATTTGGATTGTTAACTTAGCTTTGACATTGATTGAGTCATACTGTTATTATGTCTGCAGTTTTTGCAGTTGATAGTAATCCTTCCGCCGCCATGTATCATTATATCCCACCCAGTCGCTTATCCTGACACCTAGTCGACCAGCACGAACCTCTTAATGCTGAACACCAAGCTAAGCATATAATAGTACAATTTTAAATCGTTAATATTTACAAACGCAATATGTTTGGTCGGTGGTGATGAAATTAATTTCGAGGGACTCACCATATTTCCAAATAGGGGTACTGTAACAGAATTGTTACCGAGAGGAGGGTGGATTAAATGAACAATACAAACACAATTTGTGAAAGAAAATATAAATTTATGTAATAAATTATAAATGAAAAAAAATACAGATCTAACAACACAATAATTCATGCACTCAACCCACAATTACACTCACAACCATTCACAATACATGAACAAATTAAATAACAATACAAAAGGAATCTCAGATGTAAAGAGATCTCTTGGATTATACACAGATCCAAGAATCCTTTACGAAAGTTAAATAAATGCAAGAATGATTTACGAAAAAAAATAAACACAAACGACAAACTATCTATCGCACGATGGATTGCGATAACTAGCACGATCATATACTTGTATTGAATCAAGTTGCTAGCTTTTATTGATATCTATGTGATCACTTGAAATATTATTGCGATCTGACATAAGCATGCAAATACAACAATGTATTAAATTATATCACAATTTCAATACACCTATGTGTCTCCCCTGTATAACCGCACGATTCAGCAACAGTTGAATCGTCTCCCAGTTTCCCCGAGAACCGAGGGTTGACCAATACTATTATCGGACGTTTCCCTACACGGATCCACCACAGTTATACGTTCAGACAGCATACAACATCTACCAGAACCAACAGTTCCTCACTACCCTAGATGTCGACCCGGACGTTTTACAACTCTAAGACAGCTCCGACACTCGGACTTCTAGCTTTCCGGATATTTACATGTTACACAGATGTTGACGAACAGACAGTTCGACACACAGACAGATACTTCAATTCCGTTTGCACAAATTAACGGCACAAGCACATTTAGATATTTATACAGAGATGTTCCAGAACAAACAATAGATGTCCCACAACAAATCAAACGATTTCAAAGACGTTTATCAAAAGATGGTATCAGATGTGTTAACAGCTACGGTATCAACGATGTTATTAGCAGCTACGGTATCAACGATGTTATTAGCAGCTACGGTACCAGAAACAATGTAACAACTATGTTAGCAGCTACGGTATCAGAGACGGTATCAACGATGTTATTAGATGCGCTATCAGTGATGTACTTCTACGGTATCAACGACGGAATCAACGACGGAATCAACGACGGAATCAGCTATAATAAACAAAACCAGACTAATAATAGTTGTCTCAAAAATAATCTAAGCCGTAGATTACGATATTGTATTTAAAGTCTAAAAGTGACTAGTAATTCCAAATATTCCACGTTTAATTGCAATAAAAGCATCATTATACGAAATGATAATCTGAATAAAATTCACAATAAAACGAAATGTAAATTTAACACTCACCCCTTTGGCTGGAGATTTGCAAGACGAGGTTATCTATCCTTCGATTAGATATTTTAGTTCCCGTAAAAAAATTATGATAAATAGTTCGCCTTATATACTCTCAATAGGTGAACATAAATCACATCGAGCTTGCAGTGCACCACGTAAAACGAGTATTTCGGATTTCATGTAAATTACAAATTGGCACATGCAAATCGTTACACGCCACTTAATCACCCCAGGTAATGCGTGTACGACGAAATCAAGAAAATGGTGAGTTTCGTTTGCAATTCAAGAACAGAAATCAGTTCAATTTTCGCCTAATTCTGTGACAATACCTCCCCCCTAAGAATAAAAATGTACACATTTTATAAACTAACACAGAATAGAAGAAAAATAACTACTGATGATATCTTACAACATTTACACTGGTTATACTACAAACTGGATTTTATTACTGGGCAAATTCATACAAATTTCCCATCACGCCCTACTCAAGTAGTCTGCGCCTATATTTTCAACTCCCCTTATTGACATTGTCGCTCTGTCTCTTGATGTATAACTTGAGCATGTTTGCATGGAATGTCTTTACATTACCGTCCATGTCAATTTTATAGTCCATGTCACCTTTTACTTCTTTAACTTCATATGGACCTTTCCACTGGACTAATAACTTATTCGAACTCGTTGGAAGAAGCAATAGCACCTGATCTCCCACAAGAAATTTCCTATTACGCGCTCTGCGGTTGTAATACTTGGCATATCTGCGCCCCGATTTAATCAATTCGTCACGTGCCATCTGGCATGTACTCTCAAGTTTATTTCTTAGATCTAACACGTACTGGTAAGTCGTTTTTATTTCCTCGTTCGCGACATCACCAGTCCATAGTTCGCGTAGTATCCGCATCGGGCCTCGAACTGTTCTACCATACAACAGTTCAAAGGGTGAGAACCCTAAACTTTCCTGCGGTACTTCACGGTACGCGAACAGAACAGCGTTTAAATAACGGTCCCAGTCTTGCGGACGTTCCGCGCACATCTTTCTCAGCATGCTTTTCAGGGTACCATTAAACTTCTCTACCAGTCCATTGCACATCGGATGGTATGGGGTAGTGTTTAGCTGTTTGATGGACAACAGCCTACTTATTTCACCCATGAGGTCAGAGGTGAATTGGGCACCACAATCAGTGAGGATTTCCTCTGGCACCCCTACCCTACTGAAGATATCAACTAATGCTTCAGCTACCCTTTCCGTTTCAATAGTTGGTAACGCTACGGCTTCAGGGTATCTGGTTGCGTAATCAACCAGAGTAAGTATGTACCGATTCTTTCTTTCGGTAACCGGGTGTATTGGTCCTACAATATCTACTGCCACTCTTTTAAACGGTGTATCTATTAATGGCATTTGTCCTAAGGGCACCCTTGTGACCCTTCCCTTACAAACGGTTTTCTGACATACGTCGCACGACCTACAGAACCGTGTGACATCGCCATTAACACCGGGCCAGTAGAATTCAGCGACTACCCTGCTAGTGGTCTTAGCCTTACCTAGGTGTCCTGCCATGCTTGACTCATGTGCCACCCTAAGTACTTGAGATCTGTATCTCTGGGGTACGACCACTTGCCAATACTTCTTACCCTCCCGAGCGCTAAACTCCCTATGAATTAATCCGTTCTTGCGTACGAATATAGAGCTACCCCCACGCTTGCAATGTTTAATCGCGCCGGACGTGATTTTCTCAACAATTGTTCTGATGGATTCATCACGATCTTGCTCTTGTTTGAAATCATCACGGGAAATTCCTGAGATCGATTCAGGGACTATTAATTTATTAAACGCGGATTTCTCTCGCCGTGTTTGCGCTCGCGTTTCGACTGCCTGGGCCAAAGGTATTTTAAAATCGGCCATGGTTGGAAGACGGGAACCTTCAACATTACCGATCGTCAGATCGTAAATAGGATTGTCCATACAAAGGGCATCAACAGTTCCCGTTAAGAAAGGTGTTTTTACTGTGATCCTTGCTACGGGAATGCGACCCATCGTCTGATCAAGCAACATACATGGGGATTCCCACCCGAGCATTTGGTTATCCTGCACGAGACTACGTTTGATCACAACGCCCGTACAACCAGTGTCACGCAATACCACGACTTCTCGACCGTTGACAAACCCTCTCGCGGTTGGTACGCGCGCTTCAGGAAATAAACACGTGCCAAGCGAATGAATACAAGGTTCTACATGTACGTTGTTATCGGATATACCTTTACTTTGTATAGCCACTGCTACCTTATATATAAGTGCCTTTCTTTTAGGACAGTCTTTTTGAACATGACCCAATGCATTACACAAGAAACACCGCACACGCTGAAAAACTGGATTCCCAACTGACCTTTTTACCTCAGCTGATTTTACAGGCTCCCTAGGCATAGGTCTTACAGACTGGTTTCCAGACTTAAAATCTTTTAAAACCACGTTCTGGGTTCCCCCATGAGCTTCGGCAAATAAATCGGCTTGCTTAGCCATATCTTTTACGTTTGTGAAGACTTTCTCCTTCAGAAATTGATCTAATTCTCGCCCAACTGTATTAAATAATTGATCTCTGAGCAAGAAATCAGTCAACCCTTCAAACGTTTTCACCGCTTTGCCGCATTCAATCCACCGCTCAAAATAGTTCGCAATTCTGACGGTGAACTGACCAAAGGTTTCTCCCTTATCGGGCTTGCTATACCTGAACTTTTTTCGAAAACCTTGTTCAGTGAGCTCGTACCTTTTGAGAAGTGCTTCCTTTAGGACGTCGTACTTAAACACATCGTCCCAAGGAAGTCGCGAGTATACATCCAGTGCTTTACCTTTTAATAAAGCACTCAGATGCAGCGCCCAGTCATTTTGACTCCACTTCTGGTTTTCGGCATACCGCTCAAACCGATGAAGATAACTATCTATGTTATCTTTTTCATCGTCAAAGGGAGGTAATTTGGGGCCCCTTAATTTGTTAGTGGCAGAATCGTGTTCTCTTCCAGATGTCGCTAATTCTACCTTACGCTCATGATCCCGTTGTTTTGCTCTTTCTTCTAACTCTAACATTTCTACTCTAGCTAGTTTATCTAACTCTATTCGCTTTTGCTCCGCTTCCATTTCCCATTCTATCCTGTCTTTTTCGGCCTGCTTCTCTAATTCTATCTTTTCCTTCTCTAATCCTATCTTTTCCTTCTCAAATTCTATCTTTTCCCTCTCAAAGGCCCATTTCCTATCTTCGGATTCCCTTTCTAATTCCCTTGACCTTGCCCTTTCTTCCCTTTCCCGGGCTTGTTCTTCTTGAATAAATTTCCTTAGGCTTTCACCTTCATATCCAAATTCTTTGCCTAAGGCAACCAAGTCCTTAAGGGATGACATGACAATTGTAATATGAATATAGATATATAACCAAACCAATACTTTAAACACGTTTATACTGGACACACGGACCTAGGTAAACTAAACAAAAATAAACTCCAACTAGAGTATTATCTTAACAGAAGGTCACGCTCAAATATAAACATTAAATGTATACCTTCACAAAAATGATTGACAGTTCACTTAATCCAACGATCCCACTTCTGACACCATTGTAACAGAATTGTTACCGAGAGGAGGGTGGATTAAATGAACAATACAAACACAATTTGTGAAAGAAAATATAAATTTATGTAATAAATTATAAATGAAAAAAAATACAGATCTAACAACAAAATAATTCATGCACTCAACCCACAATTACACTCACAATCATTCACAATACATGAACAAATTAAATAACAATACAAAAGGAATCTCAGATGTAAAGAGATCTCTTGGATTATACACAGATCCAAGAATCCTTTACGAAAGTTAAATAAATGCAAGAATGATTTACGAAAAAAAATAAACACAAACGACAAACTATCTATCGCACGATGGATTGCGATAACTAGCACGATCATATACTTGTATTGAATCAAGTTGCTAGCTTTTATTGATATCTATGTGATCACTTGAAATATTATTGCGATCTGACATAAGCATGCAAATACAACAATGTATTAAATTATATCACAATTTCAATACACCTATGTGTCTCCCCTGTATAACCGCACGATTCAGCAACAGTTGAATCGTCTCCCAGTTTCCCCGAGAACCGAGGGTTGACCAATACTATTATCGGACGTTTCCCTACACGGATCCACCACAGTTATACGTTCAGACAGCATACAACATCTACCAGAACCAACAGTTCCTCACTACCCTAGATGTCGACCCGGACGTTTTACAACTCTAAGACAGCTCCGACACTCGGACTTCTAGCTTTCCGGATATTTACATGTTACACAGATGTTGACGAACAGACAGTTCGACACACAGACAGATACTTCAATTCCGTTTGCACAAATTAACGGCACAAGCACATTTAGATATTTATACAGAGATGTTCCAGAACAAACAATAGATGTCCCACAACAAATCAAACGATTTCAAAGACGTTTATCAAAAGATGGTATCAGATGTGTTAACAGCTACGGTATCAACGATGTTATTAGCAGCTACGGTATCAACGATGTTATTAGCAGCTACGGTACCAGAAACAATGTAACAACTATGTTAGCAGCTACGGTATCAGAGACGGTATCAACGATGTTATTAGATGCGCTATCAGTGATGTACTTCTACGGTATCAACGACGGAATCAACGACGGAATCAACGACGGAATCAGCTATAATAAACAAAACCAGACTAATAATAGTTGTCTCAAAAATAATCTAAGCCGTAGATTACGATATTGTATTTAAAGTCTAAAAGTGACTAGTAATTCCAAATATTCCACGTTTAATTGCAATAAAAGCATCATTATACGAAATGATAATCTGAATAAAATTCACAATAAAACGAAATGTAAATTTAACACTCACCCCTTTGGCTGGAGATTTGCAAGACGAGGTTATCTATCCTTCGATTAGATATTTTAGTTCCCGTAAAAAATTATGATAAATAGTTCGCCTTATATACTCTCAATAGGTGAACATAAATCACATCGAGCTTGCAGTGCACCACGTAAAACGAGTATTTCGGATTTCATGTAAATTACAAATTGGCACATGCAAATCGTTACACGCCACTTAATCACCCCAGGTAATGCGTGTACGACGAAATCAAGAAAATGGTGAGTTTCGTTTGCAATTCAAGAACAGAAATCAGTTCAATTTTCGCCTAATTCTGTGACAGGTACTTAAGCGTTCTTGGCGTTGTTGTTTCGGATTAGATTTATCATTCAATAATCGTGATGAATTCCTCTGAGGTTGCAGAATGGCCTAACGAATGATCTTAAAATCGATAGCAATTTAGTTACATTTGTTGACGAACATCTACTTCGAAAAGGTGTTACCAGACATTCGTTAAAGGTCACACCGAAAGCAACAGTTGTGATCACCTTGATATACCACGACAAACTCTAGGCTGACTTGCCGCTGGACTCTCCCCGGTAAGGTTTACCAACCAATGTGTTACACTAACATTGACTCAATTGAAACAAAAAAGATCTCGAATGTCATTCAGCATAGACTCAATTATCCGTGTTACAATTAATGGGCGACGACGGGAAAGATCGTTTAATGATCCAGGCACATGTGCAACCGGTATATTTAATGAAAATGATGGTAGACTTCTAGAATTTAGAACTGTTTAAAATTTAAATTTTCTTCAGATACAGACTTTCTATAATTGTATGACAAATATAGCATGCAAAAAATGGTAATCGATTAGATGTGCTGGAGCGTATTACGCTTCGGCATGAGGATTTATGACAGTGTATGTCAGTCGTGCCATTGTACTTTGCGACAAGTAGATCAATGATGGACCGTAAATGATGCCAACGTAAACAAAAATGAACGAGCAACAGCTGCGAATGAAATCACCAATATAACCGTGTTGATTATGAAATACAAACTAGCGTGTTTGATTGTAGATGAAATGTGTGCTCTTGCCGTGGCAACAACTGATATCATTGGTGTGACTGGAATAGCAAACACGCTTCCTTTATATATTAAAAGCTGTGCCTAATCGCGTGAAGGCTGTTAAGTGATTAGTTCATATAGTTTCAAGAATGATTATTTGACTTTCTGATAGATGAACACGAACAAGACAACAGATTAATAATTATCAATTCCTTTTTCTATTTAACTGCGAATTTTTCATTAGGTTTATTTACTTTCTAAATTATTCAAATTTCAAACTGTCGTTTGCTTCGAAGTTGAGACGGATGTTTACACAGACAATTATTAGTTCGTCCCTACTTTCTTCAGCGATTCTGCTGCATACAGGTATGACATCATCACACTTTAAAATATCTCCAAAACATTAAAGTGAAGGGCAATTTAAAATAAAGTGTTACATTACTCCCACCAGAAGTAATGGAAGTAATCATCATGACTTTAACTGCATGTTTTTCTATTTCAAAGGAGCGTTCCTATGTAGTCTCCTATTTTAAATGCTTAACGGAAATCTCCAATGCATTAAAGAGTATTAGCTTCGTATACACCCTGCATTTCATGCACATTTGTAAGAGTACACGATTCTTTTTAATTACAACTATTTGTATTTTAACGTATCCCTAGTTTCACAATGGTTGTTTCTTTATAGCAATTATTATACTCAACATTTGTTTTGATTTCTATCATGTCACTAACGTGAATTCTTTCCATAACATAAATACAGCTTCTTTGTAGAGATTTTAGTTTATACGTCCATGGATGGCATTTCAGCATCAGCATGATTTGTGTTTAGTTTACACGAGGATATATAGTACTGTGTTTTGGACTACGTCCAATAATGCTCACCTTTAGATTTAAATATCCGTTAACTCCACCAATCTCTTCATTAGCTCTACTACTCACTACACCCACCCATACAACCACGGAAAAGTGAGTGTGGGAGAATGAACCATTATTTTCTTGGTTATATCCCGAAAGTGCGGGATCAGTCAGCATCGTCATTTTGATTGGTGTCACCTAGGCGTTACCAAAATTATCAAAGCCTCGAAATATAGAATTCAAAATAACTGAAGCAAAGACAGTGACAACAACATGAAAAGCCGACCACATTAATTTTTACTTCATATGGTTATCTCAAATATCAGACTCAGTGAAGTAATCATTATAGAAGTCGGGTGTACAAAATATTAATTTAGTAGTTGCAGGGTTCCAGGAATACCGAGGGGTGTTGTAAATGACTGGTGTATTAACGTTTATTATTATTATTATTATTATTATTATTATTATTATTATTATTATTATTATTATTATTATTATTATTTTCATTGGTATTATTATTAGTAGTATTACTATTATTATTATTATTGGTATTATTATTTTATTATTATATTATTTTTTATTATTATTATTTTCTTTGGTATTATTATTAATAGTATTATTATTATTATTATCATTATTATTATTATTATTTTATTATTATTATTATTATTATTATTATTATTATTATTATTATTATTATTATTATTATTATTATTTTCTTTGGTATTATTATTAATAGTATTATTAAGCAGCAGAGAGGGTGAGCCGGACAACTTTTCAAACAAAAATCGATTTTAACCTTGAAAACGGCAAATAGAGCCTTCCTACGAAATTTCATGTTTTAACCAAAAAAAAAAGAAAGTCTCTGTTTGGCAAATGGAGCCTTAGTGATTTTGTCTGAAACACGATCTTGCAGGGGTGTGAATCCAGGCCTCGAAATGCCTCCATTGGGTAAAAAACACGATGGACACTCTCCTATGTAGTTAGGATGAAAATCATTGTTGAAATTCGAAGAATTTTCACGACGAAAGTCCTTAGGACTTTACAAACAGGCTAATTTGTAAAACCTCACCTTGTAGATCAATTAGATTATTGCACTGGTCAGTGAGTTTGAAGTTAATTCTCGTTAATGAATTATTATGACACCGCATATAGACTGGATTAACCGGAGACTCAAAAATTAGAAATCCTGGAGGAGCTGTTGGTGCAAATGAATACAAAATATATCCCTGCTGAGCTTGATTTGATCGTTCGAGATTTATTTGATAGCTTCCTTCGATAACATCACATACTAAATTGAGCGCAATCACCGATGAAATATTCACATTTTGAGGAGCAATATGCCTGCCGCCCCCATCTGGGTCATTATTATATGTCAGGATAGTTGTTTGTGGTTGTGGTGATGTTGTTTTTTTATCCACGCATCATGGATTTTTTTGAAACCTTCATCGATGGCATCATTGAGAGATTTTTGTAGTTCTGAGATATTATATCCGCGTAGTTTGACCGTGGGAATATCTTTGACGGGAATTTTATAGTCTCTTGCAAATAGAGTTCTTGTTTCAGGACTACTGTCACCTAATACCTCTTGAATAATTTGTGAATGAAATGTTTCCATGTCATTGATGATTTTGTTACATGTTTCTACAACGCTGATAAATTCATCTCGGGTGAGAGTGCCGGATTTAAGGGATATTAACAACAACGAAATATCGTTATTGAACGCTGTGAAATTTTCAGTGGTGTCATCCTGTCGAAGATAGTAGATTGTTCTCTTAGTGGGAAGATCTATCAATTCATGAAAAAAATTCAATTTATTGTAATCGCTATAGTTTTTACTGGATTGTCAGATTTTATCCTGTCGGTGATATAATCAGTTTTTTGTGGTTCAGGTGGTAAATTAACGGGTTCTCGTTGAGATGGGATTTCAGGCCATCCTAGTACGGTTCTAATAGAACTCTGATAGATATCTACGACGTATCCCTCTGTGCTTATTTCAATTGCAGATGATAACGTGGCTCATGAACCGTTATAGCTATTTTTGATTCTTTTCCAGTAATCGATTTTATTCTACGTTGCAATTCAGCATTGATTTGTTCAATTTGGTACGACCCAGTTGGTATGGAAACAACGTTCCAGTCTGGGGTACCGTCGTCTTTATTCTTATACGAGAACGCCAGTGAATTATTGGGTTGTTAACCACCAGATGATTTTGATCTGATATTAGGCCAACTATGGTATACTCGTAATTTTGCTAACGCTATCTCCGTAACGGGAATCGGAGTAGGGAAATTCACACTGAATTCTGGATTCGTTGATGTTATTGTGATCATGCTTGTTTGTACTGGATTGGTGTTCCCCACTATTCGTTGAAGTAATTCCTGCGGTGTTGTCATTGTTATTATACTGTTGTTGTATTTATAATTTTGATATCGCGGAATCATAAATACTGACCATCGCTGAGAACTCACTATCTGATATAATTGTATCATCGAGAGATGACGATATCAACGAAGATAATTGCGAGTATGCGGTTGATACAACATGAAATTGAATTAAGTAATCTTGCAGTTTACTCTGGCTGCATGATGATATTTTTTTTGTTATCCCGGTTGATATACCGTGATTGTAGCCGCCGCAGAAATGCAAATTGGAACTACGACCGGGGCAATCATTGTAACCGATGCAAGTATTATTCCGGCGCCAGCGAGAACGCCTGACACCGAGTACATGGTAACATCAACTGCGGTGATTCTTCGTCGGTATTTTTTTATTTTTATTTGATACTCCTCGGCGAGGGTTTTGAGTCTAGTTTGAAATTCTCTGACCTGATCATAGCGATATTGCGATGATGAAATCATCAGTGATGTCATTTTATTCTCAAATCAGTTTACGATTTCAATTAAAACCGTTATTTACTTAAATCCGATACGAATTCCAAATACCACGTTGTTGAAACCCTAACCAAATTTTTATCAGTAGATGTTATCGTGAACTTTTCAGTTGTATCCTTGTCGATGATCGTTGAAATCGAATTGTTGACCCCGGATGAACTCGACGATGAAATATTAAATTGAGTCGTTGTCACTAGTGGTAATCGATAAATACCTTTAACGGTTGCAGTGATATCTAATTTGTTGTTTGTAGGTGTCCACGCAAATTATCCGTGTTGGATCGTGTATACTACGTTGTTGGTTTTCTCATGAGGAATTTTTGTTTTTTCAATGATGGCTTCGATGAAGTTTTTCGTCCCATCGATGGATTTTTTAATATCAGGGAGTTTTATTTAAATTTTATCCAACGGGGTTCCCATAAATTTATCCACGATGTTTCTACGAAAATTTGAAAACTGTTTTCCGTGTTCTTCAGTTTTAGATTGAAGTGTTGTTAGTTCCAACACAGAATTTTTCAACTCATCGTTGAGAGTTTTTAATCTATCTGTAATAGTCGAAAAAGTACACCCGGTTTGAGTTTACCCTGATTGGAAAATAACACGATAGTATCCTCGATTGCGTTTCGTTGTTTAACCAATATATCATCCAGAGAAATATTACTAGTTTTCAATTTACCCTTACGATCTTGAAATACAACTATTTCCCCGGGGTCAACACTTGCTAGGTTCAACGTCTCAGCTATTTCATCTTCGATTATTTTTTTTATATCACCGGTTGCAGTGCCATCGGGTTCGGGTTTCTTCAGCGTTGATAAAGATCTCCCCCAAATATCAATCATGATATTTTATACATCTCTCTTTAAAATCGTTTCGATTTCCAGCGATTACTGGTGTATTCATTTACGACAATATGAGGTTGTTTTCCCCTTGGGTTACCCAAGGAGTTAGAAATAGCGTCAAGGACATTTAATACTTCGCTGCCGCATATTGGTGGATCATTCATTTGTTGTATTGGTAGCGTAGAATACCAGTGAGGAGTTTTTAAGCGGTTTATATAACGCATGAATTCCTTCGGCGGTGCTAACCCATATGAATCAAAATAGACGATTGCACGTGGATCAATAGCGTATGCAACCCAGTGAGTTCCAGGTCCGGTGATATTATCGAGATTAATGATACCGGTTTCAGCGCTGTTGGGTTGTGCCGGTAACTGATCTTTCATAAAAACACCTCTGAAGTTTTGTATGGCCAATTTTTTAGTAGCATCGAGTAAATAAAAATTGGACATTGGAACTATCGGTTCCTCAATCAAAGATTTTTGAGTGTATAAACCGGTCCTAGTCTCAGGCCTTTTCCGCTGTACCATGAATACGGGGTTCCTGGTAGTCTTAGACCCTTTCCATTTTTTTTATATCCCTGTCCAGTTGCCTTCTTTAGTGCCATTCCTGCTGCAGTACCAACGGCTCCTAACGCCGCTGCTTTAGCCACCGCTGGGGCTGCTGCTGAAATCAAAGCTGGAATTGCAGCTAACAACGGAAATATACCGCCTGTTTTAATCATATTTTTGATAGCAGCCGCAGAAATAGTAATCTGAATATCTTTTTTTGCTACAAGTGCATCATTGAAGTGTTTTACTTGACGAGTTGTCAGCGATAATTTATTTGCACCACCATTCATTTGATTAGGTTTCAGCGTGATAGTGGTTCCCCATTTTTTAGCCGACTCTGATTGCAATTTCTTGACCTGACCCGGCGTCAGGGCAACACTAATATTACTATACGACATTATACATAATAGATTGATTCTAAATCGTAAAGCGATTCAATGGAAAATTCTGAAGGATTTTCAATAAAAAATTCGTAGAATTTTCAAAGATTTTCCACTGGTGCATCAATTATTCTCATTCTTCCACCAACACCTTCAAGTAGCATTGATTTATCACTGAGAATGATAGCAACCGCACTATAATCAACACCACCAGGAGCTATACGAGCCCTAAAATGTATGTCAACGACGGATTGCCTTGTTAAATCAAGATGTTCCAGCGAAAAGTAATAAATCGGATAGAGGCTTTTAAAATCAAGTTGCGATATTTGTAAACCAGTATCAACATTTTGATCACGGCCCATATATGACAGCATCCGATGATACACACGTGCTATGTGGTTAGTGTCGTAATCAAGCTGTATATCCTCAGATGGTTCTTGTTGTCCGTTTATTCTCAGTGAAACCTCCTCGACTCCTAACCGATCAAATATCATATGACTGCGTTCTTGGGAACCTAACCTATCCCTATTCTGCAGCGCTATAAATATATGACGTAGAGCTGAAACGCCTTGTTTTGATGCCAGGTGCCATGTAAATGTATCAGCAACATTATCCTCTTTGGCATCAGTTGTTGTTGTTAGCCAACTTATCAATGATTTGCCACCTGTGTCCATAAATGAAAGTAGCCGCTCTTCCGTGGTAATTGATGGGGTCATTACTGGCATCCACAATACTATTCTACTCAAAACAACTTTACTATCAGCGGCACCAGTACGCCAAATTGCATCATTGTCATTGCCTTTTCGCACTAACGCGATTGTGTGTTTGGCTCCATAGATGACTTTTCTGACTTTTCTGCAGAATCCAAATATGTGATGGAGTGAAATCGCACATGAAAAATATCGCTGCTGTCCTTGCAATGCTCCTTTTCGTGTTGCAAATCCTAAATTGAAATTACCATTAACGCCTCCGAGAATATCAAACGCAGCTCCGGGTCTAGCTCGACGTTCTGGATTAGCTGCTTCTTGTTGATCGGCTTCTGCATTATCTCTTGCTGTTAACACTTTAATGTATTGAAGGTGGTCAGCGTTATCAGAGGTATCCTTTGCAAACATCATAGATGGACCAGCCGACCTTGTATAATCATCAGAATATCTTGCTTGCCCGATTATTGTTGTTGCAACATCAACTTCACGGTCTATTGATTCAATTTCTTTTCCATCAATGAGATATCTTGCACTTTCAAATAACGCCATTATGCCATTATTAACAAAACCAACTCGGACATTTGCGTTATCTGCATATGGGGTATCAGCTGCAGCATTTGTTACGAGTTTTCCCTCGATTTCAATAAATGCTTCACATGGTAAAAAGTATTTACTGGTATCTTGAACTTGAAGTTCAATTCGCGATCGTAGGTCGGGTTGTATTGCATGATAGGAATAGTATTGATAATCGCGGACAGAATCATCTTTGCGCACTGGGGCATCTAAATCAAACGCCGGATCAGCTGTTTTATAAATAATCCTAAAATGGTATCACCGAGACCGTCTCCATAGTACGCGTGGTATTTTGGCAATCGTGAGTTTACTACATAGACGCTAGTTGGTTTATCATGATTGTAGTGTATGATCATTATTTGAAATTGTAAACAATTTTTCAATTATAAATCACTAGCGTTGAATTGATCATTTCAGTCACTATGATACCCACTTTCCACTAACTCGCCAATGAAATCTCGATATATGCTGATATCCATGATACCGCCGGCAAATAACCGCCTGCAGATATCAGCTGCTTCATTGATTATTTCCGGTGAGTTATTTCCAGCTCGTTTCCCTCCGATGAGAAATTCTAATCGTGATATATCGCTGGGAACATTACCAGGACATGAAACGCTAGCGTTTCCAACTAGACGATTTTCCCCTGAAATTCCACTCCCCAGAGTCTCTCTCTGTGAAAATTCCTTCTCATCGTATGGGTCTTGTTTTTGCTGTCTTATTTGGAGTTGAAATTTTCTCTTGAAGTCTCTGTATTCCTTCATCCTTCTATCTAAACTCCCAGTATTTATTTCATACACTATATCAGCCCATTCATTATGTGACATTCTATAATCCGTATAATTGTCCGTGAAAAACTTCCCTTGTGAATCATAGCTGTTAGCAGCAAATTCACCTAAATTGTCTATATCCTCGTTGAGAATTCGTTGTTTAGCTTTATCGGTAAATAGATCCGCTAATTTCTTTGATTTAGGTGGTCCACTAACTAGTCGTTGTTGTTCTTTCTGAAATTCTTCAAATTGTCGTTCTAAAGCGGTTGATATATCCTGAGGAAGTGTTTTTAATGATTTTTTTGTTTGTTTAGTTCTTTTTGCTATTTTTTCTAAAACAGGGAGAAAAGACTCTTATTGTTTAGAAATTTCTGATGTTACATCCTCAGTTGCGCTAATTAACGGTTTAAATAACTGTTGTGTATCAGTAGAAAAATCAGTTTGTAAACTCTGTCTAGCTTGCAGTTTATTCCTTACAGAGTCGCGAATTGGTATAAATCTCTTAATTGCATCTAGTCGCTCACGAGCCAATCGGGTCGTTAATGCTTCATTGACCATTATTTGAAATTGTAAACAATTGTTCAATTGTAAAACAAATTTTCAATTTGAATTCCCGAACCCGACCTAACAGACAAAAACATTTTTCAGTTAATTGGTGATTTTTAACACCATCGTGGAAGTCTTTCTTCACTTTCCATTGAACTAATCGGAACCATCCATTAACGGTCCAAACATGAAATTATCGATTTTTTATTCAGTGTGAAATATTTTTTATTCAGTGTGAAATATTTTTTATTCAGTGTGAAATATATTTATTCAGTGTGAAATATTTTTTATTCAGTGTGAAATTATCGATTTTTTATTCAGTGTGAAATTATCGATTTTTTATTAAGTATGAAATATTTTTTTTTTTATTGCTGTGAAATATTTTTATTTTTTATTCAGTGTGAAATATTTTTTATTCAGTGTGAAATATTTATATTTTTTACTCAGTGTGAAATATTTATATTTTTTATTCAGTGTGAAATATTTTTATTTTTTATTCAGTGTGAAATATTTTTATTTTTTATTCAGTGTGAAATATTTTTTTTATTCAGTGTGAAATATTTTTATTTTCTATTCAGTGTGAAATATTTTTTATTGCTGTGAAATATTTTTTATTCAGTGTGAAATATTTTTTTATTCAGTGTGAAATATTTTTTATTGCTGTGAAATTATCGATTTTTTATTGTGTGAAATATTTTTTATTGCTGTGAAATTATCGATTTTTTATTCAGTGTGAAATATTTTTATTCAGTGTGAAATATTTTTTATTGCTGTGAAATATTTTTTATTGCTGTGAAATATTTTTTATTCAGTAGGAAATTATCGATTTTTTATTCATTGTGAATTTTTTTTTATTGCTGTGAAATATTTTTTATTCAGTGTGAAATATTTTTATTCAGTGTTTTAATGCATTTTTGCCTGTTTTTCACTGATTTTTTGACAGTTTTGGTGGTTATCCTGTAACAGCAGTTGTTTATGGGATATATCCGTTAAATGACAAACCTGATATTGCAAAACTAGCACCCATGAAGCTGTCGTCATTGACTTCGTCATCGACTTCGTCAAGAATGAATTGTGTAGCAGAACGAATAATAGAACACTTCACAAATGCATTGCGTGGAAATAAATTGACTGATCTAAGACGAAAAAAAAAAATGAATGGGAATTAACGGTGAAACAGCATGGGGCAACAATTCAGGATATAGTTAAATTAGAAACATCATTGAGATTTCCAATATCAGTAACGACAATAACCGGAGAAGTATTACACGAACTGAAATATCAATCACAAAAGGAACGCCAATACAAATTATTGATTATAACGAACACGCGTGGTCATCTGCAGTAACAATATTTCCACGGGATAGAACTGTAAAATATATACCCCAAACCCTGTTTGGACTTGGAGAGTGTTTTTCCGAGCAGAAATTATTTGATGCTATTTACAATTTGAGTAAAAAAAGATCCTGTGTCGATGTGGCTATTTCACAGTGCTGCAGACGATGAATGTGGATTCGATCAGTTTGTAAGACCCAACGGAGAATTGTACCGTACTGAAGAGCTGCATAATCAAATGAAAAAACTAGCTAGTGAGTTTTCTCTAGGGGGAATCGAAGATTTCAACGACGAACAATTACTAACAACTGTTTTACACTTCCCTCGGTTGCAGCACATTTTGCTAGGAAGAAAAACGCGTGGAAACCAACGCGAAGTGAGTTTCTATCAGATGTCAGATTGAGCTGTCTTGAATACAGCCATGGTGGATTATGGAATACAAAATATGACACTGAAACCGTTATTTCCGTTGATATGATTGCGTGTTATCCAGGGAGTTTTCTCGGGTATGGAGAATGTAGCGAATACTTCAAACGATTTGGACACCCCACACACGAAATGGCTCGTGTTGCGATTAATGGTCCGCTGCCACATTTTGATTTAACCGGATTCGCTTGTGTAGTATCATTTGAATTGGCTACAGGACTTCATCCGTGTAGTTATCTTTGGATTGGTAGACACATGTCTGAAAAACATTGGATGCCAATAGTGCTATTGAGATATATGATTGATTGTGGGATGTTACAATCGTTAATTGTCAGTGAAGCGATTATATCCTATCGAGCACAGAAATCAGTCTGGTTACCACAACCTGATATAGAAAAAATAATTAGCGAACAGCAAAAACTGTTTCCAAATTTCAACGAAGAAGAAATTGTAAAATGGTCCAAACAGTTATTTGAAATCAGAAACAAAGAAGCAAAAGATCTTGGACGAAGAATAATTGGTAAATTCACTCAGGGTGGCAAATACGACAATACAAGATATTCTTCACGGTTGATTATAGACAACGCTGAATACGATTTTGTAATCGCGGATCTAACGAATAAAGGCATATATGTCAATCGTAAAGACGCATTTCTGTCCGATGGAGCCAAATTGGGTACAATTGTTACCTACAACGATGGATACAATCCGCAATACACACATTTGAGAGCTTCTATGCTTGCATATGCCTCTATCAATTTATTTTCGAAAATAAATAAATTTCCTAACACCGCAGTTAGAGTCGCCACTGACTCATTTTACATAAACAGCGATGTGGCTGAATTCATAAATTCTGACGAGAGTTGGGGATCATGGAGAATTAAGCGGGAAATGCTTAATGATTATATTCAATCAGCAGATGTTACGATTGAAAAAAATTATTTAAAAAGCAATCAGTGTTCAGAATTTTCTAATGCACCATCGATATCTGATCCGATCTGTAGATATAAAACAGTTTATTTAAACGGCTGTGGTGGATCAGGAAAGACGACTCGTGCAATTGAATTATTCCGTGGGGAAAATCCTACGGATTTCACAAACATGATTGTGCTAACACCAACTCACAGACTTGCAAGAGAGATGATACAGCGAGGGGTAAATGCCTGTACTTATCACAGTTTCTTTCGATGGAAAGGAGATAAGTGGACTCCTGAGCGTATGGGCGAGAAATTTGTTCCTGAAATCATAATTTGGGATGAAATATGCACAGTGTCATTAGATGTATTACAAACATTTCTCGAGTGGTTGTTATTGAAAAATACAAAGGTCGTCATGTGCGGTGATCACGGCCAACCACCACCATTTGTCGGTGCATCCCCACATGAATGGCTAAAGGGTTTTGTAGACTATTATGAAGAAATTAACACTGATTATAGATCACTTGATGAACAATTACGAGAATTCAAAGCGCTAATTAGATTACAACCGGATAGAATCCAATGTGAAATAGCGCGTGAAATAATTTCAGAAACTCCCATGGAGGAATTTTGGGAAACATGGAGACCAAATGATTTGATAATTGCAAATAGAAAAAAAGTCAGAGACACACTTCAGATGAAGTTATTTGAAACGCATAAAGATAAATTTACAACACTTCCAGTACCGTTATGTTATAGGCCTTCGGATACACGAAAACAGAATATTGAAGTTGATATTCCAGGACCAAAATCCGAAGGATTTCAAAGACAGAATTTAGTGCTAAATGATATTGTGCTGGTTGATATCAGCGTCGTCGAAGATGCATTGCTTGCTAATAAATCCCCATGGACGCTAGGATACGCAGCGACGATACATTCTTCACAGGGATTGACTATATCGGATACAATTGTTTGGATAGTGGATAATCAAATCGAATGGTCAAATTTAGTCTATCTTGCAGTATCCAGAGTACGAAGAATAAATCAGCTTCGAAGAGTTGTCCTGACAGAGTCAGGAGAAGACGCAGAGATGCTAGTTAAGACCCCGCGGTGGTAATTGAGTATCCTCGGGTATCACTCGCAGTTGTTGTCGAGTAAATCCTCGTTGAGGGGCATTTGAATCCAGTCTATAGATTGCTGGTCTAGAAACGCTAGCGTTTCCACCCGTAGATTGTGTTATACTAGATATCTTGTGTGCAGTAACACTCCAAATAGGATCAGTAGCCCTTTTTCTGCTACCTTCAAGCTCTCCTGGTTCGTATAAATACCTAACAGTGATATTACTACCAAGAATTGGTTGGGAAACGCTAGCGTTTCTAGAAAAATCCTCTTGTGGGAGTTTTAGTATAGACTTCTTTTTAATCGCGTTGATAGGTTTCATGTTGATTGTTCTAGTAATCTCATTATTCAGTGCGGTAATCACAGCTGGTAACCTTTTGACCCATTCATGAAATCTTTTTTCTTGGATGAATTCTTTCGCGTATTGATATCCGAATGACCGCTCAGCAATCGTCCGATTAAACCGTTCAACAATTGCCTGATCACGATGTAGCGCAGTATGTCCTCGTCTGATGGTGACATTGTGACGCTTCATTGTTGACAACACTGCACTCTGAAATTCCTTGCCAGGATCAACTTGTAATAGATTTGGCCAGCGTAGTGGGCCTCGTCGATAAATCCTTTCAAATGCAGAAGCTACTTCAGGTGATGATTTTGTTTTTAGCGGCTCTGCTTGTTTGTATCGACTTGCAACATCAACTACGGTTAACGCGTATTTGTAACCACCATCATGTGGCAGAAATAGTATATCAGCTTGATGAACTTCATTAGAAACGGTCACATCAAAATGCGAGTAGTGAATTTGTTTAGGCGGTGGTAGATAAATTTGCCATATAGCCTGTTTGGATAACCAATTAGCCGCAGTGGGTTTTTTTTCACTTTTGCAGCGCTAGCGAGTTTATTGATTGCTGCCTTGCCTCTCCAGTATCCACTCGGAGAATAATAAATAGATTCCATGTTGTTATTAATTACCAGCACCTAACATCAATTTACCTTTCATAGCCGATTTTATCAAAAATGAAGCCAAATTTTCTTTGAAGGATTTATCAGGAATAGCATTTAATGCATGAATTAATTTCACATCTGCTAGATGTCTATGCTGCAAATTGCTGCTCTTATATGCAGCATCATGAGCGTGACACGCCTTATCAATGGCGTTTATTGGGATTTCACCGGGTCGGGGTTGGTTTTTGATCATTGAGTCTGATATCAAGTCTTGTTCCCGGTCCACAATAACTATACCCTGGAAGGTGTTTTTCTCCTGGATACTTTGCCCATGGGGTTCCAGGGAGTTTAGTTAGCTTGGCTGCGATATCAACTCCTCGTTTTTTTAAAAAGTTACTTGGGTTTACCAAGGGAAACAAATCTAAATTTCTTTGTACTACATTGTACGCATTTACCAGAAAGCGCTGATCGGTTATTTTTAGTTGTAATCGTCGTCAAGTCATCTGTGCCAGTACGCGCCCTACATTTCACACAATATAGATCCATAATTTATATATAACAGCATGAATGTAATTGATTATTCAGCTACCCGACGACGGGAACCTATTAAACACCATGAAATGTTGCCGAATTCAATTAGAATGATTATAATCGGACCATCTGGAAGCGGCAAGACACAACTGCTACTTAATTTGATAACGAGATGGATGAAATGGGACAAATTGTATTTAATAGCCCCGAGTGTAGACGATCAGCGATGCTATGAAGTGCTAAAGGATTTTAACGAGAAAGCAAAAGAATTTCAAATCTATGATGAAATTATTGAATTTATTACTGATATCAACGATGCACCGAGTATTGATTCCATCGACGGAAGTATTAACAATTTAGTCGTATATGATGATATCATGTTAGATAATCAAAAAAATCCTGCTAGGATATTTTCCAGAGGCAGGCATAAAAGCACTGATGTGATATATGTCACTCAACGATACACACAAATACCAAAAGTGATCAGAGATAACTGCAATGTATTGTGTGTATTTAATGGAGTTGACACACATACTCTTAGAAATATTTGGCAAACTTGGTGCTGCGGTGATATGGATCATAATCGATTTAGAAATTTCTTTAGTCACGCTCAGTCAATACCACACGGATTTGTGACCATAAATTTAGCAGACCCGAGGACAAGATATCGTATCGGACTTGATAAAATATTCGGTTGAAATCATAAGGGGTGAGTGTCCCTCGTGTTTTTTACCCAATGGAGGCATTTCGAAGCCTGGATTCACCCCCCTGCAAGATCGTGTTTCAGACAAAATCACTAAGGCTCCATTTGCCAAACAGAGACTTTCTTTCTTTTTTTTTTTGGTTAAAACATGAAATTTCGTTGGAAGGCTCTATTTGCCGTTTTGACGGTTAAAATCGATTTTTGTTTGAAAAGTTGTCCGGCTCACCCTCTCTGCTGCTTATTATTATTATTATTATTATTATTATTATTATTATCATTGGTATTATTATTTTATTATTATTATTTTCATTGGTATTATTATTAATAGTATTACTATTATTATTATTATTATTATTATTATTATTATTATTATTATTATTATTTTCATTGGTATTATTATTAATAGTATTACTATTATTATTATTATTATAATTATTATTGGTATTATTTTATTATTATTTTCATTGGTATTATTATTAATAGTATTATTATTATTCTTATTATTATTATTGGTATTATTATTTTATTATTATTATTTTCATTGGAATTATTGGTATTATTATTAATAGTATTAATAGTATTACTATTATTATTATTATTATTATTGGTATTATTTTATTATTATTATTATTATTATTATTATTATTATTATTATTATTTTCATTGGTATTATTATTAATAGTATTACTATTATTATTGTTATTATTATTGGTATTATTTTATTATTATTATTATTATTATTATTATTATTATTATTATTATTATTATTGTTGATGTAATTTTGCAGCCAGACAAACTTTAATGAAGTTAATGAAACAACTTTGCCTGGACAAGAGTTTACTTGCAACAGCTCATGTGCTTTTATAGGAATGCAGGTGCTGTCTGGAGCAGGTGGATCAGGTGGAAGGGGTTTCAACATTTCATTCAGGACCCAGTAGTAGTTAACAAGGAATGCCGATGCATCGACTGTAACAATGAGTTTCAGAACTTTGAATTCCACTTACTCCTCTGCAAATAATAAAAACAAGACATACCACAATTTCTACATATTCTACGAAATATGTTTGCCACTAGTCATTCTCACAGCTGAATGAAAATTATTACGCCACAGCAAGGTAAATGTTTACAAAATAATCGTTGTATATATTAACTTATGTCGACACTATTACAACAATCGTTAGACGAAACCATAAATAAACTGAAGAGCTGTCATGGCTTTCATACTTTATATCATTGTACATTCTCCATTACTTTGATATATTAAGTTTTGTTAGCATGAAAAGCAAACGTAAATATAGAGCAACATTTGTGTTAAACATGTCGTTATAGAATTCATCAACTGCAATTTAATTTTAAATTGTTTGCAACGGGTTCCATTTTCACGAACATATTGTCTTCTTAAAAGTCTTGATATTATCAGGTGATGAATAAATAACGAGCAGCGTATAGATTTTTTGGTACATTTTCTTGGGCATTTACAAACATTGATGAAATAGGTCACTTATTTGATTGTAGGAATGGAAGGAGGGACAGGTATTATAGATATTAAACTGCTTTGCAAATGCAGACTAACGAGTAAAAAAAATCTGTCGTGAAGAAATGTATTTACATTTTATGAGCAGGTACTAAACCAACAGTAAAACTAACTGTTTAGGATGATTAATGCAAAGTACTTGATATTCTCTCTCTCTCTTCCCCCTCTCTCACTAATTTGGTATTTTTCAGCCATATCTTCAGGTTGTCGTTCAACTTAGCTTCGGAGAGGGTGAGCACACCTTATAATATAGGCAATCATTTGATAAACTCAGGCTTCTTACAAAAACGAAATAAATAAATAAATAACGTCAATAACGCAATCCGAAGCTTTCTAAACAACCTAGAGTTTCTCTCCAAGAGTTTTTAGTTAATTCTGTTACTTTACCAGTCGGTAGTCTTTGTATTATTGTTATGCGCGCCGATTTTACCACATGGACACTTATTCGAGGTCACACCCTCTCTGCTGATATGAATTAAATCATATCATATATCAATAATGGTGGACAACTAGGTGGACACGATTAAGAAATGTATACCAGTTCGTGATTCTGTCAGAAAACAAATACAAGAACGAGAAGAATCTCAAGTTGATTTTGCAGAAGATACAGGATAATGATTCAAACCCGTTACAAAAGCTACTAAAACAATTACAACTGCCATTAAAGAGGATATTTTCCCTGTATGGAACAAACTGCATAAATAGCTGTTAGAACTAAAGAAACGAAATAGATTTTGCGAGAACGTCCAACTGATATTCCTGCAGCACAACATACTTCTGTAGATCAATAAATACATGAGGGTATATGTAAAGTTCATACTGAAATCACTGACTTGAAAGAAGAACTTGCATCTAAAGATAAAGTGAGAAAGGAAAATATTGATCTGGTTAAAAAATATAGAGAATGAGTTATTGAGGAATTTAAGGAAAGAGTTGAAGAGGAGAAATTTTCTTTCATTTTGCATATAACAGTGTTTCGCAAAAATCTAAACTTCTAAAATCTAAATATATTAATTAAACATAAATTCTGATAGTTATTTAAAATGGCTGCATCGTCTGTATTATAACAAAAAACAGGCTAGAAATGATGATAAAGTATACAATGTGTATATTAAAGACATAAAAAGATTCTGGTTAAACGATCTTCAATAACGAAAACTACAAACATCCCGAAAACAGCGGCCACCAAAATTACAATCTACTGAAAAATGTCAGTGAATTAATAAACCAAGCTGCAGATCAAAATCTAGCAGCCTTGATGAATCAATGATCTTATGAAATAGAAAGAAATATTGCTGAAAATGTAACAGCAGGAAGTAATTTGATTTGGTCAGCGAGATCCCGATTTAGATCGAGATATATATAATACACGATTTAAACGTACACCCGAAACAGCATTCGACATGAAAGCACCGCTTCTCAAAGATGAATCTGTACGTGATTACCAGTGTATTCTTATAACGCAATACATCAAAATCAACGAATAAGAATTGAACTTCAAGTTCAGAATACAAGTAAATATTCTTTCGCGCTGAATCATTTATTGAAGTAGAAGGACAACTTTTAACAAATGTTGCAGTTAATACACCATATGCAGAGAATGTGCGCGTTGGTTTTGTTAACAACGGGATTAAGGCACTGTTTAGTAGCCCTACATATATGATTGATGGAAGAGTGATCTAATCTATTCAGAAATATGTTGACGTTGCCACAACAATAATATGTTTAGCAAGATATTCTGATGATTATACAAGATCAGCCGGTCCCTCAATGATGTTTGCTAAGGATATTACTGATAATGCTGATCATGTTCAGTATGTTAGATTATGAACAGCACAAAAAATACTGCGTCTTATCCACAACCAGTTGATCTTGAATATGAAAATAGACCAGCTGGTGCTTTTGATATTATAAAAGGTGGTTGTGCTACTTGCTTGTAAGAAAGGTGATCATAATTATGCAGTCTGGCGAGGTGCGGGTGTTGCTGATCCAACACAGACAATAACTGACCCACCAGTATGCGGCCGAGAAGTAATCGCTTTACTCATGTCTATATCAAAATCAACCAAACCACCCCATAAAGCTGTATACGACTACACGAGTAATCGCCTTTTTAAAGAGATCTTAAAGGATAATGGTAGATATTTACGGAAGATCTATCTCGAAACAAAAACCTACTAAAGAAATATCACAATAGAGTGTTAAAAAAAAACATTAGCGACGAATTATCCGAATTTCTAATCTTACAAATGTGGATCCAAACGAAATGGTTTTATTTCAAAATAAGAAAGGACATTTAAAAACGAGTAATCTTTCATTGAAGGTCATTATCGTTAGACTTAATGGAGCACTTAAAACTCCATAGCAATGTTTGATTCCAACTGAGGAATTAAACCCGGTATTACTATGTCAACGATATCGGATAATACTAACGAGCGAGTACACAAGTCTGAACGGGAATATAATAGTCGTATTTGGAGATCCAACATCTGACAAGGATGCGGGAACATCAAGTTATGTAGATATTAACTACATTACCGTAGACAATAAACTAACAACGTTGCGAGCCAAGTATGATGTTCATATAAGCGCGTTTGCAAATCTCCGTAGAAAGTTTAGAAACATTGATGAAATCACACAACAAAAATCTTTGGTACTCCCTTGAATATTGTTATTAAACTTTGTGATATCAAGACGAGCATTGAAACGATTAGACAAACACAGAATAATATTGTTTCTGATTTTCTTGCTATCGCTGAAAAGCTCGATAAGATTAAAATACCGCATAGGCAAAATATTAATACCGTATCCTGGATACAGCATGGATCTTTCACATTGACACCACAAAATGACACTGTTCAAATTACTGCATCTATCCAGAGTATATAAAGATTAACAGTGTTTTCACCGTTACAGTTTAAAGTATCATCCAATACATATACTGTTCCTAATAATGTAAGTACAATGATAGAAAATGATCCACTGAAACATTTAGAATAACCCCCATCAGTTATAGTTTAGCACACGCGTCAAACACATGGTATATTGAATTTGTAATTAATATAAGCTCATAATATATTGAACATACAACATTATAGATACAATCAAGTGCGTGTTTTAAAGAATAAACTAAAATATCTCATTGACATATACACTGTAAATATATATATATATATATATATATATATATATATATATATATATATATATATATATATATATATATATATATATCTCGCAGGCGTTTTGTCGTAGTTGTTATAATTGTAAATTCTGTTTCAGCTGTTATTGCTGAAAATTGTGTATTGCTATCAATGGTAACAATGACGTTACCAGCATTTGTCACAATTTGTGTTTCAGCGGTAACAACAATCGATCGCTGGTGTTCTTAATATACATGCAAAACAAATATATGCATGCAGTGAGAATACACTACACAATTATATAGGTATATAATCAAGGTACATACCACGGCTGCTGCATATTCCCAATTATCCTCGCTGATATCATCAAGCCTTAATGATGGAAAAATATATAATAACGAGTTCTCAGCGATGATCAAGATTTACGAAGATTCAACAACGTCTGACGTAGAAAATAATAATAATGTCGCGAGAACTACTAAAACAGATCGTTGCTTATAAAACCCCACCAAATACAATAATGCTCTCAACATCTTCATCCAACTCTAAATTCGGCGTAATGTTTCCAACTATATTTCCCGTAAAAGAAATTTGTTCAATTACGATTATACTACTAATGGCCAAATATCCAGTAAAAATCATTTGGGTGTCAACAGTCAAATAATTCATTGATATTTGCAAATACAAAATAAACCAGATGGAACCCCCGATTGGAATTTATTATTTGAATATAAAAAGAGTTTTATGAAATAGAAGATATCAATGATGAATTCCAGCGTAGAATTAAGTCAATTACAGGAAATGAATACAATAGCTATAACAGTTCACGAACCAACATTATCAGCTGTGATAGAGATAAATTCGCAGGACTTTGTCGTGCATATTTATCATTCATCGATTGGAACTGTTTTAGGATGGCCTGAAGTTGTCCCGGAAGCACCACCACCACCACCTGAACCAACGCAGTCTGACTTTACTTCAAACAATAATTCGTATCATGGAATTCTCCTAATTTTAAGATTATTCACAAGCAAGGATATATATGATAGTAAACTTGTATTGAGAGACGATAATGAAATATACCTATTTAATAGAAGAAATTGCCAGAGTATAGTTGTTATTAGTGGAGGTTTCGCCCGTTATTATAATAATTATAATGAAATTCATAAACAACAGTGAGAACATTTTAGTCGGTATTTTACCGAATATCTTTTATTTAAACAAATAGAAATATTAAATCAAATAAAATTTGATATTAAACTTTTTAATCGATCACTCATACAAATGGTAATTAATTCAGATAACACAAATAAACAAACAAATCTTTAGTACTCGATAACATAAGCTGATTACTAAAATATAAGTATTCTCCGTATAGCCCAGTCAAACGAAAGAAATCTACTAATGATATTATCGATGAATTCTTTTCTAAGATACTCGCTGCATAGAGAAAGATATATCCACCGGCAAATATTATCCGTTAGAACAATGATTCAAACGGCTGTGTTAGACATATATCACCGGGAATAGTAAATATATCATTAACGATCACAGTCAATCTAGTATGTTATGCAATCGATCGATGTTATCAGACAAACACACAAATATAAAATCAGGCACAGCAGGGATATATTCTGTATACAATCACCCCTCGAGTATCCCCTGGAAGCTTAATTGTACAACAACATGTTAATCCGAAACATCTCCAATGTAATAATTCACTACTACTGACAAGAATAAATTTCAAACTTACGGACCAAATCTGAAACTTAATTGATTTATCCAAATTGATCTTCAACTGAAACTTTACAAAGAATTTTAATGATACTCTCAATCGGAAGTCACTGACCTGACACAAAAAGTAGAAATTATTATATTCCTATGTTTTGGATACGATTTTCACGATTTTTACAAGTAAACACCCTAAAAGAATGTGCAATTTGGATGATTTTCACGATTTTTACAAGTAAACACCCTAAAAGAATGTGCAATTTGGATGATTTTCACGATTTTTACAAGTAAACACCCCAAAAGAATGTGCAATTTGGATGATTTTCACGATTTTTACAAGTAAACACCCCAAAAGAATGTGCAATTTGGATGATTTTCACGATTTTTACAAGTAAACACCTCAAAAGAATGTGCAATTTGGATGATTTTCACGATTTTTACTACGATTTACCCTGTCAGAATATGTGTTTCAGACACTTTTTCACGATTTGTACTACCATTTACCCCATCAGAATATGAATTCGGACGGTTTGCTCGATCTTTACTACTATTTACCCTATAAGAATATGTAATTCAGACGATTTTCACGATTTTTACTATCAGAATCTGTAATTCATAAAGAATAATAATATTATTATAAAGGATTTTTGCGCTGACAAAAAACAGTATTTGTTATATTCTTATGTTTCTTATAGGAATTTCACGATCTTTATTACTATTTGTCCCATCAGAATGTGCAAGTCGGACGATATTCTAGTAAACACCTCATCAGAATGTGTAATTCATAAGGAATGGTATTTTGCGCCAACCCGTCAGTATTTACTTCTTTTACTTTCTATACTCAAACGAACATACTTCGTTTCCTTTCTATGCTCGGTACTTACTAATTTCACTATCTAAAATCCTTTTTTGGGGGGGATAGTTTTTCTTGTTTTGTATTCCTTTGATAAGCCAATCTTATTTTTTCCACTGCGTTAAAGAGAGGCACGATTCTCCTTAATCTTATATGATCCGCCAAAGAAACAAAGATAGCTTTTTGAATTTCCTTAATAAATTTATATTTTGATGACAGAGTATATATATATATATATATATATATATATATATATATATATATATATATATATATATATATATATATATATATATATATATATATATATATATCAGCAGATTTAAGCTGTTGTAAGTATTCGAAATCAAAAATAATTTTTTCAGGATTTAGTCTACCGGAAAACTGTATTCCTTCATTTTTCAAATTTGTAATAGCAGAAGTAATATTAATAATATTTCCATAATTCATTATATAATAAATATAACTTATAAAATAAAATATACGTGATCCCCATGTGAAAATCAGAGGTCACGGTATGAGAATTTGAACGCATTAAATATACAGTATTTACAGTTATATACAATCTTAATCTGAAGATGGCACAACTTCCTTATGTATACTCCTAGGGTGCCTTATGACATCCAAGCCAGTCCAGAAGGATAGAATAAATCTTAATTAAGGTCAGCACAGTACATAACTCTTAATTAACTTATTTTAAGAACAGCACAACATACAGACGTTCTACGGAAAACCACACTCTTCCCCAAAATCAACCCATGGAGAGTGGAAAACGTGGTGACATAGTGGGAGAGTGTGGTTTTTTTCTGTTAAATTTCGATGATTTAGGCTGAAGCCCCATTTTATAAACCAAAACCGATATTACACAACCGTCCAAAATATACGACACGGGGATTCAAACCGCATACATTCGGTACGAATATCAGCCGCACTAGCAATGCGCTATGGTTCTAATCAACAAGTATGTATAAAGAAATCATACTATTCCTAGTAATTCTTATTATCACTTAAATTATTTGTATGTGAAATTTGTTTAAAAATACCAGCAATAATGAAATAGAATTTAATACATCCGTCAGTATGCATGAAATATTGCATTGAGGATGAAAAAATATGAAGAAAACTCGATGCTGGCTATAAAGAAATGTAGTATCGAAATCGAAGGAGCAAATGATCGTATGGTTTTTAATGTCGACATCATATTTAAAAAATGTTATTAGGTATTAGGTAGTTAAGATATATTATATATAGTGTCGATTATATATAATCATAACAAGGGAGGTAACTTCATTGACTTACGGAAGAAAGCTGCTTGACATTAATTGTCTCCCTTATGACAATATATTTCGTTAGACTCTCTATTCAGCCATATATTCAAACCGAATTTGTTTCTGAATTTTTGTCGAAACTGCAGACGGTTATATATTTTCTGCTTTATGTTGAACAGAAGGTGATGTAATATCAAAATAATTACTGGCTGCGTATAATGATTGAAATATTTTTTCCTCACCAGTCCTAGTACCTAAAGACTTGATAGGTATCTTTTCAACTGAATTACATTTTCCAGTTAAACCCCGTGTATTATTCTCACTTGTGTGATAGCTTGAAGGTTACTCAAAAAAAAATTATCAAGTTTGTGACCGTCAAAATATTCAAACACAAGACCGTCTTTGATGTCTCCAAAATAAATAGTAAAAATGAATTTATGACAAAAACACCATTTCTTCACAAAATTAAATCTGAGATAAACAACATTATCGACAGTGCCGACTGGTCTTTTGAACCGACAGTTTCTTATTACACCATCACGATATGTTTCATAATTCTTGATCGTAGGATGCTTTACAAATTCTTGGTTCATTTATATAATAATATTATTTATTTAAATCATTATTTGTCAAAATTGTTACTTGAGAATCTACTTGAGAATCTAGACAATTAATCTTCTACATTTCGTATAACCTTGTCACTGCCTATATTTCTTTTTATCATAATACTGTTTGCGCTCTCTGTATCTTTAACCGCCACATTGAAAGTACAATTGTATTTTACCTCTAACTACAAATCCACATTGTAAACACGGTTTCAAACCTAGACTTACTCGCCGTACACCTTGTAAATAATGTTCACATAATTCATATATACAGGACTTGTTACTAGATGTTGAAGACTCTATCATCAACCACCGTCATCTATTTTATGTTGTAGTCATTGTATATATAAAAGTTTTTTTTATTATTTAAAAATCGAAGGAGCAAATGATCGTATGGTTTTTAATGTCGACATCATATCTAAAAAATGTTATTAGGTATTAGGTAGTTAAGATATATATAAATATATATATATATATATATATATATATATATATATATATATATATATATATATATATATATATATATATATATATATATATATATATATATATATATATATATATATATATATATAGTGTCGATTATATATGATAGTGTACTACTGACAAACACAAATACCTTTCAGGTCATTTACAGTAACAAGGGAGGTAACTTCACTGACTTACTGAAGAAAGCTGCTTGGCATTAATTATCTCCCTTATGACAATATATTTCGTCAGCCTATCTATTCAGCCATATATTCAAACCGAATATGTTTCTGAATTTTTCTCGAAATTGCAGACGGTTGTATATTTTCTGCTATATGTTCAACAGAAGGTGAGTATTATCAAAATAATTACTTGCTGCGTATAATGATTGAAATATTATTTCCTCACCAGTCTTTATACCTAAAGACTTGATAGGTATCTTTTCAACTGACTTACATTTTCCAGTTAAATCCTGTGTATTATTCTCACTTTGTGTGATAGCTTGAAGGTTACTCAAAAAATTATCAAGTTTGTGACTGTCAAAATATTGGAACACAAGACCGTCTTTGATGTCTCCAAAATAAATAGTAAAAATGAATTTATGACAAAAACACCATTTCTTCACAACATTAAATCTGAGATAACCAACATTATCGACAGTGCCGACTGGTCTTTTGAACCGACAGTTTCTTATTACACCATCACGATATGTTACATAATTTTTGATCGTAGGATGCTTTACAAATTCTTGGTTCGTTTATATAATAATATTATTTATTTAAATCATTATTTGTCAAAATTGTTACTTGAGAATCTACTTAATCTTCTACATTTTGTATAGCCTTGTCACTGCCTATATTTCTTTTATCATAATACTGTTTGCGCTCTCTGTATCTTTAACCGCCAGATTGAAAATACAATTGTTTTTTACCTCTAACTACAAATCCACATTGTAAACACGGTTTCGAAACTAGACTTTCTCGCCGTACACCTTGTAAGTGATGTCCACATAAATCATATATATAGGACTTGTTACTAGATGTTGAAGACTCTATCATTAACCACCATCATCTATTTTATATTGTAGTCATTGTATATATAAAAGTTTTTTTATTATTTAAAAAAAACTTGTCTTAATTATAATATGGAGGAGTTTGAGAAATTAACGAAAATTCAAGCCTAGGAAATATAAATGTAATCTGCTAGAACATCTCCTGACTTAACCCCAAAATATCTCTGGTTGATCCGAATCAAAATGTTAATAATACAATTCACGGTGCGAAGAAGGAATTTAACAAAGATGGTGCATCTCGCGTATGGTCAACATTCAAAATCCATAATGGTGTCGATGCTACAATGAACGACAAACGAGAGGCAAATATCATTAATTATCTCAATAATCAAAAGTATTGTTTCAGAGTAACATTTATTGTACTAGCAGAAACAGATAATTGGAATAATCGTTATTAAATATCATCCTATCCTTGTTAACAAAAATATTCTCATACTGAGTACAAATTCCAAAGCAGGAATGATGACTGGTATTGACAAACCGTATTATGAAAGAGTGTATCCTGTAACCGCGGTTATTTATGGAATTTATCTGATAAATGAAAATACGCAGGGTTGATAATTTGAAACCAATGAAATTGTCAAGGATAAATTGTGTGGCGGAACGAGTAATGACACATTTTTCAAATGCGATACGTAGAAACGAGTTAACTGATCAAGACGTAGAAAAATAAACGAGTGACCTGAATTAGAAGAAAATACCGGAGCTACATTTAATGGTGTATCAAGATTAGAAAATAGACTGAAATTTCCAACAATATTAAAACCTATAACAAGAAAGATTTTATACGATTCGAAACTTCAGAAAAGGAGGAGCTTCAATAAATGTCATTGATCATGATACCCACGCGTGGACGTACGCAGTAATAATATTTCCACCAGAGAGAACGGTAAGATTTTATTCGCCAACGTTCTCTGGTAAATGAACATGTTTGATTTTATTCACGCAAGAAGAAAAAATTATCCGGTATCAATATGGTTATTTCAGAGTTCTGAAAACGACGATGAACTTATTAGACTAGATGAGCACAGGGCTGGACCTGCTATAGGAGCCCAGGGGGCCCGGCCCCCCCCCCCCCCGCCCCTTTAAAAAAAACCCCACCTATTCACTGCTTTTGATAAAAGATACAAGGGGTTCCGAATTTTTTAATTTTTTTTATTTATCTATTTTTTTAATATTTAATTGCAGTTTTTAGTCACTTTTGTTATATCTCTTTTTCAAGGTTCAGATAGCACCAGATTGCACCATTTTGCATCCTTGAAAACAAAACGCTTAACCCAATAACAAGTTTGGGCCCCTCCCCCTGAAAAACCTAGGTAATGATAGCTTATTCTGACCACCTGTAATCTGACTGTGTTTTAGTTTCATTGAAGTTCCAGATTTTTTCACTGACTCGGTTTGTATTTTTTTATACGACCTGGAGTCAGAGTAACATTTAGATGATGATATGTCATTTATAATATTACGAGTGATCTAATTGTGTTATAATTTGTTACTGTTGCATCATCAAATCTCATCTGTCCACCAGTACCTATATCCTCAGCTGGTTCTTGTTGACCGTTTGTTCTTAATGAGACTTCAGAAACACAGATTTTATCAAATAACATTATGACTCTTGAGAACCTGTTCGCTTAGAATTTTGTAACGCAACAAATATATGTCGTTGCGCAGAAACACCTGGTTGTGATGCTATTTGCCATGTAAATGTAAAGTTAATACTACTCTGAATAATATACAACACACACACAAACACACACACACACACACACACACACTTTAATCATGCACAAACATGCATATGCGCAGGGTTTATATCTTTAGTAAAATTGACGTGTTCAAGTTGGAGTATTACTTAC